>OW121744.1:27309826-27909826 GCA_933228675.1 Stomorhina lunata | reverse complement strand
AAATTTTCCTAAAAAAATTTTCTATATAAAAATTTTTGATGACAAAATTTTCTATAGAAAAATTTTTGATAAAGAAATTTTCTATAGAAAAATTTGTAGTAAAAGAATTTTCTATAGAAAAATCTTTGATAAAAATTTTTTGATAAATTTTCTATAGAAAAATTTTTGATAAAGAAATTTCTATAGAAAAATTTTAGATAAAGAAATCTTCTATGGAAAAATTTTTGTGAAAAAATTGTTGATAAAAGATTTTTTGATAAAAGATTTTTTAATAAAATTTTTTTGATAAATTTTCTATAGAAAAATTTTTAATAAAGAAATTTTCTATAGAAAAATTTTTGATAAAGAAATTTTCTATGAAAAAATTTTTGTTGAAAAAATTTTCTATAGAAAAATTTTTGATAAAAGAATTTTCTGTAGAAACATTTTTGATAAAAAATTTTCCATAGAAAAATCTTTGATGAAAAATGATCCATAGAAAAATTTTTGATAAAAATTTTTTTATAAATTTTCTATAGAAAAATTTTTGATTAAGAAATTTTCTATAGAAAAATTTTTGATAAAGAAATTTTTTATAGAAAAATTTTTGATAAAGAAATTTTCTATAGAAAAATTTTTGTTAAAAAAAATTTCTATAGAAAAATTTTTGATAAAAAATTTTCTATAGAAAAATTTTTGATAAAAGAATTTTTTATAGAAAAAATTTTGGTAAACAATTTTCAATAGAAAAATCTTTGATAAAAAACTTTCCATAGATAAATTTTTGATAAAAAATTTTCTATAGAAAAATTTTTGATAACGAAATTTTCTATGGAAAAATTTTTTTTGAAATGTTTTTTACAGAAAAATTTTTGATAAAAGAATTTTTATAGAAAAATTTTTGATAAAAAAACATTTTTTGATAAATTTTCTATAGAAAAATTTTTGATAAAGAAATTTTCCATAAAAAATTTTTTGATAAAGAAATTTTCTATGGAATAATTTTTGTTGAAAAAATTTTCTATAGCAAAATTTTTGTTGAAAAAATTTTCTATAGTAAAATTTTTGATAAAAAACTTTCCATAGAAAAATTTTTGATAAAAATTTTTTGATAAATTTTCTATAGAAAAATTTTTGATAAAGAAATTTTCTTTTGAAAAATTTTTGATAAAAGATTTTTTGATAAAAATTTTTGATAAATTTTCTATAGAAAAATTTTTGATAACGAAATTTTCTATGGAAAAATTTTTGTTGAAAAAGTTTTCTATAGAAAAATTTTTGATAAAAGAATTTTTATAGAAAAATTTTTGATAAAAAATTTTCCATAGATAAAATTTTTGATAAAAAATTTTCATAGAAACATTTTTCATAAAAAATTTTCCACATACAAATTTTTTGATAAATTTTCTATAGAAAAATTTTTGATAAAGAAATTTTCTATAGAAATATTTTTGATAAAGAAATTTTCTATGGAAAATTTTTTGTTGAAAAAATTTTCTATAGAAAAATATTTGTTAAAAAAAATTTTCTTTAGAAAAATTGTTGATAAAAAATTTTCATAGAAAATTTTTTGATAAACATTTTTTGATAAATTTTCTATATCGAAATATGTTTGATAAAGAAAATTTCCATAGAAAAATTTTAGGTAAAGAAATTTTCTATGGAAAAAATTTTGTTGAAAAAATTTTGTATAGAAATATTTTTGATAAAATTTTCTATAGAAAAATTTTTTATCAAGAAATTTTCTATAGAAAAATTTTTGATAAAGAAATCTTTTACTGAAAAATTTTTGTTGAAAAAATTTTCTATGAAAACTTTTTGATAACAAATTTTCCATAGAAAAATCTTTGATAAAAAATTTTCCATAGAAAAATTTTTAATAAAAAATTTTCCATAGAAAATTTGTTGATAAATTTTCTATAAAAATATTTGTGACAAAGGAATTTTCTATAGAAAATTTTTTGATAATCGAATTTTCTATAGAAAAATTTTTGATAAAAAAATTTCCATAGAAAAATTTTTGATAAAAAAATTTCCATAGAAATATTTTTGATAAAAGAATTTTCCATAGAAAAATTTTTGATAAAGAAATTTTCTGTGGAATAATTTTTATGAAAAAATTTTTGATAAAAGATTTTTTGATAAAAATTTGTTGATAAATTTTCTATAGAAAAATTTTTGATAAAGAAATTTTCTATGGAAAAATTTTTGTTGAGAAAATTTTCTATAGAAAAATTTTTGATAAAAAATTTTTATAGAAAAATTTTTGATAAAGAAATTTTCTATGGAAAAAATTTTGTTGAAAAAATTTTGTATAGAAAAATTTTTTATAAAATTTTCTATAGAAAAATTTTTTATTAAGAAATTTTCTATAGAAAAATTTTTGATTAAGAAATCTTTTACTGAAAAATTTTTGTTGAAAAAATTTTCTATGAAAAATTTTTGATAACAAATTTTCCATAGAAAAATCTTTGATAAAAAATTTTCCATAGAAAAATTTTTGATAAAAAAATTTTCCATGGAAAATTTTTTGATAAATTTTCTATAAAAATATTTTTGACAAAGGAATTTTCTATAGAAAAATTTTTGATAATCGAATTTTCTATAGAAAAATTTTTGATAAAAAAATTTCCATAGAAAAATTTTTGATAAAAGAATTTTCCATAGAAAAATTTTTGATAAAGAAATTTTCTATGGAATAATTTTTATGAAAAAATTTTCTATAGAAAAATTTTTGATAAAAAATTTTTATAGAAAAATTTTTGATAAAAAATTTTTATAGAAAAATTTTTGATAAAAAATTTTCCATAGAAAAATTTTTGATAAAAAATTTTCCATAGAAAAATTTCTGTTGAAAAATTATTAAACGAAATTCACATTTTCCGTTTTCTTCAAGTGACGATAAAATTTTTCACATTTTTCCGTTTTCTTCAAGTGACGATAGAAATTAACTGACAGTTGCATATTGTCAGATCAATCAGTAGGCAGGAACTTCAGAAGGCCACTGACTTATTGCCCTGCCCCCATATGAATATATGTACATATATATCGCACTTGTTCAACAAGAGTGTATTAACTCAAAATTTTTTAAATTTTCACTTTTTTAAAGAAATTGATGTGTAGTAGTCTTATCTACCCACTGTAAAAATCTGACATCATTCTCACTATAATTTCACCAAAAAAAAAAACTACAGTTTTACCCCTCTTCCTTAAATGAAAGTAGTAGTAAAATAAAATAGTTTTTTCACTCTACTGAAAATTTAAAAATTTTGAGTTAATACCCTCTTGTTGATCAAGTGAGATATATCCAATATAACATACATATTTAAATATTACACATAATTTGCTTAACAAATATTTTAATATTTACTAAATTAAGTTTAATGCCGGATATTATTAACAACTTGAAAGTCGAATAACATGCGGCTACTTAAAAAATCACATAATAAATTTACACCTAAAAATACCAAAACATTTAAAGAAAAAACTAAAGCCGAAAAATTGAAACAATTGGAAAGTGAATTCTATAAAATCAATAAATTTTTCCTTATTATATCGGAAATTTCCCTAAGTGTTCCCCGGGCTTTACATAGGCCTCAACGTCAAAGTAGTGCCTTACCAAATCTTCTTTTGTATAAAGTGTGGTACCTTAGTTTCAGTGCTTTTCTATTCTTTTGCTTTTATGATCGTTATAGTAAACTATATAATATACAGTTGTTCCCGATCCATAGATGGCTATATCAGAGTGATGCTTTACTGAGCATTATAAATCTGCTGGGATTTATTTATTTAATCAGTTTTCGCCGAAAAATATTTTGGAAATTTAGAGATTTTGTTTTAGACTTTGATCGTAAATTGATGATCGATATGAATTTAGTTATAAACTACAGAGACTTTCAGAAATTTTTACGCATTAATATGGCTTTGCTGATAGCCTATCTTATGAGTCAAATGGTTTTCGATTATTTCTTATGTAACGGTTTTAATTTGAAGTGTTTTATCGGCAATTATTTCCATATAATTCCGAATGCGGTTGTAAACCTTTCATTACTTCAGTACTATCTACCTTTGTTCTTTATGCACAAACGTACCCAGAAATTATATATTGTACTAGAGAAGCTTTTAAGAACCTCTTTTTCATCTTCCAACGATATCGGGAATTTGTCTCGGCCCTTGAATTTGATACGTACACTTTTTGCGGAATTGGATGAGTTCACCAAATCGGTTAATGAGCACTTTTCGTTCGTTGTTCTCGTGGCATATATTCATTCGTTTACGAATCTCAGCACGAACCTATATATGATATATAAATCTTGTAATATATTAGGAAAAATAAATGTGGGTAGTATCTGTATTGCCCTGATGTGGTCAGCAATGCCTATTGCCAAGATGTTTTTGATATTGCATTACAATCAAAATCTTTTAAATATGGTACAAAATAAAGACTCTATAAGTACGAGTAATTAAGTTATTAAAATTATATTTTTTGTTCTTTTTAGAAAAGAAAGTTCGCTCTACTGCTGAGTTCCCACCGGGAGGAATACAAGGAAGTCCAAGATACGGTAAATATTTAATATCCTAAAAATAATATCTCCAAATGCCAAAAGATCATAACATCCATTGTTAGCAAGGTTAGGCTAGGTTAGGTTAGGCAGGAGGCAGACCATAGGGTCCGCGTCACTTGAGTCCAAGATGAGGTCTCTTTGTAATTCTTGCAATGGAGAAAGAAAAGTTAAATTACTAATCTACCGTATGTAAGAGGCTCAGTTATAGCCAGCCGGATGCACCAACAAAAGAGCCTATTTTGCTTATGTTGATGTTCGAGATCTCTGATCTCTGCAAGAATGAGAGTCCCAGATGGAGAGTCCTAATAATGGGTGTTTTTTTAGAGGTATAGAACTTCGAATTGAAATAAAACACAAGAAAATCGTTTTAATGTCCATCAATTTGGCTTTATTGGAAGAATAATTTTATGCCATTTATGTTTGAATATGATTTCGGGCATGTGGCCGCCGCGGCTGGCTCGAATAAAGCCAATTCTACAGGTCCAATTTTCAACTACTTATTCGAGCATATGGGGCCGTATGTTGGCAATAACGCCACGAATGTTGGCTTCCAAGTCCCCTAACGTTTCTGGTTTGTTGGCGTAGACGAGCGACTCCACATATCCCCAAAGAAAATAATCCAGTGGTGTCAAATCGCACGATCTTGGTGGCCAATTGACAGGTCCATTGCGCTCATCGAATGTTTCCTTCAATAAATCAATTGTGACGTGCGCTGTGTGGCATGTAGCGCCGTCTTGTTGGAACCACAACTCATCCACATTCATGCCATCCAATTGGGGAACAAAATAGTCGGTTATCATGTCTCTATACCGGTCTCCATTTATGGTAACTGACTCTCCAGCATTATTTCGGAAGAAGTATGGCCCAATGAATCCACCAGCCCATAGAGCACACCAAACAGTCAGTTTTTGTGGATGTAATGGCGTCTCAAGGGTCTCATGTGGATTCTCTTCACTCCAAATGCGGCAATTTTGCTTGTTGACGTAGCCATTCAAGCAAAAATGAGCCTCATCACTGAACAAAATTTTGCGATGAAAATCAGCATCGAGATCAATCTCATTTTCGGCCCATACACCAAAATCACGACGCATTGCATGGTCTCGCGTCTTTAATTCTTGCACAAGCTGGATCTTGTAAGGTCGCAAGCCAAGATCTTTGTGCAAAATCTTCCATAAAGTTGATGGACAAAGCTCCAATTGCTGTGCACGGTGGCGAATCGATTCATTCGGGTCCTCTTTAACACTTTGCTCTACAGCGGCAATTGTTTCTTCGGTGCGCACTGTTCGACGTCGCTGCGGATGCGTATTATCACATAGAGTAAACGTAGTGCAAAAAACGATCCATGGTTAACCGAATTAATTGCTCTGATGGACGATTATGTCGACCATAAAATGGACGGAGCTTGTGGTAAACTTCGCGAACTGAACCATTATTTTCGAAATAAATTTGCACGATTTGCAAGCGTTGTTCTTTTGTCAACCTGTTCATGATGAAATGGCAAACCAAACTAAATATTAATCACTTGACAGCTGACAAAATGGCCGCCAGTTAAAAAAGTGATGCCAACTTAAAGTTCTATACCTCAATAAAAAACACCCGATATCAGCAAGGGCTGGTCAGTGACAGAGGAGATGAGTGAAGGTTTCTTCCTCCTTAACGTTGCAACTAGAGATGGGTTTAGACCTGGGTATTTACCTAACGCTGGGTATTTACCTATTTATACCCACCTTGATACCCGGGTATTTATCTAATTTCGGGTAAATACTTATTTGAATAACAAATACTCGTTGTTACGTAGAGCAACAGAATTTTTAACATTTTCGAATTTTTCTGAGGAACTCCTGCATCGGAATTCATTTACACAATGGCACAGGCGCTAAATATAAATGCAATGGCAGATTTTGTCAATTATAAGGCCTGAAATGGTTTTTGGGCCAAAAGTTTTGTTTGGATGAAATTTCTCCAGTAAATTAGTGGAAAGAAACTTGTGGAAGTACGCAATTAAGCAAATTAGATGTTCAATTTTAACAGCTCCCTGTACTTCAGCTGCTTCTGAACGTCCCCTTAGCACCCACAGCATCTTCTTTAAAATTTTTTTTATTCTGATTTATAGCCACATTTTGGGTAAATACCCAAGTGCTTGGGTAAATACCTGGGTATTTACCTTTAAATACCCAATGTACCATTTGGGTATTTACCCTTGTCCCATCACTAGTTGCAACTTATGCTAGAAACACAATCACGCGACAGCAGGCTACACGAACACCGACTACAAAAGTTGTTGGCTGCAACAGTTGCCTTGTAGTCAGCTACTTAGTTATTTTTAAGACGACAGCTGCATTGAAAACAGCTGATATAGATTTTTGACATTTGGACCACTTCCTCTATTATCATTTCATCCAATACCTTAAATATATTAAGAACAATTATTAATAATAAATAAAGTATAAGTTATAATAAAACAAAAGCCAACAGATAGAAAAATCAAAAAAAAAATAAATAAAAATGTCTACAATAGAAACAGCTGCTTATGAGTGATGCCAATATCTCATTTTTAAGATGGGCAAAATAACGATTTATACATTCATAGAAATTACATAAATCCTTTTAGTAATCAACCTCCGATATCAACGGTTTTCATGTACCTGATAGTATCGGGTGGTTAAATTTCAAGTGCCGATGTTGATTTTGAATAAAACACAAACTATTTAGGAAATTATTGTAATTTTATTTTATTATGATGTATTGGTATTACTCAATTATGTATGGATCAAAATATCGGCCAAATGGGCGCCGCGACCACAGCAGTACACCTCCATTCGATGGTCCAAATTTACGATGACCCTGAGGCATAATGGAGGTTCTATGCCGTTAATGTGATGAATTATCTCATCCTTTAGCTCTTGAATTGTCGCTGGAATATTGACGTACACCTTTTCTTTCAAATAACCCCAAAGAAAAAAGTCCAACGGTGTCAAATCGCCATTACGTGAGATAACACGGCCATTGAATTTGTTGCGCAAAAGAGCCATTGTTTCGTTAGCTGTGTGGCAAGTGGCACCGTCCTGCTGAAACCACATATCGTCCACATCCATTTCTTCCAATTTGGGCCATAAAAAGTTCGTTATCATCTCACGATAGCGATCACCATTCACAGTAACTGCCTGACCGGCCTCAGCTGCACTATCGCGAACAGCAGCAATATTTTCTGCAGTACGAGCTGTACGAGCATGCACTGGTGTTCTCACATCTTCTACAGACCCGGTTTGCTCGAATTTTTTCACGATTTTTGCGATTGTACGCACATTTGGACGACCAAATTGACCAAAAAAATCACGAAGTGCACGATATGCATTTTGATTTGAACGCCCATTTTCATAATAAGTCTGGATAACTTTAACCCGTTGTTGGATTGTGTATCTCTCCATGGTTCAAATTGAGTAAGTTTGAAATAGAGAAATGTCAAATAAAATTTGGAAAAAAACTTGGCGTTTAGGTGTGGTTCACATTCAACTTCGGCCCTTACAATTTAACCACCCTTTATATATAAATCAAAAAATTCTAACAAAAAGATTTTAGTGGAATCACTTATAGTTTGAGAGTTATGAGCTTTTTCAATTTTAAGAATTATAAGACATAACTTTAGATTTTAAAAATTACAAATATGGATGATCAAACCAACCGATGTTTCTAAAATTTAGACAGTAAAGTAAGGTGTGACCGATGCTTAAAATAGTCTAGGTTTTTTTCTGAAATCTCAAGTGGGCGTGACCCCTCCCATATAAGTAAAATATTGAAAATGACAAATATGGATGACCTAGCCCGATTTTTCTGAAATTTTGACAGTATGACAAGATGTGACCGGTGGTTAAAATAGGCAAGGGGTTTTTCAAAAATCTCAAGTGGGCGTGACCCCTCCCATATAGCTCATATATTAAAAATGACAAATATAGATGATATAGTGAAGTAAGGTGTGACCTGTGGTTAAAATAGCCTAGGTTTTTTTTTTAAATCTCAAGTGGGCGTGACCCTTCCTATATAAGTCAAATATTTAAAATGACAAATATAGATGACCGAACTGACGGACTTTTTTGAAATTAGATTTAAGAGGACCGATTTTTCTGAAATTTTGAAATTTTTTTGGCTACAGCTACAACGGAGGTCAGTGTAGCTGTGCCGACGCTAAAAAATTTATTCCCATTTGAATGCGTGTAACCTTATTTTGACAGGTTGAAGCCCGTAGCATGTAGCCACGATTGTGTTTCTAGCATTATGCAGTAGTCATTGCTTTGAAGATTAAGTCTTCTAGCATGTAAACCTAACGTGTGTCCCAACTAGAACGCAATTTTTAAATTTGACGCGATTCGAAGTGTCATTGTTTGACATTTGATCAATTGTTATTGTTTGCTAATAGAAGGTACGAGGTTAGTAAAAATGGTGCACTACACGGATGAGCAACGCATTCTCATTGTCAAATTGTTTTACCAAAATGGTGAAAATTTTGCGGCTATAGTTCGCAAATTGCGATCAATTTGGGGTCACAATAATGCTCCAAAAGAGTCAACTGTAAAGAGATTAATGTATAAATTTGCCGAAACTGGGTCTGTTAGTGATGTAAAGACAAGAACGCACCTTCGACCAGGTCGATCGACCGAAAATGTCACAGCTGTACGTGATGATGTCGCTCAAACTCCATCCACCTCAATTCGACACCGAGCTCAGCAAATTGGTGTCTCCAAATCCACTATGCAGCAAATTTTGACGAAAGATTTGCATCTTCATGCATACAAAGTTCAATTGACTCAGGAACTGAAGCCAGATGACCATGGACAGCGAAGGGAGTTCGTTAATTGGGTACTGGAAAGACAACATGAAAATGTTGATTTTGTCGATATAATCATCTTCAGTGACGAGACCCATTTCCATCTTGATGGCATCGTCAATAGGCAGAATTGTCGCATTTGGGGTGAGAAAAATCCTCGAGTGATTCACGAGAAGCAAATGCATACTTAACGTGTCACTGTGTGGCGTGGTTTCGGGCTGGAGGAATCATTGGACCTTTTTTTATAAAAATGAGGCAGATCAAGCGCAAACAGTCAATGGTGTTCGGTATCGTGAAATGATAACCAGTTTTTTCTTGCCTATAATTGAAGAAATTAATGTGAAGGGCATGTGGTTTCAACAAGACGGCGCCACATGTCATACAGCCAGAGAAACAATTCAATTGCTACATCAGTCATTTCCCGGTCGTGTTATTTCGCGTTTTGGAGACCAGAATTGGCCGTCTAGATCGTGAGATTTAACACCTATTTTTTCTTTAGGGCCGCCTAGATCGTGAGATTTAACACCTATTTTTTCTTTAGGGTTTTTTTAAGTCGATGGTTTACGCGAATAAGCCGACGACGAATCAAGCCTTAAAAGAGGAAATTGGACGCTGTATTAATGAAATACCGCAGCATTTATGCAAAAAGGTCATTGAAAATTTCATTAAAAGATCGCGTGTGTGCCAGCAAAGCCGCGGCGGCCATCAATACATAACCTCATTCTGTCTACTTTACGATATAATAAAGTTTAACGATTTTTAACTATAATGGGATGTGGGATTAATTCGATAAACGCTATGTAAATGGGAGTGCGCCATTCATTGAATGTCGACAGCTACAGTGCGATGCTTATCATTTTTTTTTCGAAATCTCTTAAAAAATCACTCGATACATAACTAATCTAAAATTTGTCTCTATATATTTACAGATGCGTCTCTTTATACTCCAACTTACTTCGGTTACCCGAAGTAATTATATATATGGCTTAATGCCTTTAGATATGAACTTCTTAACATCGGTAAGAATTACTACGAGGGTTGACATTTATGTTTCGAGCCATTAAATGGAATTAAATCATTAACATTTTCGAGAGATTATGTTAATGAGAGATAGGCAAATCCAACCCAAAAAGGTCAGCACAGACTTTTGGAATTTTTGATTTAGTTTTTCGGCTCCTGGTAAAGCGAATAATGAGTTGATAATGCATATCTAGGAAATAATTCAATAGAAATGGAAAAAATGTATAAAGAAGCCATTTTAAATGATAAACCTATATAAAGGGTGGTTAAATTGTAAGGGCCGATGTTGAATGTGAACCACACCTAAACGCCACTTTTTTTCCGAATTTTATTTGACATTTCTCTATCTCAGACTTACTCAATTTTAACCATGGAGAGATACACAATCCAACAACGGGTTAAAGTTATCCAGACTTATTATGAAAATGGGCCTTCAAATCAAAATGCATATCGGTACATTTTCACCTCAGTGGATTCGTCAATAAACAGAATTGCCGCATTTGGGCGAATGAGAATCGAAGAGTGATTGTCGAAAAACCAATGCTCCCACTAAGAGTGACTGTTTGGTGCTGTTTATGGGCTGACGACATCATCGAGCCGTATTTTTTCCAAAATGAGGCCGGTCAGGCAGTTACTGTGAATGGTGTTCGCTATCGTGAGATGATAACGAACTTTTTATGGCCCGAATTGGAAGATATGGATGTGGACGATATGTGGTTTCAGCAGGACGGTGCCACTTGCCACACAGCTAACGAAACAATGGCTCTTTTGCGCAACAAATTCGATGGCCGTGTTATCTCACGTAATGGCGATGTCAATTGGCCGACAAGATCATGTGATTTGACACCGTTGGACTTTTTTCCTTGGGGTTTTTTCTTGGGGATTTGAAAGAAAAGGTGTACGTCGATAAGCCAGCAACAATTCAAGAGCTAAAGGATGAGATAATTCGGAACATTAACGACATAGAACCTCCATTATGCCTCAGGGTAATCGAAAATTTGGTCCATCGGATGGAGGTGTACCGCCGTGGTCACGGCGCCCATTTGGCCAATATTTTGTTCCATACATAATTGAGTAATACCAATATATCATAATAAAATAAAATTACAATAAGTTCCTAAATAGTTTGTGTGTTATTCAAAATCAACATCGGCCCTTGAAATTTAACCACCCGATATTTGTTTTCTCTCAAATCGAAGCATAAAAGGTCACCCATGTATTAATAAATACGATAATCTAAAAATCTATTAATTTCTTTTTTAATTTTTAGGTTTTAATGGCCATTTCAACATTATTTATATTCCTCATGCAATACGAAATAACCTATGAGGCCCTGACGAAAACTCTTAATTTTGGGAAAATATTTATTACAAATAAAGTAAATAATGCAAATTTTAGGCATTAAATTATGTTAAATGAGAAATTGAAATTAAATGTATATTATCCAAATTGTTCTAAGTGTATAGTATTAGGTCGCCGTGACCGGAGATCGAACCTAGGATGAATAAGATATCTTATGCTTAGTAGTCAGCGTGCTAACCAACCAAGCGACAGACACTTATATTTTGTGAAGTAGTGTAGTCGCTCTGTTTCTCCTTTTTTTATACCCACCATCAAAAAAAGGGGGGTTTATTGAGACTGTCATTCCGTTTGTAAATTCCTTAATAATTGAAGTATATTCTGAATCCTTATGAAATGCTAAGACGATTGAGCGATGTCCGTCTGCCTGTCTGTCTGTCTGTGTCTGTCTGTCTGTCTTTATTCTTTCTTTCTGTCTGTCTGTCTGTCTGTCTGTCTGTCTGTCTGTCTGTCTGTCTGTCTGTCTGTCTGTCTGTCTGTCTGTCTGTCTGTCTGTCTGTCTGTCTGTCTGTCTGTCTGTCTGTCTGTCTGTCTGTCTGTCTGTCTGTCTGTCTGCCTGTCTGTCTGTCTGTCTGTCTGTCTGTCTGTCTGTCTGTCTGTCTGTCTGTCTGTCTGTCTGTCTGTCTGTCTGTCTGTCTGTCTGTCTGTCTGTCTGTCTGTCTGCCTGTCTGTCTGTCTGTCTGTCTGTCTGTCTGTCTGTCTGTGTCTGTCTGTCTGTCCATCCGTCTGTCCTTCCGTATGTCTGTCTGTCTGTCTGTCTGTCGGCACAATCGGTAGCCATTTAACCATAGCTTCCATCTAAAAAACGGAAAGACATAAATACAAAAAGAAACGGGGGTTTACGTCCGTCAGATAAATGTGCAATAGCGCCTTAACGAAAAGAGCTAGAGAAACAAAATTTTACAAAAGTATTTTCGTTATCTTGAAAAAGTTGTGTATCGAAAATGGACAAAATCGGTTCACATTAATGTGGGGTTTATATAACTCAAGCGGCTGACGATTGAGTGAATTTTACATGTGTTTTGTTATTGTAACAAAAACAAAATACATGTAAATTTCACTCAATCGTCAGCCGATTGAGTTATATAAACCCCACATAAGTTAGAGCTCCCATATAACCCCGAACCCGGAAACACATTAATGCTGATAAATTGAATACAATTGTAATAGTTATGACGACTAAATTTAGAATATTAAAGTTTTATGCAACTATTGATCAGTATAACAAATTTTAAAGGAATCGGTCCATATTTGATTTTAGCTTTCATATAAAAAAACACTCTCGGAAACCAAAATAAATGTAACAAAGGCCAGTTAAAATTAAAAATTAATTAAAATTAGAAACTATGACAGTTATGGTCACTAAATTTTACATGAAAAAATTTCTATAGAAAAATTTTTGATAACAAAATTTTCTATAGAAAAATTTTTGATAACAAAATTTTCTATAGAAAAATTTTTGTAAGAAAATTTTCTATACGAGTAGACAAATTTTTGATATAGTAGTTTTGTATAGAAAACTTTTTGATAAAAAAAATTTTCTATAGAACAATTTTTGATGAACAAATTTTCTACAGATAAATTTTTGATGAAAAAATTTTCTATAGAAAAATTTTTTAAAAAACATTTTCTATAATTTTTTTATAAAAAAGTTTTGGATAAAACAATTTTCTATAAAAAAATTTTTGATAAAAAAAATCTTTAGAAAAATTTTTGATAAACAAAATTTCTATAGAAAAATTTTTGATAAAAAAAATCTTCTAAGAAAAAATGTTGATAAAAAAATTTTCTATAAAAAAATTTTTGATAACAAAATTTTGTATAGAAAAATTTTTGTAAGAAAATTTTGTAAAGAAAAATGTTAGATCAAAAATTTTTCTATAGAAAAATTTTTAATAAAAAAAATTTCTATAAAAAAATTTTTGATAAAAAAATTTTCTATAGAAAAATTTTTGATAAAAAAATTTTCTATAGAAAAATTTTTGATAAAAACATTTTCTATAGAAAATTTTTGATAAAAAAATTTTCTATAGAAACATTTTTGATAAAAAAATTTTCTATAGAAAAATTTTTGATAAAAAAATTTTCTATAGATAAATTTTTGATAAGAAAATTTTCTATAGAAAAATTTTTGATAAAAAAAATTTTCTATAGAAAAATTTTTGATAAAAAAATTTTCTATAGAAAAATGTTTGATAAAAAAAATTTTCTATAGAAAAATTTTTGATAAAAAAATTTTCTATAGAAAAATTTTTGATAAAAAAATTTTCTATAGAAAAATTTTTCATAAAAAAATTTTCTATAGAAAAATTTTTCATAAAAAAATTTTCTATAGAAAAATTTTTGAAAAAAAAATTTTCTATAGAAAAATTTTTGATAAGGAAATTTTCTATAAAAAAATTTTTGATAAGGAAATTTTCTATAGAAAAATTTTCTATAGAAAAATTTTTGATAAAAAAATTTTCTATAGAAAAATTTTTGTAAGAAAATTTTGTAAAGAAAAATGTTAGATCAAAAAATTTTCTATAGAAAAATTTTTAATAAAAAAAATTTCTATAAAAAAATTTTTGATAAAAAAATTTTCTATAGAAAAATTTTTAATAAAAAAATTTTCTATATAAAAATTTTTGATAAAAAAAAATCTTTAATAGAAAAATTTTTGTAAGAAAATTTTCTATAGAAAAATTTTTGTAAGACAATTTTCTATAGAAAAATTTTTGACAAAAAAATTTTCTATAGAAAAATGTTTAATAAAAAAATTTTTTAAAAAGGTTTATTAAAATTTTGGGACATCAAACATTTAATTAAAAAGTTTTACTGTAGTGTATTGCACTAAGAATCCCAATGTATTACAATTATTTATTATTGTTGTTATAGTTTTTTGATAAAACCAAAAAATGTTGGTGGGGAAACCTTTCCTCGACGCGTTTCGATGGTTGGTTAGACCATCTCATCAGGAGGATTATCCCTAATTCTAGACAGAGCGAAAACCTCACATTATGTATAATTTGAGGGACTGAATAAATACGAATTATTATTATTGTGTCCAACAAATATCAACATAAAGCGAAGATTATTATCCGAAGAAAAATTTTTGATAAAAAAATTTTCTATAGAAAATTTTTTGATGAAAAAATTTTCTATAGAAAAATTTTTGATGAAAAAATTTTCTATAGAAAAATTTTTGATAAAAAAATTTGCTATAGAAAAATTTTTGATGAAAAAATTTTCTATAGAAAAATTTTTGATAAAAAAATTTTGATAAAAAAATTTTCTATAGAAAACTTTTTAATAAAAAAATTTTCTATAGAAAAATTTTTAATAAAAAAATTTTCTTTAGAAAAATTTTTGATAAAAAAATTTTCTATAGAAAAATTTTTGATAAAAAAATTTTCTATAGAAAAATTTTTTAAAAAAATTTCTATAGAAAAATTTTTAATAAAAAAATTTTCTTTATAAAAATTTTTAATAAAAAAATTTTCTTTATAAAATTTTTTGATAAAAAAATTTTCTATAGAAAAATTTTTGATAGGAAAATTTTCTATAGAAAAATTTTTGATAAAAAAATTTTCTATAGAAAAATTTTTGATAAGGAATTTTTCTATAGAAAAATTTTTGCTAAAAAAATTTTCTATAGAAAAATTTTTGATAAAAAAATTTTCTATAGAAAAATTTTTAATAAAAAAAATTTCTATAGAAAAATTTTTGATAAAAAAGTTTTCTATAGAAAAATTTAAAAAAAAAAATTTTATATAAAAATTTTTGATAAAAAAAATCTTCTATAGAAATATTTTTGATAAAAAAAATCTTCTATAGAAAAATTTTTGTAAGAAAATTTTCTACAGAAAAATTTTTTAAAAAAATTTTTGATAACAAAATTTTGTATAGAAAAATTTTTGTAAGAAAATTTTGTAAAGAAAAATGTTAGATCAAAAAATTTTCTATAGAAAAATTTTTAATAAAAAAAATTTCTATAAAAAAATTTTTGATAAAAACATTTTCTATAGAAAAATTTTTAATAAAAAAATTTTCTATATAAAAATTTTTGATAGAAAAAAATCTTTAATAGAAAAATTTTTGTAAGAAAATTTTCTATAGAAAAATTTTTGTAAGAAAATTTTTTATAGAAAAATTTTTGATAAAAAAAAATTTCTATAGAAAAATTTTTGATAAAAAAATATTCTATAGAAAAATTTTTGATAAAAAAAATTTTTTATAGAAAAATTTTTGATAAAAAAATTTTCTATAGAAGAATTTTTAATAAAAAAATTTTCTATAGAAAAATTTTCTATATAAAATTTCTATATAAAAATTTTTGATAAAAACATTAAAAAAAATGGAGAAGAAATTTTTTTCTTTTTAAAACGTTAGAACTACACATTGAAAAAAGTGCCAATTTTAGTTAAAAGTATAAAAAAAGCGGCAACTCTGCCGACTATTTTTTTATTCTGTTCTCTTTGCGCCGACCCGTGTTTATAATCCTGAAACTTCAAACAATCAGGAAATCTTTTTGTTTTTATATTTATAATTAAAAAAGGTAAAAATATAGCTTACAAGAATAAAGTTATATGTGTTGCGCCTTTCCAGGGCATCCTCTTACCATGACCTCTGTCAACCTATTATATATAACCTGTTTTCGTTAAGGCGTTATAGGTAATGTCGTATTGTACCAGGAACATAAAGAATGTGGAGAAGACAAATAAAAACTAGAGCATAAAAAGAAAATGTTTGGAAAAATTATAAAGCCTCTTGGATAGTTTGGGGATAAAGGGTTAATACCAACCGATGCTATAAAGCTCATATTTAAAGGAATTAAACCACAAATAACATTATTTCGGGTAAAGGACATAAGTTGAAGAGAAAAGAAATGCAACTGAAATTAGATGGAATTAAAAGTTAGTAAGTGTAAGATGAGGATAAATTTTTAAAAAATTAAATCTTTGCGACTGACGTGATATAGCTCATACAATTGCAATGACGTAAAAAATACCAGACACATTGTGCCATGGCTTAGATCTTCCATGATAAGTTTTGGAAAACATTATTAAAACGTTTTTAATTATTATCTCTAAGTTTAAAGGTACAGGGCCAATACACGCGGCATGCGGCTGCGGGCGGTCGTAGTATTGCCAGTACATAAAATGTGTGCTTGTTTACAAAAATGTTCATATAAAAAAATATTTGAGTAGGATATAATTAAATCTGGCATCACTGAAAAAATCTGCCGCGCGGAAAATAGAACAAAGTTCTACTTTTTTCCATTGCCGCTTGAAATTTGACAAATGAAAAAACAGCTGATTGCCGCCCGCAGCCGCTTGCCGCGTGCATTGGCCTTCTACCTTAAGTTGAAGCGACTACAAGTCAGTCGCAAAGGGTTAAAGTGATATATTTACCGTATCATCAATTTCCGGAAACTTATTCTGATAGGAATTTAACAATATTAAAATCTTGATTTTCTGAAAAATATTTAACAAAATACTAGATATTTAACTACAATAAAAAGTTAGACTGGTTCCAAATACTATAACATACCACATTTATTAGATTTTGATTGTAAAACAAAATTGAAAAAAACTTTGCCATAGGAATCGCCGACAGCATAAAGGCATTCAAAGCCAATAATACATTTACACCTTTAAAGGCTATAGAAGCTTTATATAGGGTATAAATGTTTAAGCTTATGCTGAAAAATGAACGTAATATCTCCAGGAATACAGAAAACGAAAAGTGTCCATTAACATTTTTGGTTAATTCGTTCAATTCTCCATAAAGTTTTCGGATCAAACACAAACGATAAGACATACTCGGATCTGGGTAATAGTTTAAAAGAGATTTACTCAAAAATTGCTCTAAGTCCATATATAGTTTAAGACCACGTTTCTCTATGAAAGCTAGTAGAGCGTAATACTGAAGTAATGAAATATTGCCCAAGACTTCCGGTATATCATAGACATAGTTGGAGATAAGACATCTCAGATTAAAACCTGAACACATATAATAAATCAATGACAATTTCCCTACAGCAAACAGGGAGATGAAAGCCATATGCAGACGCAGAAATTTCTGTAAATATTTATAATTTACAAAAATCTGCATATCGATCAGCGAGCGATCAAAATTTAAAATAAAAAACTGAAATTTCCAAAATATTTTCCTTCGAAAGCTGATTAAACGTAAAGTCTCCAAAAAATACAAAATACTTAGTAATGCTCCAGTATCAAATAGACGTCTTTGGGTGGGGACCAATGGTAAATTCCATAGAGCCTCGTATCTATCGTAAAAGCTATAGGCCATCAATCCAGTAACAATTAACCAACATAAAACATATAAAAAACTTAAAGTTACTCCTCGTTGTCGTGCATTTCTTTTCGGTTTATGTAAGCCTATGGGGGCACTCAGTAAAAGTTCGGATATCATTAGAAAAGTTCTGTTGACTTTATAGAAATAAGATTCCAGTTGGTCCTTGATTTTTGTTTTGTTTGATTTATATTTGTCGGGTTTGATTTCACTATGAAATTTTTTAAATAACCGCATTTTATTACACCTTCAAAAGATTAATAACGACCTAAACTTAGGGGTTTTGACTTGTTACTAATTTAATTATTAAAAAAATTATATGTATAAGCTAATAACACTAGCCAACACAAATTTACATTATGAAAATTTTCCTAAAGAAAAAAATTCATAATGAAAAAACTTTCTAAAGAAAAAATTTTAGAATGAAAAATTTTCTTTACAGAGAATTCCATAATGGACATTTTTCTTAAAAAAAGATTCGTAATAAAATTTCTTCTAAAGGAAAAAATTAATAATGAAAATTTTTCTAAATAAAAAATCTCACAATAAAAATTTTTCTCAAGAAAAAAATTCATTATGAAAATTTTTCTAAAGCAAAAATTCCATAATAAATATTTTTCTAAAGATAAAATTCCATAATGAAAATTTTTCTAAAGAAAAAATTTCATTTCTAAAGAAAAAATTTCATTTCTAAAGAAAAAATTTCATTTCTAAAGAACAAATTTCATAATGAACATTTTTCTAAAGAAAAAAAATCACAATGAAAATTTTTCTAAGGAAAAAAATTCATAATGAAAATTTTTCTAAAGAAAAAATTTCATAATGAAAATTTTTCTAAAGAAAAAATTCATAATGAAAATTTTTCACAAGAAAAAATATCATAAGGAAAATTTTTCTAAAGAAAAAATTTCACAATGAAAATTTTCCTAAAGAAAAAATTTCACAATGAAAATTTTCCTAAAGAAAAAATTTCACAATGAAAATTTTTCTAAAGAAAAAATTTCACAATGAAAATTTTTCTAAAGAAAAAATTTCATAATGAAAATTTTTCTAAAGAAAAAAAATTCATAATGAAAATTTTTCTAAAGAAAAAATTTCATAATTAAAATTTTTCTAAAGAAAAAATTTCATAATGAAAATTTTTCTAAAGAAAAAATTTCATAATGAAAATTTTTCTAAAGAAAAAAATTTCATAATGAAAATTTTTCTAAAGAAAAAATTTTATAATGAAAATTTTTCTAAAGAAACAATTTCACAATGAAAATTTTTCTAAAGAAAAAATTTCATAATGAAAATTTTTCTAAAGAAAAAATTTCACAATGAAAATTTTTCTAAAGAAAAAATTTCATAATGAAAATTTTTCTAAAGAAAAAATTTCATAATGAAAATTTTTCTAAAGAAAAAATTTCACAATGAAAATTTTTCTAAAGAAAAAATTTCATAATCAAAATTTTTTTTAAGAAAAAATTCCGTAATGAAAATTTTTCTAAAGAAAAAATTTCATTTCTAACGAAAAATGTTCAAAATGAAAACTTTCTGAAGAAAAAATTTCAAAATGAAAATTTTTCTGAAGAAAAAATTTTAAAATGAAAATTTTTCTGAAGAAAAAATTTCAAAATAAAAATTTATGAAATTTTTTCTATAGAAAAATTTTCTTAATGAAATTTTTTCTCTAGAAAAATTTTCCTAATGAATTTTTTTCTATAGAAAAATTTTCTTAGTGAAATTTTTTCTATAGAAAAATTTTCTTAGTGAAATTTTTTCTATAGAAAAATTTTCTCAATGAATTTTTTCTCTAGAAAAATTTTCTCAATGAATTTTTTCTCTAGAAAAATTTTCTTAATGAATTTTTTTCTATAGAAAAATTTTCTTAATGATTTTTTTCTCTAGAAAAACGTTCTTAATGAACTTTTTTCTCTAGAAAAATTTCTATAGAAACATTTTCTTATTGAATTTTTTTCTCTTGAAACATTTTCTGAATGAATTTTTTTCTCTAGAAAATTTTTTAATGAATTTTTTCTATAGACAAATTTCTGTTAATGAAATTTTTTCTATAGAAAAATTTTTTTAATGAAATTTTTTCTATAGAAAAATTTTCTTAATGAAATTTTTTTATAGAAAAATTTTCTTAATGAAATTTTTTCTATAGAAAAATTTTCTTAATGAAATTTTTTCTATAGAAAAATTTCTGTTAATGAAATTTTTCCTATAGAAAAATTTTCTTTTTTGGGAATTAATTATTCGAACTTTAAATTGAATTAATTGAAAAATTACGATTTATCAGGCTTGAGTTCATTTTTAGTTTTCAAATTAATAATTTGAAAATTTGAAAGTAATAATGTGGAGAAAAACTGAAAAAATTATGTTTGAAAGCGGCTGAGTGGATTGCAATTTCTGTCACGGGCGTCATCAGCACTTAGCGCCCTCGACCACAGTCGATGGCGCTAAGTGCTAAACACTCAAGCCTGATAAATCCGAATTTTTCAAAAAATTTTCTTAATGAAATTTTTTCGATTGAAAAATTTTCTTAATGAAATTTTTTTCTATAAAAAAATTTTGGATATAAAAATTTTTTTTTGTGGAAAAATTTTCAATAAAAATTTTTTTATAGTATATGAACTTGACCTACGATAGGGCTTTCTTTTTGAGGTTTTTAAAAGTCTGTTATCAATAGACAATCCAAAACTCTAAAATAATTAAGTAGATTATTTTATACCAATTTCCTCCTTCTCATGCTATAGGAACCACCCCTGAAACGGATTCGGAAAGTAACGCCCAAATATGTTTGTCAAGTGTTTGAAAATCGATTAACATTATTAAAATAATTTTAACCATTAGATTAAACAAAGAAATTGTCTGCATCACATCCATAGTCCTTCGAACTTGCTCAAATATGAAACTACAAGTATTTAAACAATTTTTTTATAAAGTAAATCATAAAGTAAAAAAAAAAACTCTTCAAGAAAAAAAACTTCAATTAGAATGTGAATTCTATAAAGTCCATAAATTTTATTTAATATTTTTCGAAATTTTCCTAAGTGCACCCTTGGGTATACATAAAACCGCAGAAAAAGTTGGACTACGTCAAAGAATTCTACCAATGATAATGTATATCGTGTGGGCTCTAAGTCTTATTTCATTTTTGGGCTATTGCATTTACGAGCGTTATAATATTATATTAACCGTTGAATTGTTCCCGATACACTTGTCTCTATATCAAAGTGGAAATTTACTAGGTTCTATATATTTATTAGGTTTAATATATTTGATCATCTTTGGCCGGAAAATTTTTTGGAAATTTAAATTCTTCATTTTAAATTTTGATTTTCATTTGATTGATATGAAGTTAAGCATAAATTATCAAGACTTACAGAATTTCATGCGTCTTCACATGACTTTAGTCTTCATACATTTCATGTCAAAATTTGTATTTAATTTTTTCTACTGTAGCGGCTTCAATCTAAAGTGCATAATCTCCAATTATATTCATATAATACCGAATGTGATTATAAACATTTCGACAGTTCAATATTATATTCCGCTTTTCTTCATCCACAAACGTGGCCAAAAATTATATTTTCTACTGGAAAAACTTTTGAAAAGATCTCCATTAAATGATATCGGGAATTTGGGCCATCAATTGAATTCTATACGTCAACTTTTTGCTGAATTGGATAAATTCGCCAAAACCATCAATGAGTTCTTCTCTTTTTTATTACTTGTCGTATGTTTCCGTTCATTTATCAGCCTAAGTATGAATATATTTATGGCTTACAAATCTTTCAATATTTCCGGAAAATTGAATGGGACTAGTATCTTTATTGCTTTAATGTGGATAACAATGCCTATTTCCAAGTTGTTTCTGATATTGTACTACAATCAAAATCTAGTAAATATGGTAAGAAGCTATAATTCTTAATAAAATTCCCTTAAAAATATCTTGGTTTTCTTTTTAGAAAAGAAAGCTTTCTTTACTGCTGAGTTCCTGTCAAAGTGAATATGAGGAAGTAGCGGATACGGTAAATATATACTTAAAATATTTTCTAAATATTAACTTATACCAAAGACTCCTATAATTACGTTTTCTTTAAAAACGTGGAAGGAATTATTTTTGCAAACAACCGAAAACAAAATTTAAACATTTAATGTAGTTTTGCAAAGTTATATTTTTGTTAAATTTAGAGTTAATCACTTTATATACACTTCACAAAAACTGTAAACAAACTTTACAAAAACTGCAAATATTTTTAGTCTTACTGTTCTTTTATACGCGTCTCAATAAAAACCAGGAGTAGGCAGCCCATACCACTAGCAGCCGATGAATTTTTTTAATTTTCGTAATTACCACTTCGTGAAAATGAGTATTAAAATCATTCAGTTGGAATTTGGATGTTAACAGATCGGTTGGTGCCTCTTTGTTAAAGAAAAGACAAAAACAAAATAGACTTAAAAACAAATCAAAACCCAATTTATTTATAGCAACAAAATACATGGTTCGAGAGAACAAAGAAATATAATCTCGAACATTGTTGTCACCACACTAATATTTTTGTAAACATTTGGAATATTTTTCAAAACAGAAATAAATTAGATATTTGCGATCCAAAAAATTCGCATAGAAAAATTTTTGATAAAAAAATTTTCTATAGACAAATTTTTCACAAAAAAAAAACTAAGAAAATTTTCTATAGAAAAATTTTTGATAAAAAATATATTGAAAAAGATTTCTATAGAAAATTTTTTCATAAAAAAATTTTTCATACAAAAATTTTCTATAGAAAAATTTTAAAAAGTTTTACTGTAGTGTATTACACAATTCATTACAATTATTTATTATTCTAATAAATAGTTTTTTGATAAAACCAAAAAATGTTGGTATGGAAACCTTTCCTCTACGCGTTTCGATGGTTGGTTAGACCATCTTAGCAGGAGGTTTTCGCTCTGTCTAGAATTAGGGATAATCGTCCTGATGAGATGGTCTTTTTGATAAAAAAAATTTTCTATAGAAAAGTTTTTGATAACAAAAGTTTCTATATAAAAATTTGATAAAAAAAATTTTCTATAGAAAAAATTGATAAAAAAAATTTTCTATAGAAAAATTTGATAAAAAAAAATTTCTATAGAAAAATTTTTGATTAAAAAATTTAAAAAAAAAAAAATAATTCTATAGAAAAATTTTTTTATAGAAAAATTTTTGATAAAAAATACATTGAAAAATTTTTGATAAAAAAAATTTTCTGTAGCAAAAATTTTGATAAAAATTTTCTTTAGACAAATTTTTGATAAACAATTTTTCTGATAAAAAAAATTTTCTATAGAAAAATTTTTCATAAACAAATTTTGTATAGAAAAATTTTTGATAAAAAAATTTTCTATAGAAAAATTTTTGATAAAAAAAATTTTCTATAGAAAAATTTTTAATAAAAAATTTTCTATACAAAGATTTTTGATAAAAAAATTTTCTATAGAAAAATTTTTGACAAAAAAGTTTTCTAAGAAAAATTTTTGATTAAAAAAAATTTCTATAGACAAATTTTTAAAAAAAAAATTTTCTATAGCAAAATTTTTGATAAAAAAATTTTCTTTACAAAAATTTTTGATATAAAAATTTCCTGATAAAAAAATTTTCTATAGAAAAATTTTTGATAAAAAAAATTTTCTAAAGCAAAATTTTTGATAAAAATTTTCTTTAGAAAAATTTGTGAAAAAAAATTTTTCTGATAAAAAAATTTTCTATACAAACATTTTTCATAAACAAATTTTCTATAGAAAAATTTTGGATAAAAAATTTTCTATACAAACATTTTTGACAAAAAAGTTTTCTAAGAAAAATTTTTGTTAAAAAAGATTTTCTATAGAAAAATTTTTAATAAAAAAATTTTCTATAGCAAAATTTTTGATGAAAAAATTTTCTTTACAAAAATTTTCTATAGAAAAACTTTTAATACAAAAATTTTCTATAGAAAAATTTTTAATAAAAATTTTCTATAGCAAAATTTTTGATAAAAAATTTTCTATAGCAAAATTTTTGATAAAAAATTTTCTATATAAAAATTGTTTGATATTTTTTGACAAAAAAGTTTTCTATAGAAAAATTTATGATAAAACAATTTTCTATAGAAAACTTTTTGATAAAAAATTTTCTATAGAAAAATTTTTGATAAACAAATTTTCCATAGAAAAATTTTTGATAAAAAAATTTTCTATAGAAAAATTTTTAATAAAAAAATTTTCTATAGCAAAATTTTTGATGAAAAAATTTTCTTTCCAAAAATTTTCTATAGAAAAATTTTTAATACAAAAATTTTCTATAGAAAAATTTTTGATAAAAAAATTTTCTATAGAAAAATTTTTAATAAAAATTTTCTATAGCAAAATTTTTGATAAAAAATTTTCCATATTAAAATTTTTTGATATTTTTTGACAAAAAAGTTTTCGTTGAAAGAAATTAATTTTTAGTTGAACCATGAATTTATGTTAAGAGGTTGTGGGTTCGAATCCGGGCTCAGGTTCATATCATAAATTTTTATGATATAGAAAAATTTATTTCTATAGAAAAATTTATGACAAAACAATTTTCTATAGAAAACTTTTTGATAAAAAATTTTCTATAGAAAAATTTTTGAAAAACAAATTTTCCATAGAAAAATTTTTGATAAAAAAATTTTCTATAGAAAAATTTTTGATAAAAAAATTTTTTAAGAAAAAATTTTGTTAAAAAAATATTTTCTATAGCAAAATTTTTGATAAAAAAAATAAAAAAATTTTCTTCAAAAAAATTTTTGATCAAAAATTTTTCTATATTTTTTTTATCAAAAATTTTTCTATAGAAAATATTTTTATCAAAAATTTTTTTTATAGAAAATTTTTTTGAAAGAAATTAATTTTTAGTTGAACCATGAATTTATGTTAAGAGGTTGTGGGTTCGAATCCGGGCTCAGGTTCATATCATAAATTTTTATTTTTTAATTTTAAAATTTTTATGATTTTTAAATTAGATTAATAATTTTTAAGAATACTGAAAAAACTATGTGACACTTAGCAGTGTGGAATGCTGCATTTTCTGTCCCGCTACGGACTTCATCAGCACACTGTGTCACCAACTGTTAGATGCCAGTAGTTAAGATCATCTATTTAACTGAATTCTTAAGCGAAATTGAAAACGAGAATTATATTAACACTCATTTCTATTTCACCTATGACCATATGATCGATTCAGTTAGACGAACTTATCCACCATAGTTTTTTCCTTTTATGTTTTTGTATTCCTATCCTTTATTAATCTACATTTACTTTGTACTTTAACCAACTTTCAGCTGGTAATGAAGACAAAGATTTTTGTTTTTGACAAGTTTCTGTTTAGGTGAAATAGAAATGAGTGTTAATATAATTCTCGTTTTCAATTTCGCTTAAGAATTCAGTTAAATAGATGATCTTAACTACTGGCATCTAACAGTTGGTGACACAGTGTGCTGATGAAGTCCGTAGCGGGACAGAAAATGCAGCATTCCACACTGCTAAGTGTCACATAGTTTTTTCAGTATTCTTAAAAATTATTAATCTAATTTAAAAATCATAAAAATTATTAAAATTAAAAAATAAAAATTTATGATATGAACCTGAGCCCGGATTCGAACCCACAACCTCTTAGAAAATTTTTTTATTAAAAATTTTTCCATGGAAGATTTGAAAATTTTTGAATATAAAAATATTTTTATCGAAAACAGAAAATTATGTATATCGAAATTTTACAAAGAAAAATATTTTTATTAAAAATTTTTCTATAAAAAAATGTTTGGATTGAAAATCTCTAAAAATCTAAAATAAATTCTAATATTAATTTATTTCTGTTTTGAAAAATATTCCCAAAATTCCAAAAAATATTCCTAATGTTTACAAAAATAATAGTGTCGTGGCAACAATGTTCGAGATTATATTTCTTTGTTCTCTCGAACCATGTATTTTGTTGCTATAAATTGGATTTTGATTTGTTTCTTGCCTATTTTGTTTTTGTCTTTTCTTTAAGAAAGCGGCACCAACCGACTCTCTTAACATCCAAATTCCAACGGAATGATTTTAATACTAATTTTCACGAGTTTTATTAATGATCGTGGTATTAACGAAAATTAAAAAAAATTCATCGGCTACTGGTGGTATGGGCTGTCTACTCCCGATTATAAGTAGTAAACTTTGCACAATGGGGCGGATAACTTAAAAATTCATGACAATATAAATTTCTTACATTGATTTGCCGTATGGTCCTTTCTATAAGTCCCATAAAAAAAGTAAATCGCTTTTACTCTAATTCGGAAACAACTAAAGGAGACGTTTACCAAATGTTTTTGCGTTTATGTATTTTTCACTGTTTTTTATCCACTTTAACTTTACTTTGGATAGAAAAATAATGTATGGAGCGCTATATCTTTATATTATGGAGTTTTTGCTTATACTTTTCAAATTTTTATTATTAATTAAAAAATTACTACTTTTTACAAAACCAGATTCGTCTTTTTATACTCCAGCTTATGTCCGATACCCGTAGTAACTTTATATACGGTCTGATACCTTTAAATTTTCATTTTTTGACATCGGTAAGTACATATTATCTTTAAAACTCTTTTCTAACTTCACATTTTAAAAGTAACTTGTTTGCCTCTAGCTTTTGGTCGCCTGTTCAACATTATTCATATTCCTGATGCAATACGAAATAACCTATGAGGCCTTGACAAAATCTCTGAATTACGGAAGAATATATCAGATGTAGTTTTTCAATATCTACTTATATCTGCGTATACATATATAAAAGTAAACAAGTAAAAAAATCTATGCCCGGGCAAGCCCGACTATATGAGACCCTTCACTACTAAGGTCAAATGTGGACCAACAAGTTTTTCTTAAATCCTTGAGACATACATATATCCATATACTGTGCTCTATTTAAAATTTCGAGATTTATGTATATTTATGTCAATTCCGGCTGAGGGCCTGATGAGGGAGCAAGGGTCAATTGTGGATCGATTGTTATCAAATTTCTGTTATTGGTTTATATTTACAAAATATTTATCTGTGCAAAGTTTTAGTAATAAAATGCATTTATCTTTATATTTATAAGTGTTTTTGTGCTTTTATGGGTATTCAAACTAATTTTAATAATGTTTTTTGTATGGGAGGTATGGTCAAATATAGGCCGATTCTTACAAAATTCGGTGCACTATTTAAGGTTATCATAAGCAATATTTGTGCTGAATATTTTTAAGTTTGCTGTAAATTAGCTGTAAAGCACCAAAAACTCGATTCCGGGAAGGCATCCCTATGGGAGGTATCCGAAATAGTAATCCTAATAGGGATCCTTGGACTATAATATGAGCCTGTGCCATATTTCATTAAATTATCTTTAAAGTTACGACCTAAACATTGATAACAAGCTTACATGAATAACAGGCCATCTAGTCGGTCGGACATCGTTAAAACTGCTCAAGGAGTGATTCTGAGTCGATTTCTATTTTAAAAGGTGGGTCTCAGGACAATATTTCTGATACTTACTGATTGCATCAGGAAATTGAGATGTATAAAAGTCGTAATGAAGTGCGGATGGCAGTTCGGAAACTTTTTAGCCTACCAATGAAAGAGAATAGTTAGTTTTTCAAAAATGTATTTATTTTTTTTCAATATAGTCTCCTGAAACTTCAATACACTTAGTCCAACGCTTTTCTAGCAATTCTATCCCTTGATTAAAATAGTTTTCCTCAAGGTCTTCAAAATAGTGATTTACAGCTGTAATTGCATCTTCATTTGAGGTAAAACGCTTGCCAGGAAGGAACTTTTTTAGATTTGGGAACAGGTAAAAGTCACTGGGAGCTAAATCCGGAGAATGAGGTGGGTGGTCAAGCAACTCGTACTTTAATTCGTTGATTTTTGCCATCGTTAAAACACTCTTGTGCGCTGGTGCGTTCTCTTGATGAAAAATTATTTTTTTGTGTTGTAAGCCAGGACGTTTTTCTCGAATTTGTACATTTAATTGATCCAAAAGGTTGCAATAGTACTCTGAATTTATTGTTTTACCCTTTTGCAGATAGTCAATCAATAGAATACCTTTGAAGTCCCAAAAAACCCTTGCCATAACCTTACCAGCTTTTGCCTTCTTTGGGGCACTTCCTCCAGCTTCAGTCCATTGTTTGGATTGTTCCTTTGCCTCTGGAGTATAGTGGTGGATCAAACAGTTATGAAACGACGCTTAAAATCCATTTTATTTCGCTTAAAACGATCCAAACAAGCTTGAACGATCCAAACAAGCTTGAGAAATGTTCATTCTTATGCGTTTTTGGTCGACTATTAGCAAATGCGGCACCCATCTTGCAGAAAGCTTTTTCATCTGTAGTTCTTCATGCAAAATGAAATGGACTCGATCATTTGAGATGCCCATGATATTAGCTATCTCACGCACTTTTATTCGTCGATCATTTAATACCATATCATGCACTTTGGCTGCAATTTCTGTTGTTGTTGCTGTTTTTGGACGTCCACTACGTGGTTCATCTTCAATGCTTGTACGACCACGTTTAACTTCAGCAACCCAATTTTTTACTGTTGCATATGAAGGAGCACTTTCACCTAACACATTCACCATATCATTATGAATTTCTTGTCCCAATAAACCTTTTTTATGTAAATATTTAATGACACCACGCACTCCGCAGCGGGACAGAAAATGCAGCATTCCACATTGCTAAGTGTCACATAGTTTTTTCAGTATTCCTAAAAATTATTAATGTCATTTAAAAATCATAAAAATTTACAAAATAAAAATATAAATTTATAATATGAACCTGAGCCCGGATTCGAACCCACAACCTTCTAAAAAAATTTTCTATAGAAAAATTTTTGATACAAAAATTTCTATGGAAAATTTTTAATCAAAAATTTTGATAAACAAATTTTTTATAGAAAAATTTTTGATAAAAAAAAATATTAAAAAATTTTTGATTAAAAAAGTTTCTAGAGAAAAATTTTTGACAAAAAAATTAAACTTGGAAAATTTTTTTCCATAGAAAAATTTTTGATAAAAAAATTCTCTAGAAACATTTTTGATAAAAAAAATTTTCGAAAGAAATTAATTTTAGTTTAGTTCTTTAAAAAAGTTTTGATAAAAAATTTTCTATAGAAAATTTGTTGATAAAAAAATTTTCTATAAATAAATTTTTGATAAAAAAAAATTTTCTATAGAAAAATTTTTAACAAATAAAATTTCCATAGAAAAATTTTTGATAAAAAAAATTTTTATAGAAAAATTTTTGTAAGAAAATTTTCTATAGAAATTTTTTTGAAAAAAAAATTTGATAGAAACATTTTTGATAAAAAAAAATTTCCTTTAAAAAAGTTTTGATAAAAAAATTTACTATAGAAAAATTGTTGATAAAAAAATTTTCTATAAATAACTTTGGTAAAAAAAATTTTCTATAGAAAAATTTTTGATAAAAAAATTTTCTACAGAAAAATGTTGGATAAAAAAATTTTCTATAGAAGCTATAAAAAAATGTTTGATAAAAATTTTCTATAGAAAAAATTTTTGATAAAAAATTTTCCATTGAAAAATTTTTGATTAAAAATTTTCCATAGAATAATTGATAAACAATTTTTTTGATAAAAAAATTTTCTATAGAAAAATTTTTGATAAGAAAATTTTCTAATTTTTGTAAGAAAATTTTCTATAAAATTTTTTTGAAAAAAAAATTCTATAGAAACATTTTTGATAAAAAAAATTTTCTTTAAAAAAGTTTTGATAAAAAAATTTACTATAGAAAAATTGTTGATAAAAAAATTTTCTATACATAAATTTTTGATAAAAAAAAATTTTCTATAGAAAAATTTTTGATAAAAAAAATTTTCTATAGAAAATGTTGGATAAAAAAATTTTCTATAGAAGCTATAAAAAAATGTTTGATAAAAATTTTCTATAGAAAAAATTTTTGATAAAAAATTTTCCATAGAAAAATTTTTGATTAAAAATTTTCCATAGAAAAATTTTTGAATAAAAAATTTCCATAGAAAAATTTTTAATAAAAATTTTTTTTTAATAAAAAAATTTCCTATAGAAAAATTTTTTATCAAAAATTTTTCTATAGAAAAATTTTTGATAAAAAAATTTTCTATAGAAAAATTTTTGATAAAAAAATTTTCTATAAAAAAATTCTTGATAAAAAATTTTCCATAGAAAAATTTTTTTGATAAAAAAAATTTTCTATAGAAAAATTTTTGATAAAAAAATTTTCTATAGAAAAATTTTTGATAAAAAAATTTTCTATAGAAAAATTTTTGATACAAAAATTTTCTATAGAAAAATTTTTGATGAAAAAATTTTATATAGAAAAATTTTTGAAAAAAAAAATTTTCTATAGAAACATTTTTGATAAAAAAATTTTCTATAGAAAAATTTTTGATAAAAAAATTTTCTATAGAAAAATTTTTGATAAAAAAATTTTCTATAGAAAAATTCTTGATAAAAAATTTTCCATAGAAAAATTTTTGATTAAAAATTTTCCATAGAAAAATTTTTTTGATAAAAAAAATTTTCTATAGAAAAATTTTTGATAAAAAAATTTTCTATAGAAAAATTTTTGATAAAAAAATTTTCTATAGAAAAATTTTTGATACAAAAATTTTCTATAGAAAAATTTTTTATGAAAAAATTTTATATAGAAAAATTTTTGAAAAAAAAAATTTTCTATAGAAACATTTTTGATAAAAAAATTTTCTATAGAAAAATTTTTGATAAAAAAACTTTCCATAAAAAAATTTTTGATAAAAAATTTTCTATAGAAACATTTTTGATAAAAAAAATTTTCTATAAATAAATTTTTGATAAAAAAAAATTTCTATAGAAACTATAAAAAATTTTTTGATAAAAAATTTTCTATAGAAACATTTTTGATAAAAAATTTTCCATAGAAAAATTTTTGATTTAAAATTTTCCATAGAAAAATATTTGATTTAAAATTTTCCATAGAAAAATTTTTGATAAAAAATTTTTTTGATAAAAAAATTTTCTATAGAAAAATTTTTGATAAAAAAATTTTCTATGGAAACATTTTTGATAAAAAAAAATTTTAATAAACAAGTAAGAAAGTGCTATAGTCGGTCAAGCCCGACCTTACGATACCCTTCACCACTAACGTTAAAGGTGCTATTTTTCCTGTATAAAGACAAATATTTGCTAAATTTTGCCATCATACACACATTTTCTCAAAACTTATATATTTAAGCTGTTTCTGTCATTTGGACTTATATGAGAGCTAGGGTCAAGTGAAGACCGATTATCTCGAAATTTGATTACAGTTATTACAAAAATTATGTAGGCAAGAAATAAACATTATCATTATCTTCAGATTTACGAGCGTTTTAGTGATTTTTTCCTCATTTAGTGCGTTTTGACAGAAGAGTTTGTATGGGAGCTATGGTCAAATGTGGACCGATTTCAAAGAAATTTGGTACAGTGATTTAAATTTACATAAGCAGTAATTGTTTAAAATTTCATGAACAAATATTAATATTTGTGGCCAGTATATCAATTCCGGGAAGTGGGACCTATGGGAGGTACCATAAATAATGGACCGATTTGGCGAATTTCAATAGCCATGGTCCCACTATCAGAAAAAATGATCTGTGCCAAATTTCATCAAATTATCTTTAGAATTGCGAACTGTACTTTGAAAACATGGTTTACATGGGGGTCTAGACCGCCGGCCAGACGGACGGACGGCCGGACTGACAGAAAGTGTTTCTAGGCCTATTGGTATACTAAAAGGTGGGTCTAAGTTAAATATTTCTTTGTGCTACATACATCAGCACAAACTTATAATACCCTTTCCACCTATGGTAGTGAAGGGTATAAATATCTGTGCTTATCAGGTCTGATGTCACAAAATCATATATATCTATTAAAGCTAACGTTATCAAAATATACTTAAATTAATTGCTGAACTATGGTTTAGTTTACCCTGTAATATTAAATTCATATTTTATTCGGAACAACTTGGGGGCGTAATAAAACTTCCATCTAATTTTTAACAAGTCAATGAACGAAACTAAAGTAGTCAAACACTATTAGTCATTCCAACGGACTCGAGCATGAAACTCTTTAAAAAATCACACACAAAATTAAATCCCTTGAAACAAAAAATTGAAAAATTGAAAACTAATAAAGAAAAAAAGCTACTATTGGAAAACGAGTTCTATAAAGTCCACAAATGTTTCTACATAACTTCAGAAATTTTCCTAAGTGCACCCATGGGTTTACATAAATCGGAACGAAATAATCATCAACGATTTAAGATACTACCAGTACTTTTGAATTTTGTATGGTCCTCAATTGTGATGAAATTTTTGGCCTTTTGCTTTTACGATCGTCAGAGTAAATTAGTAAAAATTAAATTGTTCCCGTTACAAATTTCCCTGTATAACTGTCTAACCTGGATAAGTATTTTATATTTGTTGCGTTTTATATATATGATCTATTTTCGCCGAAAAATGTTTTGGAATCTGAAATTTTTTATGTTAAATTTTGATCGAAAATTGATCGATCTGAAGTTAATTATAGATTATAAAGATTTGACGATGTTCCTACGTCTACATATGACTTTGATCCTAGTCCACCTAATGTGTAAATTGGTTTTTGATTACTACTACTGTAGGGGATTCAAAGTCTCTTGTATATTCCTCAATTATATTCATATAGTACCGAATGTCTTCATAAATATTTCATTAATTCAATATTATCTGCCACTGTTTTTCATACATAAACGTGGCCGGAAGTTATATGTTGCCTTGGAAAAACTTTTGAAAAATTCCGGGTCTCATAACATCGGAAATTTTTTGCAACAGTTAAATTCAATACGTCAACTTTTTGCCGAATTAGAGGAATTCGTCAAAAGCATTAATGAGCATTTTTCCTTTAACCTATTTTTGATCTATATACGATCATTTATCAATGTCAGCATGAATATATTTTTAGTCTATAAATCATTGAATAGTTTGGGAAAGGTGAATGGGGCTAATGTTTTAATTTCATTAATGTGGGCCGCCATACCTATTTCCAAGATTCTCCTGATTTTGTACTACAATCAAAATCTAGTAGATATGGTAAATATCTTTTTAATATCATATTTTTGATAAAACTCTTAAAAAACTAAAATCCTTTTAGAAAAAGAAGATTTCGTTACTGCTAAGTTCCTATCAAGACCTATATCCCGAAGCTGAAAATACGGTAAGTCGTACAGGCGTACTCTGACATGGATCTCAAACTAACAAAATTTCGCTTTCATTTCACTTCTCCTTAAAGCAGATGCTTCATTTTCTATTCCAAACAATTGCCGATACCAGAAGTAATTTTATATATGGTCTGATACCTTTAAATATGAGCTCTTTTGGATCGGTAAGTATTTTTTCAATTCATCTCGTAATTTTTATATAATTTATCTTCACTAGCTTTTGGTGGCCACCTCAGGAGTATTTATCTTTCTCATGCAATACGAAATAACCTATGAGGCCTTGACAAAAAGCAATAATTTTGGTAAAATATTTAAAATTTTTAAGTGTAATGGTTCATATACTTGTCTTTGGGGTAATAAAACATTTTTAATCTAAACAAGATCGAGAGAAAAATATATTTGGAAACAGGTAAGACATGGCTATAGTTGATCAAGACCGATACCTTAAGATCAAACATGGGCCAATTGTCAACAAATTTACAAAATTTTTCTTAAATCTTGAAGACGAAATTTTCTGATCGCAGCAACAATTTCTCGAAATTATAAATGAAACTTCGTACAGTAGAACCATTGCTATTGAAATTGACCAAAATAGGGACATTATTTGGGGTACCCTCCCTTAGGTACCACTACCTTTGGCTAGAAATTAAAGTAAAATTTAGAACAAATATTGCTTGCTTATTATGGTTTTCAACAGGGACGCTACAAAAGTACAGAGACATTGACAGCAGACGACGCCATATTTTTTGCTGCACTTTTGACATTTCTCTTCAGCATGAGTAGGCAGCCCATACCACTAGCAGCCGATAAATTAATTTAATTTTCGTAAATACCACGATCATTAATAAAACTCGCGAAAATGAGTATTAAAATTATTCAGTTGGAATTTGGGTGTTAACAAAGTCGGTTGGTGCCACTTTGTTAAAGAAAAGACAAAAAAACAGGCAAGAAACAAATCAAAATCCCATTTATAGCAACAAAATACACGATTCGAGAGAACAAAGAAATATAATCTCGTACATTGTTGCCACGACACTAATATTTTTGTAAATATTGGGAATATTTTTGTGAATTTTGGGAATATTTTTCAAAACAGAAATAAAATATTTTTCTTTGGAATATATTTTGATAAAAATATTTTTTTGTAAAAATTTTCGATAAAAATATTTTTATATTAAAAAATTTTCAAATCTTCTATGGAAAAATATTACATAAAAAGATTTTCTATAGAAAAATTTTGGATTAAAAAAAATTATATATTTCTATAGATTTTTTATATTTTTATAGAAAATTTTTTTATAAAAAAGAAAAATTTTTGATACAAAAATTTTTGATAAAAAATTTTTCTATAGAAAAATATTTGATAAAAAAATTTTCTATCAAACAATTTTTGATAAAAAAAATTTCTATAGAAAAATTTTTAATAAAAAAAATTTCTTTTTATCAAAAATTTTTCTATAGAAATATTTTTGATAAAAAAATTTTCCACAGAAAAATTTTTGATCAAAAAATTTTCTATAGAAAAATTTTGATCAATAAATTTTCTATAGAAAAAATTTTGATAAAAAAGTTTTCGATAGAAAATTCTATAGAAAAAATTTTGATAAACAAATTTTCTGTAGAAAAATTATTGATAAAAAAATTTTCTATAGAAAAATTGTTGATAAAAAAATTTTCTATAGAAAAATTTTTGATAAAAAAATTTTCTATAGAAAAATTTTGGATAAAAAAAAACTATAGAAAAATTTTTGATAAAAAAATTTTCTATAGAAAAATTTTTAGTAAAAAAATTTCCAATAGAAAAATTTTTTATAAAAAAATTTTCTATAGAAAAAATTTTGATAAAAATATTTTCCATAGAAAAATTTTTGCTAAAAAAATTTTTTATAGAAAAATTTTTAATAAAAAAATTTTCTATAGAAAAATTTTTGATAAAAAACTTTTCTATAGAAAAATTTTTGATAAAAAAAATCTATAAAAAAATTTTCTATCGAAAATATTTGATAAAAAAAAATTTTTATAAAAAATTTTCTATAGCCAAAAAATGTATTTCTTTAGAAAATTTTTTCTATAGAAAATTTTCAATAGATAAATTTTTTATCAAAAAATTTTCTATAGAAAAATTTTTAGTAAAAAAATTTCCAATAGAAAAAATTTTGATAAAAAAAATTTTCTATAGAAAAATTTTTGATAAATTATTTTTTGTATTTTTTTTTTTTTTTAGAAAAATTAAAAATTTTCGATAGACAAATTTTCTATAGAAAAACATTTTTTGGCTTTTTATCAATAAATTGGTCGGTTAGATTAATAAATAATTGTAACAGATTTGGGATCAAATGCGAATACTCTTCTTTTTGAAGAAAAAATTTTTATAAAAAAATTTTCTTTAGAAAAAATTTTGAAAAAAAAAAATTCAATGGAAAAAATTTTGATAAAAAATTTTCTATAGAAAAATTTTTGATAAAAAAATTTTTTATGAAAAATTTTTGATAAAAAAATTTTCTATACAAAAATTTTTGATGAAAAAATTTTCTATAGAAAAATTTTCTATAGAAAAATTTTTAATAAAAAAATTTTTTATAGAAAAATTTTTGATAAAAAAATTTTCTATAGAAACATTTTTGATAAAAAATTTTCTATAGAAAAATTTTTGTTTAAATTTTCTATAGAAAAATTTTTGTTTAAATTTTTTATTAAAAATTTTTGTATAGAAAAATTTTTGATAGCAAAATTTTCTATAGAAAAATTTTTTTATTTTTTTTTTTTTTAGAAAAATTAAAAATTTTCGATAGACAAATTTTCTATAGAAAAACATTTTTTGGCTTTTTATCAATAAATTGGTCGGTTAGATTAATAAATAATTGTAACAGATTTGGGATCAAATGCGAATACTCTTCTTTTTGAAGAAAACATTTTTATAAAAAAATTTTCTTTAGAAAAAATTTTGAAAAAAAAAAATTCAATGGAAAAAATTTTGATAAAAAATTTTCTATAGAAAAATTTTTGATAAAAAAATTTTTTATGAAAAATTTTTGATAAAAAAATTTTCTATACAAAAATTTTTGATGAAAAAATTTTCTATAGAAAAATTTTTGATAAAAATTCATAGAAAAATTTTTGATAAAAAAATTTTCTATAAAAAAATTAAAAATTTTCTATAGAAACATTTTTGATAAAAAATTTTCTATAGAAAAATTTTTGTTTAAATTTTCTATAGAAAAATTTTTGTTTAAATTTTTTATTAAAAATTTTTGTATAGAAAAATTTTTGATAGCAAAATTTTCTATAGAAAAATTTTTGATAAAAAAATTTTCTATACAAAAATTTTCTATAGAAAATTTTTTGACAAAAATATTTTAAATATTTAAAACAAAAAATGGAGTCGAAAATTTTTGATAAAAAAATTTCTATTGGTTAAACTTATAAAAAATGTTTTGAGGTGACAAAGATAATTTTATTTATTTTTCTATTCCGCGACTTTTAACAAAATCGAACAACACTGTTCTGTTAAAAAGTCTTTGTTCTAGTCTACTTTACATTTTAAAGAGCATTTTCATCTTTTGACATCAGTTTATTAAATATTGTAGACTAGTTTGTAATTAGTGTTGTTGTATTAAATTTGTACTTCCTGAATTTTGAGATTTTAATAGGGCCTCATAGGTGATATCATATTGCATCAGGAATATAAATAATGTCGAAATAGCTACCAAAACCTGTTGAAAGAAGATAAATAATTTAAATAGATAATTTCATATAAAATATATTCAGAATTATTCATGCTTACCGATGTTATGAAATTCATATCTAAAGCGATTAATCCTCTTATAAAATTACTTCGGGTATTGGACATTAGTTGCAAGACAAAGAGACGCATCTGTAAATGATGATTCAAAAAAAGTGGGAAATATGTTAATTATGTACGTTCCCGAGATATTTACCAAAGAGATTGTCGAGATGTCCGTTTGTCTGTCCGTCTGTCTGTTTGTTTGTCTGTCTGTCTGTCTGTCTGTCTGTCTGTCTGTCTGTCTGTCTGTCTGTCTGTCTGTCTGTCTGTCTGTCTGTCTGTCTGTCTGTCTGTCTGTCTGTCCGTCGACAATCAAAGAGATTGTCGAGATGTCCGTTTGTCTGTCCGTATGTCTGTCTGTCTGTCTGTCTGTCTGTCTGTCTGTCTGTCTGTCTGTCTGTCTGTCTGTCTGTCTGTCTGTCTGTCTGTCTGTCTGTCTGTCTGTCTGTCTGTCTGTCTGTCTGTCTGTCTGTCTGTCTGTCTGTCTGTCTGTCTGTCTGTCCGTCTGTCTGTTTGTCTGTCTGTCTGTCTGTCTGTCTCTCTCGATTAATCGTTTTATATAATTACTTCGGATATCGGACATTAGTTGCGATACAAAGAGACGAATCTGTAAATGATTATTCAAAAAACATGAGTAAATATGTTAATGTATGTACGTTCCCTAGATATTACCAAAGAGATTGTGGAGATGTCCGTCTGTCTGTCTGTCTGTCTGTCTGTCTCGATTAATCGTCTTATATAATTACTTCGGATATCGGACATTAGTTGCGATACAAAGAGACGAATCAGTAAATGATTATTCAAAAAACATGAGTAAATATGTTAATGTATGTACGTTCCCGAGATATTACCAAAGAGATTGTGGAGATGTCTGTCTGTCTGTCTGTCTGTCTGTCTGTCTGTCTGTCTGTCTGTCTGTCTGTCTGTCTGTCTGTCTGTCTGTCTGTCTGTCTGTCTGTCTGCCTGTCTGTCTGTCTGTCTGCCTGTCTGTCTGTCTGCCTTTCTTTCTTTCTTTTTTTCTTTCTTTCTTTCTTTCTTTCTTTCTTTCTGTCTTTCTTTCTTTGTGTCTGTCTGTCTGCCTGTCTGCCTCCCTGTCTGTCTGTCTGTTGTCGGCACGATAAAACCTTAACGAAAGGATATAAGTCACTGAAATTTGTCGTAAATATTCTTCATTTCTTAGAAAATGTTTGTATTGAAATCGGGCAAAATCGGTTCCCATTTCGCCATAGCTCCCATACAAAAAACTTACGGAAACGGCCGAAATTCCACCTAAAATACACGAAAATGCCAATAAATGATAAACTGTAATAGCTTCGGCCACTAAATTTAGCACAAGGAAGTCTTATATCAATGTCAGCCAGTGTGCAAAATTTTGACACAATCGGTCACCATTTGACTATAGCTCCCATATAAAAAACTTACGGAAACACAAACATACAAAAAGAAAAGGGGGTTTATGTCTGTCTGTCCGTCAGATAAAAGCGCGATAGCGCCTTAGCGAAAAGAGCTAGAGGGACAAAATTTTACAAAAGTTTTTTGGATATCTTGAAAAAATTTAAAATGGACAAAATCGGTTCACATTTAATTAGAGCTCCCATATAACCCAGCCCCGGGATATACATTAATGCTTATATAAATTGAATACAGTTGTAATAGCTATGACGACTAAATTTAGAATAGGGAAGTTTTATGCAACCATTGATCAGTATATCAAATTTTATAGGAATCTGTCCATATTTGACTGTAGCTTTCATATAAAAAACACTACCGGAAACCAAAAAAAAATGTAGCAAATTGAAAGGTATACAAATTTCGGGTATTTCTGTACTTATAGGGCCATAATACATAAGAAAAAAAATGGTTTAACTAAAATGTAATTTCTACTGTTGACTAGTGTTATATTTCACATTTAAGGAAATCGTTCTAAGCCATTTAATTTTATGACATCGGTCCATAAGCATCTGAAATATCTCCTAAATATTAAATTCGATTTAATGCTGACTACTACTAAATATATATATAAACAAAATTGTATTTCGATATTTACCGTGGTTCCAACTGTCTCACATTTGAACTGATAAGAAATCAGCAGCATAGAAAGTTTATTTTTCTGAAATAAAAATACAAATTTTAAAATCTTAAAATATATATTACAAAGTTCCAAAAGATACAAACAATATTTACCAAATTTATAAGATTTTGATTGTAATACAGAACCAAAAACATTTTCCCCAGAGGCATCGATATCCACATTAATGAAATCAAAACTCTAGGTACGTTTATATCCAACTCAATAGAGAACGATTTAAAGACCAAATATATATTCAAACCGAAACTGAGAAACGAACCGAGAAACAACAGAAGTAGAGTCAACGAAAAATGACCATTAACGCTTTTAGCGAATTCATCCAAATCCGCAAAAAGTCTGCGTAACATATGCAACTGATGGCTTAAATTCCCGATATCGTTAGTAGAACTCGTTGCTAAAAGAGTCTCTAAAACGAAATATAGTTTGAGACCGCGTTTGTGTACGAAATAGAGCAGAGCATAGTAATAAAGTGATGACAAATTGAGTATCAAAATCGATATTATATGGGCAAAATTTCCAATAAAACAACTCAGCTTCAGATCTTTACATTCCATAGAATTGACTATGCATTTGCTTATAAAGTGAAGCCATATAAGAGACATATGAACACGCAAAAATATTTGTAAATCTCTATAATTGATATCCATTTTCAAATTTTTCAAAGTGCGATCAAATTTTATTATAAAATATTGAAATTTCCAAAACATTTTCCGGCGAAAGGTAGTCAAACGCATTATTTCCAATATATTTAAGAAACATATCAAATATTCACTATCATATAAACGCTTGTGTATGGGAAGCAGTTCAATTTCCAAGACAACGCTAAAGGTATCATAAAAACAATAGGCCATAAATAATATCAGGCTCAAGCACCACAAGATATGTCCAATAGCTAACACTTCCTCAAATTTTGGTCTATTCCCTTTCGTTTTATGCAAACCCATGGGAGCAGTTATGAAAATTTGGGATATAATTAAGAAACATTTGTTGGTTTTATAGAATTCACATTCAAATTGTTCGATTTCTTCTTCGTTGGTTTCCTCATTAGAGGTTTTACGATATTGGAGATTTAATATAAATTGTGATTTTTCAAAAAGTTGCATCTTGTAACTCCTTTAAGTGATTACTGTGGACTTCGTTTAAATTTGGGACTTTTGACGACATGTTAACATACATACATATGTTAAATAAATTTATTTGATAAGAAGAATCTAGATTTAAGATAACGATTTTCTCATTATAGTTAATGTGATTGAATAAACATACCCCCTTAATATTTATTAAATTCCGAATTTACCAAGTATAGTCATAGTCTAGTCATAGTCTAGTCATAGTCTAGTCATAGTCTAGTCATAGTCTAGTCATAGTCTAGTCATAGTCTAGTCATAGTCTAGTCATAGTCTAGTCATAGTCTAGTCATAGTCTAGTCATAGTCTAGTCATAGTCTAGTCATAGTCTAGTCATAGTCTAGTCATAGTCTAGTCATAGTCTAGTCATAGTCTAGTCATAGTCTAGTCATAGTCTAGTCATAGTCTAGTCATAGTCTAGTCATAGTCTAGTCATAGTCTAGTCATAGTCTAGTCATAGTCTAGTCATAGTCTAGTCATAGTCTAGTCATAGTCTAGTCATAGTCTAGTCATAGTCTAGTCATAGTCTAGTCATAGTCTAGTCATAGTCTAGTCATAGTCTAGTCATAGTCTAGTCATAGTCTAGTCATAGTCTAGTCATAGTCTAGTCATAGTCTAGTCATAGTCTAGTCATAGTCTAGTCATAGTCTAGTCATAGTCTAGTCATAGTCTAGTCATAGTCTAGTCATAGTCTAGTCATAGTCTAGTCATAGTCTAGTCATAGTCTAGTCATAGTCTAGTCATAGTCTAGTCATAGTCTAGTCATAGTCTAGTCATAGTCTAGTCATAGTCTAGTCATAGTCTAGTCATAGTCTAGTCATAGTCTAGTCATAGTCTAGTCATAGTCTAGTCATAGTCTAGTCATAGTCTAGTCATAGTCTAGTCATAGTCTAGTCATAGTCTAGTCATAGTCTAGTCATAGTCTAGTCATAGTCTAGTCATAGTCTAGTCATAGTCTAGTCATAGTCTAGTCATAGTCTAGTCATAGTCTAGTCATAGTCTAGTCATAGTCTAGTCATAGTCTAGTCATAGTCTAGTCATAGTCTAGTCATAGTCTAGTCATAGTCTAGTCATAGTCTAGTCATAGTCTAGTCATAGTCTAGTCATAGTCTAGTCATAGTCTAGTCATAGTCTAGTCATAGTCTAGTCATAGTCTAGTCATAGTCTAGTCATAGTCTAGTCATAGTCTAGTCATAGTCTAGTCATAGTCTAGTCATAGTCTAGTCATAGTCTAGTCATAGTCTAGTCATAGTCTAGTCATAGTCTAGTCATAGTCTAGTCATAGTCTAGTCATAGTCTAGTCATAGTCTAGTCATAGTCTAGTCATAGTCTAGTCATAGTCTAGTCATAGTCTAGTCATAGTCTAGTCATAGTCTAGTCATAGTCTAGTCATAGTCTAGTCATAGTCTAGTCATAGTCTAGTCATAGTCTAGTCATAGTCTAGTCATAGTCTAGTCATAGTCTAGTCATAGTCTAGTCATAGTCTAGTCATAGTCTAGTCATAGTCTAGTCATAGTCTAGTCATAGTCTAGTCATAGTCTAGTCATAGTCTAGTCATAGTCTAGTCATAGTCTAGTCATAGTCTAGTCATAGTCTAGTCATAGTCTAGTCATAGTCTAGTCATAGTCTAGTCATAGTCTAGTCATAGTCTAGTCATAGTCTAGTCATAGTCTAGTCATAGTCTAGTCATAGTCTAGTCATAGTCTAGTCATAGTCTAGTCATAGTCTAGTCATAGTCTAGTCATAGTCTAGTCATAGTCTAGTCATAGTCTAGTCATAGTCTAGTCATAGTCTAGTCATAGTCTAGTCATAGTCTAGTCATAGTCTAGTCATAGTCTAGTCATAGTCTAGTCATAGTCTAGTCATAGTCTAGTCATAGTCTAGTCATAGTCTAGTCATAGTCTAGTCATAGTCTAGTCATAGTCTAGTCATAGTCTAGTCATAGTCTAGTCATAGTCTAGTCATAGTCTAGTCATAGTCTAGTCATAGTCTAGTCATAGTCTAGTCATAGTCTAGTCATAGTCTAGTCATAGTCTAGTCATAGTCTAGTCATAGTCTAGTCATAGTCTAGTCATAGTCTAGTCATAGTCTAGTCATAGTCTAGTCATAGTCTAGTCATAGTCTAGTCATAGTCTAGTCATAGTCTAGTCATAGTCTAGTCATAGTCTAGTCATAGTCTAGTCATAGTCTAGTCATAGTCTAGTCATAGTCTAGTCATAGTCTAGTCATAGTCTAGTCATAGTCTAGTCATAGTCTAGTCATAGTCTAGTCATAGTCTAGTCATAGTCTAGTCATAGTCTAGTCATAGTCTAGTCATAGTCTAGTCATAGTCTAGTCATAGTCTAGTCATAGTCTAGTCATAGTCTAGTCATAGTCTAGTCATAGTCTAGTCATAGTCTAGTCATAGTCTAGTCATAGTCTAGTCATAGTCTAGTCATAGTCTAGTCATAGTCTAGTCATAGTCTAGTCATAGTCTAGTCATAGTCTAGTCATAGTCTAGTCATAGTCTAGTCATAGTCTAGTCATAGTCTAGTCATAGTCTAGTCATAGTCTAGTCATAGTCTAGTCATAGTCTAGTCATAGTCTAGTCATAGTCTAGTCATAGTCTAGTCATAGTCTAGTCATAGTCTAGTCATAGTCTAGTCATAGTCTAGTCATAGTCTAGTCATAGTCTAGTCATAGTCTAGTCATAGTCTAGTCATAGTCTAGTCATAGTCTAGTCATAGTCTAGTCATAGTCTAGTCATAGTCTAGTCATAGTCTAGTCATAGTCTAGTCATAGTCTAGTCATAGTCTAGTCATAGTCTAGTCATAGTCTAGTCATAGTCTAGTCATAGTCTAGTCATAGTCTAGTCATAGTCTAGTCATAGTCTAGTCATAGTCTAGTCATAGTCTAGTCATAGTCTAGTCATAGTCTAGTCATAGTCTAGTCATAGTCTAGTCATAGTCTAGTCATAGTCTAGTCATAGTCTAGTCATAGTCTAGTCATAGTCTAGTCATAGTCTAGTCATAGTCTAGTCATAGTCTAGTCATAGTCTAGTCATAGTCTAGTCATAGTCTAGTCATAGTCTAGTCATAGTCTAGTCATAGTCTAGTCATAGTCTAGTCATAGTCTAGTCATAGTCTAGTCATAGTCTAGTCATAGTCTAGTCATAGTCTAGTCATAGTCTAGTCATAGTCTAGTCATAGTCTAGTCATAGTCTAGTCATAGTCTAGTCATAGTCTAGTCATAGTCTAGTCATAGTCTAGTCATAGTCTAGTCATAGTCTAGTCATAGTCTAGTCATAGTCTAGTCATAGTCTAGTCATAGTCTAGTCATAGTCTAGTCATAGTCTAGTCATAGTCTAGTCATAGTCTAGTCATAGTCTAGTCATAGTCTAGTCATAGTCTAGTCATAGTCTAGTCATAGTCTAGTCATAGTCTAGTCATAGTCTAGTCATAGTCTAGTCATAGTCTAGTCATAGTCTAGTCATAGTCTAGTCATAGTCTAGTCATAGTCTAGTCATAGTCTAGTCATAGTCTAGTCATAGTCTAGTCATAGTCTAGTCATAGTCTAGTCATAGTCTAGTCATAGTCTAGTCATAGTCTAGTCATAGTCTAGTCATAGTCTAGTCATAGTCTAGTCATAGTCTAGTCATAGTCTAGTCATAGTCTAGTCATAGTCTAGTCATAGTCTAGTCATAGTCTAGTCATAGTCTAGTCATAGTCTAGTCATAGTCTAGTCATAGTCTAGTCATAGTCTAGTCATAGTCTAGTCATAGTCTAGTCATAGTCTAGTCATAGTCTAGTCATAGTCTAGTCATAGTCTAGTCATAGTCTAGTCATAGTCTAGTCATAGTCTAGTCATAGTCTAGTCATAGTCTAGTCATAGTCTAGTCATAGTCTAGTCATAGTCTAGTCATAGTCTAGTCATAGTCTAGTCATAGTCTAGTCATAGTCTAGTCATAGTCTAGTCATAGTCTAGTCATAGTCTAGTCATAGTCTAGTCATAGTCTAGTCATAGTCTAGTCATAGTCTAGTCATAGTCTAGTCATAGTCTAGTCATAGTCTAGTCATAGTCTAGTCATAGTCTAGTCATAGTCTAGTCATAGTCTAGTCATAGTCTAGTCATAGTCTAGTCATAGTCTAGTCATAGTCTAGTCATAGTCTAGTCATAGTCTAGTCATAGTCTAGTCATAGTCTAGTCATAGTCTAGTCATAGTCTAGTCATAGTCTAGTCATAGTCTAGTCATAGTCTAGTCATAGTCTAGTCATAGTCTAGTCATAGTCTAGTCATAGTCTAGTCATAGTCTAGTCATAGTCTAGTCATAGTCTAGTCATAGTCTAGTCATAGTCTAGTCATAGTCTAGTCATAGTCTAGTCATAGTCTAGTCATAGTCTAGTCATAGTCTAGTCATAGTCTAGTCATAGTCTAGTCATAGTCTAGTCATAGTCTAGTCATAGTCTAGTCATAGTCTAGTCATAGTCTAGTCATAGTCTAGTCATAGTCTAGTCATAGTCTAGTCATAGTCTAGTCATAGTCTAGTCATAGTCTAGTCATAGTCTAGTCATAGTCTAGTCATAGTCTAGTCATAGTCTAGTCATAGTCTAGTCATAGTCTAGTCATAGTCTAGTCATAGTCTAGTCATAGTCTAGTCATAGTCTAGTCATAGTCTAGTCATAGTCTAGTCATAGTCTAGTCATAGTCTAGTCATAGTCTAGTCATAGTCTAGTCATAGTCTAGTCATAGTCTAGTCATAGTCTAGTCATAGTCTAGTCATAGTCTAGTCATAGTCTAGTCATAGTCTAGTCATAGTCTAGTCATAGTCTAGTCATAGTCTAGTCATAGTCTAGTCATAGTCTAGTCATAGTCTAGTCATAGTCTAGTCATAGTCTAGTCATAGTCTAGTCATAGTCTAGTCATAGTCTAGTCATAGTCTAGTCATAGTCTAGTCATAGTCTAGTCATAGTCTAGTCATAGTCTAGTCATAGTCTAGTCATAGTCTAGTCATAGTCTAGTCATAGTCTAGTCATAGTCTAGTCATAGTCTAGTCATAGTCTAGTCATAGTCTAGTCATAGTCTAGTCATAGTCTAGTCATAGTCTAGTCATAGTCTAGTCATAGTCTAGTCATAGTCTAGTCATAGTCTAGTCATAGTCTAGTCATAGTCTAGTCATAGTCTAGTCATAGTCTAGTCATAGTCTAGTCATAGTCTAGTCATAGTCTAGTCATAGTCTAGTCATAGTCTAGTCATAGTCTAGTCATAGTCTAGTCATAGTCTAGTCATAGTCTAGTCATAGTCTAGTCATAGTCTAGTCATAGTCTAGTCATAGTCTAGTCATAGTCTAGTCATAGTCTAGTCATAGTCTAGTCATAGTCTAGTCATAGTCTAGTCATAGTCTAGTCATAGTCTAGTCATAGTCTAGTCATAGTCTAGTCATAGTCTAGTCATAGTCTAGTCATAGTCTAGTCATAGTCTAGTCATAGTCTAGTCATAGTCTAGTCATAGTCTAGTCATAGTCTAGTCATAGTCTAGTCATAGTCTAGTCATAGTCTAGTCATAGTCTAGTCATAGTCTAGTCATAGTCTAGTCATAGTCTAGTCATAGTCTAGTCATAGTCTAGTCATAGTCTAGTCATAGTCTAGTCATAGTCTAGTCATAGTCTAGTCATAGTCTAGTCATAGTCTAGTCATAGTCTAGTCATAGTCTAGTCATAGTCTAGTCATAGTCTAGTCATAGTCTAGTCATAGTCTAGTCATAGTCTAGTCATAGTCTAGTCATAGTCTAGTCATAGTCTAGTCATAGTCTAGTCATAGTCTAGTCATAGTCTAGTCATAGTCTAGTCATAGTCTAGTCATAGTCTAGTCATAGTCTAGTCATAGTCTAGTCATAGTCTAGTCATAGTCTAGTCATAGTCTAGTCATAGTCTAGTCATAGTCTAGTCATAGTCTAGTCATAGTCTAGTCATAGTATAGTCATAGTCTAGTCATAGTCTAGTCATAGTCTAGTCATAGTCTAGTCATAGTCTAGTCATAGTCTAGTCATAGTCTAGTCATAGTCTAGTCATAGTCTAGTCATAGTCTAGTCATAGTCTAGTCATAGTCTAGTCATAGTATAGTCATAGTCTAGTCATAGTCTAGTCATAGTCTAGTCATAGTCTAGTCATAGTCTAGTCATAGTCTAGTCATAGTATAGTCATAGTCTAGTCATAGTCTAGTCATAGTCTAGTCATAGTCTAGTCATAGTCTAGTCATAGTCTAGTCATAGTCTAGTCATAGTCTAGTCATAGTCTAGTCATAGTCTAGTCAGAGTCTGGTAATAGCTCCAACCTTTGGTATATCATTGGAAACATTGATTCTGTTTACATAGTCCATTTGAATTTGATTAGCAAAACATACTTTAGGGCGTTATTTATAAAGCAATTACTTAAAAGTAGGCCTTCCTTTTATCATCCACCTTTTCACATTCTTAAGTTATTTTGGTAATGGAAGTTTTTATGTTATAAAATTAATAGATAATTATTTTCAAATCAGTTACAATTTGTCAAGCATTCCGATCAAAGGTCTATTTGTTATGGTCGTTAAAATACTAAAACGGAAACAAATTAAACACCAATCACCCATTAGGGTCAGAGTAACAGCCAGAGATAAGAAAAATTCATATTTCAATTTTGTTAAAATTATACGAATTTTATTTGAATTTTTAGGAGTTTTTCCGGTTGTGGGAAGCTCAAACATTCTGATATATTTACAAAGAATTTGGTGTTGTGTTTTGTTAGTTTTTATGTGGGCAATGGCTGTGTGGCATATTCAAAGTTCTCCCAATGCTTGGACATCCTCAGAAAGTTTGTTTCATATCAGCAAAATTACATCCGTTTCAATTTTACCCTTGACCATCTACTTCAATACTATCTTTAATAAAAGACAGTTTTTTAGCATTTATGAAAAAGTATTTAAACAATATGAACAGTTGGAATTTAGCTGGAATTCCGAAATGAAACGTCATCATAAGCCTTTGTATATTCGGGTCAGAAAAGAAATTGTATTTGTTATCGTTTTAGTAATTTTACTATATTTTAGCTGTTTTACAGCAAATATTTTAGAAAGTCCGGACTCCACCCTAACACTAATACGTACTTTTATGACCTTCTATCTGCCCAATATCTTGACAAGTGCCTATTTATGCCTCTATATTTTGGCTTTACGTATTGTAAAACTTTCTCATTTCTATGTAAATTATGTTTTGAAAAGCTTTCAAGAATCTTTTAAAAAGCCCCCAATCGATACGATATCAAACATTTCCCCCATGTGGTATCAGCAGGAATTTGGTAAATTTCAATTTAAAAAGTCTTTTAAGTTCTACGATATACATTATACTCTGACCGAGATCGGTACGCATTTGCATCAGTTAATGCTGGATATAACGGATCTATTTCGCTACGTTCTGCTCTTGTGTTTTTTCAATGGTTTATTGGTGTTGTCGATACAATTTTTTATCGTCTATAAGTATTTCGATCGGACGCTGAGGAATGATGTGTCGACAATTTTATTTGAGGGTGCAATTCTTTTGCTGCATATGTGTAATATTGTTTCGGTTCTGTGGTCGAATAATGCGGTAATAAATGAGGTGAGTTCTTAAGTTATATACAAACTAAGAATATTATATTAATACTAACTGTATATCACTGGAAAGGAAACTATCCTTTGGCTCCATATATATTTTAAGAGCTTTCGGAGCAAACTTTTTAAACTTGTTTTGTTGAAAAATTTTTCTATCGAAAATTTTTCTATCGAAAATTTTTCTATCGAAAATTTTTCTATAGAAAAATTTTTATATCGAAAATTTTTCTATAGAAAAATTTTTATATCGAAAATTTTTCTATAGAAAAATTTTTCTATCGAAAATTTTTCTATAGAAAAATTTTTCCATAGAAAAATTTTTCTATCGCAAATTTTTCTATAGAAAAATTTTTATATCGAAAATTTTTCTATAGAAAAATTTTTATATCGTAAATTTTTCTATAGAAAAATTTTTCTATCGAAAATTTTTTATTTTGAAAAATTTTCTATAGAAAAATTTTTTTATCTAAAAATTTTTTATAGAAAAATTTTTATTTTGAAAATTTTTTTATAGAAAAATTTTTATTTTGAAAATTTTTCTATAGAAAATTTTTCTATAGAAAAATTTTTCTATCGAAAATTTTTCTATAGAAAAATTTTTCTATCGAAAATTTTTCTATAGAAAAATTTTTCTATCGAAAATTTTTCTATAGAAAAATTTTTCTATCGAAAATTTTTCTATAGAAAAATTTTTCTATCGAAAATTTTTCTATAGAAAAATTTTTCTATCGAAAATTTTTCTATAGAAAAATTTTTCTATCGAAAATTTTTCTATAGAAAAATTTTTCTATCGAAAATTTTTCTATAGAAAAATTTTTCTATCGAAAATTTTTCTATAGAAAAATTTTTCTATCGAAAATTTTTCTATAGAAAAATTTTTCTATCGAAAATTTTTCTATAGAAAAATTTTTCTATCGAAAATTTTTCTATAGAAAAATTTTTCTATCGAAAATTTTTCTATAGAAAAATTTTTCTATCGAAAATTTTTCTATAGAAAAATTTTTCTATCGAAAATTTTTCTATAGAAAAATTTTTCTATCGAAAATTTTTCTATAGAAAAATTTTTCTATCGAAAATTTTTCTATAGAAAAATTTTTCTATCGAAAATTTTTCTATAGAAAAATTTTTCTATCGAAAATTTTTCTATAGAAAAATTTTTCTATCGAAAATTTTTCTATAGAAAAATTTTTCTATCGAAAATTTTTCTATAGAAAAATTTTTCTATCGAAAATTTTTCTATAGAAAAATTTTTCTATCGAAAATTTTTCTATAGAAAAATTTTTCTATCGAAAATTTTTCTATAGAAAAATTTTTCTATCGAAAATTTTTCTATAGAAAAATTTTTATATCGAAAATTTATCTATAGAAAAATTTTTATATCGAAAATTTATCTATAGAAAAATTTTTATATCGAAAATTTTTCTATAGAAAAATTTTTATAGCGAAAATTTTTCTATAGATAATTTTTACATCGAAAATTTTTCTAGAGAAATTTTTATTACGAAAAATTTAGGCATAACTCATTTTCTTACTGGTTTAACATTAAACCTCTTATTAAAGGTTAAACAATTAACAGTCTAATTTATTAATAATTAATTATGAAAGGTAAATGTTTTAACCACTTAAAGTGTTAATTACATCAAAGACACCTCCTTTCTGTCATCATTAATCTTCTACAAATTATTATGAATAGTTTTAATCGAATATATCAAATAACATAAATTCCAAACGATAAGTTTTAAGTCAGTTAACATTTATCTAGCAAATCGGTTAAAGGGTTCTCCACTATAATGACCATAAATATAACGAAACAGAGTCTTAATAATCCTAAAAATTTAGAACCATCGATAATTTACGACAAGAATGAGAAGAACTCCAAATTCGATATTTTGAAAACTATTCGCATAACCTATCAGATTCTAGGGGTTTTGCCTATGATGAACAAATCAAAATTTTGGACTCGCTTGCAGCTGATCTGGTGCTCTTTTCTGTTAGTATTCATATGGGCCATGAATAATTTTCTGATTCAAGATTCTAAAACATCTTGGAAATACATAGAGCGTGTTTTCCACTTTAATGAATCCATTTTCAAATCAATTTTGCCCCTGGTTATATATTACAATACATTCTTCAATAAACAACAATTTTTAACGGTCTATGAACAAGTTTTCAAACAATATAAGGATTTACAAATTTATATGGATTCCGGTCATAAATCGGTGTATGATAAACTTAAAAAGGAAATATTGGTCTTAACTTTTTTGATCTCCCTTGTTTTTCTTACAGGGATGGTGGTTATTTTACTACATTTTCAAGGTATCAACATGAAATTTTTTCGTTTGTTCTTTGGACTCTATGTGCCTAATATTTTGCTCTGCGCCAACCTATGCCTTTACTTGCTGGGTCTGCGGGTTTTGACAATTTCCTGTTCATATGTAAATAATAGCTTAATGGCTTTAGATGAGTCCCTAATTGCCCCAAATATGGATAGTCTTTCAAATATTTCTTATATGTCCTCTTCCTTATGGTACCAAAGGGAGTTTTGTACTTTCAACTTTAAAAATTCCCTTAAGCTTCATCAACTCGTCTTAAACATCACAGGGCTCAGTGTCCATTTGGATCAGTTAATGCGTGATCTTACTAATGTCTTTCGATATTTTTTACTTCTCTGTTTTCTTAATGGCCTGATAACTTTGTCTTTACAAATGTTTGCCATCTATAAGTATTTTGATACCTCAGAGGAGCGTAAGGTCTTGAAAATTATAATGGAAACTTGTCGGCTTGTGGTTCATACATTTAATATAATTTCGATTTTATGGTCGAATAATGCTATAATAAGAGAGGTAAGTTTGTTTTCTATATTATAAATGGACTTGAATAGAGTTAAAATAGAATTAAATTAAATAAAGGTAAAAATTACAAAATCGCATAAAGGGTTAACGAGATATTTCGAATCGAAAACTTTTCTATAGACAAAATTTGTATAGAAAAAATTTTATTCGAAAAGTTTTGTATAGAAAAATTTGTATATCGAAAAATTTTCTATAGAAAAATTTTTATAACGAAAAAATGTCTAAAGAAAAATTTTTATAATGAAAAATTTTCTATCAAAAATTGTCTATAAAAAAATTTTTAAATCGAATTTTCTACAGCCAAAAAATTCTATAAAAAAATGTTTATACCAAAAAATTTTCTATAGAAAAATTTTTATACCGAAAAATTTTCTATACAAAAATTTTCATGCCGAAAAATTTTTAAAACTAAAATTTTTATATCAAAAAATGTTCTATAGAAAAATTTTTGTAACGAAAAATTTTCTATAGAAAAATTCTTATAACGAAAAATTTTCTATAGAAAAATTTTTATAACGAAAAATTTTCTATACAAATATTTTTATATCGCTAAATTTTTTATAAAAAAATTCTTATGACGAAAAATTTTTTATTCAAATTTTATTTTTCTTACAAAAAATTGTCTTAAGAAATACTTTTATAATGAACAATTTTTTATCACAAAATTTTTATATCGAAAAATTTTCTATAGAAAAATTTTTTTAGCAAAAAATTTTCTATACAAAACTTTTTATACCGAAAAATTTTCTATTAAAAATAAAAAAAAATTTTTATATAAAAAAATTTTTTATAGAAAACTTTTTGTAACGAAAAATTTTCTATAGAAAAATTTTTATGACGAAAAATTTTTTATAGAAAATTTTTTATGACGAAAAATTTGTTATAGAAATATTTTTATAACGAAAAATTTTCTATAGAAACATTTTTATAACGAAAAATTTTCTACAGAAACATTTTTATAACGAAAAATTGTCTATAGAAAAATTTTTATAACGAAAAATTTTCTATAGAAAAATTTTTATAACGAAAAATTTTCTATAGAAAAATTTTTATAACGAAAAATTTTCTATAGAAAAATTTTTATAACGAAAAATTTTCTATAGAAAAATTTTTATAACGAAAAATTTTCTATAGAAAAATTTTTATAACGAAAAATTTTCTATAGAAAAATTTTTATAACGAAAAATTTTCTAAAGAAAAATTTTTATAACGAAAAATTTTCTATAGAAAAATTTTTATAACGAAAAATTTTCTATAGAAAAATTTTTATAACGAAAAATTTTCTATAGAAAAATGTTTATAACGAAAAATTTTCCATAAAAAATTTTTATGACGAAAAATTTTCTATAGAAAAATTTTCTATAGAAAAATTTTTATAACGAAAAATTTTCTATAGAAAAATTTTTATAACGAAAAATTTTCTATAGAAACATTTTTATAACGAAAAATTTTCTATAGAAAAATTTTTATAACGAAACATTTTCTATAGAAAAATTTTTATAACGAAAAATTTTCTATAGAAAAATTCTTATAATGAAAAAATTTCTATAGAAAAATTTTTATAACGAAAAATTTTCTATAGAAAAATTTTTATAACGAAAAATTTTCTAAAGAAAATATTTATAATGAAAAATTTTCTATAGCAAAATTTTTACAACGAAAAATTTTCTAAAGAAAATATTTATAACGAAAAAATTTTCTATAGAAAAATTTTTATAACGAAAAATTTTCTATAGAAAAATTTTTATAACGAAAAATTTTCTATAGAAAAATTTTTATAACGAAAAATTTTCTATAGAAAAATGTTTATAACGAAAAATTTTTATGACAAAAAATTTTTTATAGAAAAATTTTTATGACAAAAAATTTTTTATAGAAAAATTTTTATGACGAAAAATTTTCTATAGAAAAATTTTTATAACGAAAAATTTTCTATAGAAACATTTTTATGACGAAAAATTTTCTACAGAAAAATTTTTATGACGAAAAATTTTCTATAGAAAAATTTTTATAACGAAAAATTTTCTATAGAAAAATTTTTATAACGAAAAATTTTCTATAGAAAAATTTTTATAACGAAAAATTTTCTATAGAAAAATTTTTATAACGAAAAATTTTCTATAGAAAAATTTTTATAACGAAAAATTTTCTATAGAAAAATTTTCTATAGAAAAATTTTTATAACGAAAAATTTTCTATAGAAAAATTTTTATAACAAAAAATTTTCTATAGAAAAATTTTTATAACGAAAAATTTTCTATAGAAAAATTTTTATAACGAAAAATTTTCTATAGAAAAATTTTTATAACGAAAAATTTTCAATAGAAAGATTTTGATAACAAAAAATTTTCTATAGAAATGAAAAATTTTCTATAAAAAAAAATAATATAACGAAAAAAATATAACTAAAAATTTTCTATAGAAAAGTTTTTATAACAAAAAATTTACTATTGCACAATTTTTACAACGAAAAATTTTCTATTGAAAAATCGTTATAACGAAAAATTTTCTATTGAAAAATCTTTATAACGAAACATTTTTTTTAGAAAAATTTTGTAAAGAAAAATTTTTATAACAAAGAAAGAAAATTTTCTATAGACAAATTTTTATAACGAAAAATTTTTATAACGAAGAATTTTCTATAGGAAAATTTTTATAACGAAAAATCTTCTATAGAAAAATTTTTATAACGGAAAATCTTCTATAGAATAATTTTTATAACAAAAAATTTTCTATAGAAAAATTTGTATAACGAAATATTTTTTATAGACAATTTTTTATAACGAAAAGTTTTCTATAGAAAAATTTTTATGACAAAAAATTTTTTAAAGAAAAATTTTTATGACAAAAAATTTTTTAAAGAAAAATTTTTATGACAAAAAATTTTTTAAAGAAAAATTTTTATAACAAAAATTTTCAATAAAAAAATTTTCTATAGAGATATTTTTATAACGAAAAATTTTTTATCGAAAAATTTCCAGATCGGAAAATTTTCCAAAATTTCTGATTTTTGAAGAGTTTCTTACTAAGCCTTATATAATGAAAACAATTATCCATGTTTCTTACAAAAATAATTTACTATATCTTTCTTCTTTTCTAGAAATGTCGAACTACGATTATTCTGAATAGATTACCCATCGAAACCCTCGATATGGAGAAGGATATTGGCGCCTATTTATTGCAGTTAATGGTACAAAAATCTTCGGTATCAGTTTGTGATATATTTGAATTGGATCTAACATTTCTACTCTCGGTAAGTTTTTAAACAAGAAATGATTTTAAAATAAAATTATTTTATATATAACTTTTATTAATCTATATTTTCCAGATTGCAAGCGTTTTATGTAATTACGTAATATTTTTAATACAAATCGATCTAGGGGATGTAGCAATGGAAGTTGAAGCAGCAAAAAAGTTAAATTGAAAGCATGTTAATTTATTGAAATTACAATAAGAAAACTTTAAAACAATAAAATTGACATTCTAATTAATCTGATATTCTTAAAATCAGTTTTCAATTTGACTTTTCATATCGAAAAATTTCCTAAAATTTTTATAAAGAAAAATTTTCTATCGAAAATATTGAAAAGTTTTCTATAGAAAAATTTATTATATCGAAAAATTTTCTATAGAAAAATTTCTATATCGAAAATTTTTTATAAAAAAATTTTTGTATCAAAAAATTTTCTGTAGAAAAATTTTTATATTGAAAAATTTTCTGTAGAAAAACTTTTATATCGAAAAATTTTCTGTAGAAAAGTTTTTATATTGAAAAATTTTCTATACAAAAATTTTTATATCGAAAAATTTTCTATAGAAAACTTATATAAAAGTTTTCTTATATCGAAAAAAATTTTAGAGGAAATTTTTAAATCGAAATTTTTCAGATAAATTTTTATGTGGAAAAATTTTCTATACAAAAATTTTTATATCGACAAATTTTCTATAGAAAAAATTTAATATCAAAAATTTTTTTTATCGAAAAATTTCTTTAGAATTATTTTCATATAGAAAAGAAAATTTTTTATCTTAAAAAATTATCTATAAAAAAATTTTCATTTTGAAAAAATTTTTAAAGAACATTTTTATATCAAAAATTTTTTATAAAAAAAAAATATATCGAAAAATTTTCTATGGAAAGATTTTCTTTTGAAAAATTTTTACATAGAAAAATTGTCAAAAAATAACAAAATAGTCGGGTTGTAAATATTTTTCAAAAATATAGAGTATTCTCATTTGATCCCAAATCTGTTTCATTTATTTATTAATGTAACAGACCAATTTATAAAAAGCCAAAAATTGTTTGCGGATAAACCAAAATTCCTCGACGCGTTTCGATGGTTGGTTAGGTCATCTCTTCAGGAGGATTATCCCTAATTTAGACAGATCGAAAACCTCTTATTATTACTTATTTTACAAACAAAACTTTTAAGAATTATGTTCATAAGCCGTAAGTAAAAGCTTATGGTTTATGAAGCATTCTGCACAAAGTTGGGTCAAACATGGGCCAATTGTTGCCAAATTTTGGTTATCGGGTTATGTTTCCAAAATACTTATCTTTTATTTTAAAATCTTTTAAGAGGTTGTCTTGTTTTGGAAGGTATATAGACCGACTGAAACATAATTTGTTACACTAGTTTTGGTAAACATAAGCAATTGGTGAAGAGTATAACAGCAAAACAAATAAGTTTCCTATATTTAATATGAAATTTTGTTTACATTTTGGTGTTGGATCAAATTGTCTCAAAGGAGAAGGGTTAAGGAAGTTTAAGCATAAACTGTTTTTTTTAATCACCCTAATAATAAGCCTATACCTATATTTAGCCTAAACCTATATTTAGCCTATACCTATAATTATTTTGCCTGATTTGTTGAATAAGTAACTCAGTCCATTCCTCAAAATTTGATTAAAGTCATTAGTAGTCAAACACTTGAACTGGCAACAACATGAGATTATTTAAAAAATCTCAAAATAATTTGAATTTAAATTCGTATAATCGTAAACTCAACGAAGAATATAGTAATTGGCAAGAACAAGAGCGATTGAAAAGTGAATTCTATAAAAGCAACAAAGTTTTCTTAATAATATGCGAAATTTTACTATGTGCCCCCATGGGTTTACATAAATCGAAAGGAGTTGACAAGCGTTATAACCTAAAACTGTATCTCCTGTATCTAATCTGGAGCTTAAGTCTTATTTCGTTTCATATTTATAGCATTTACCTTGCATATCAGATATTACTGATAATAGATGACATGATACCAATGCAATGGGTACTCTTTGGACTTGATATTATCTTGCGCATTTTGTATTTTATAGAATTAATTCGTTTGATTACCTTTCGTCGGGAAATGTTTCGGAATTTTCAGCTGTTTATACTTAATTTTGACCGCATTTTAAATGATCTTGAAATAAAAATATATTATAGAGACTTAAGCAGATTTTATCTCATGCATATGTGCTTGATCCTACTACAATTCTTATACTCAATATCAATGGATTATATAACATGTGATGATACGATTTTGAAATGTTATATTACCGGCTTAATTCATTTAATTCCAAATTTAATCTTTAATATTTCTTATATTCATTATTATGCTCAGCTATTCTTGATACATAAACGTAGTCAGTTGCTTTATATAAAATTGGATAAAGTTTTTAAATCATTTACTACTAAAGATATCGGAAGTTTAGGCCACAAGTTGTCTTTAATACGAAGACTTTATGCTAAATTGGACGAATTCACGGGGACGGTTAATGGATACTTTTCATATTCTCTACTTCTGGTTTTCTTCACTTCATATATTAAACTGAGTACAGAGGCCTATTTGTTTTACAAAGTTTCGAAAGTAGTGGACTATATGTTTTTATTATTGCCTACATCAGTGCATGCAGCAAAACTGGTTTTAATTATATATTACAATCAAAATCTGGTAAATATGGTGAGTACAAAGATTTTATATATTTAAAATTTGTATAACTACGACCAAAGACTATTATAAAAATATGTTGCACTTCCATACATTGATGTATGGTCGTTTTGAAAACTCCCTAAAAAAAGAGTAAACCGCTTTTACTTTAATTCGGAAACAACTAATGCAGTTGATTACACAATAAGATAAAGCTAAGGCACACACACGTGCTCATGAAATGTATGTTTGTTTGTGCTTATATGAGTTTTTTTTATTGTTCTTTGCCCACATTAATTTCACATTTGACAAAAAAAATGTATGGAGTGCAATATTACGTAACGATATTTTCGCAGATTTTTTATATAGAACTATTTTTATATCAAAAATCGAAAAATTTTTCTATAGAACAATTTTTTTTATCAAAAATCGAAAAATTTTTCAATAGAAAAATTTTTATATCGAAAAATTTTTCTATAGAAAAATTTTTTTTCTATAGAAAAATTTTTATATCGAAAAATTTTTCTATAGAAAAATTTTTATATCGAAAAATTTCTCTATAGAAAAATTTTTATATCGAAAAATTTCTCTATACAAAAATTTTTATATCGAAAAATTTTTCTATAAAAAAATTTTTATATCGAAAAATTTTTCTATAAAAAAATTTTTATATCGAAAAATTTTTCTATAAAAAAATTTTTATATCGAAAAATTTTTCTACAGAAAAATTTTTCAATATAAAAATTTTTCTATAGAAAAATTTTTCTATAGAAAAATTTTTATATTGAAAAATTTTTCTATAGAAAAATTTTTATATTGAAAAATTTTTCTATAGAAAAATTTTTATATTGAAAAATTTTTCTATAGAAAAATTTTTATATCGAAAAATTTTTCTATAGAAAAATTTTTATATCGAAAAATTTTTCTATAGAAAAATTTTTATATCGAAAAATTTTTCTATAGAAAAATTTTTATATCGAAAAATTTTTCTATAGAAAAATTTTTATATCGAAAAATTTTTCTATAGAAAAATTTTTATATTGAAAAATTTTTCTATAGAAAAATTTTTATATTGAAAAATTTTTCTATAGAAAAATTTTTATATTGAAAAATTTTTCTATAGAAAAATTTTTATATTGAAAAATTTTTCTATAGAAAAATTTTTATATTGAAAAATTTTTCTATAGAAAAATTTTTATATTGAAAAATTTTTCTATAGAAAAATTTTTATATTGAAAAATTTTTCTATAGAAAAATTTTTATATCGAAAAATTTTTCTATAGAAAAATTTTTATATTGAAAAATTTTTCTATAGAAAAATTTTTATATCGAAAAATTTTTCTATAGAAAAATTTTTATATCGAAAAATTTTTCTATAGAAAAATTTTTATATCGAAAAATTTTTCTATAGAAAAATTTTTATATCGAAAAATTTTTCTATAGAAAAATTTTTATATCGAAAAATTTTTCTATAGAAAAATTTTTATATCGAAAAATTTTTCTATAGAAAAATTTTTATATCGAAAAATTTTTCTATAGAAAAATTTTTATATCGAAAAATTTTTCTATAGAAAAATTTTTATATCGAAAAATTTTTCTATAGAAAAATTTTTATATCGAAAAATTTTTCTATAGAAAAATTTTTATATCGAAAAATTTTTCTATAGAAAAATTTTTATATCGAAAAATTTTTCTATAGAAAAATTTTTATATCGAAAAATTTTTCTATAGAAAAATTTTTATATCGAAAAATTTTTCTATAGAAAAATTTTTATACCGAAAAATTTTTCTATAGAAAAATTTTTATATCGAAAAATTTTTCTATAGAAAAATTTTTATATCGAAAAATTTTTCTATAGAAAAATTTTTATATCGAAAAATTTTTCTATAGAAAAATTTTTATATCGAAAAATTTTTCTATAGAAAAATTTTTATATCGAAAAATTTTTCTATAGAAAAATTTTTATATCGAAAAATTTTTCTATAGAAAAATTTTTATATCGAAAAATTTTTCTATAGAAAAATTTTTATATCGAAAAATTTTTCTATAGAAAAATTTTTATATCGAAAAATTTTTCTATAGAAAAATTTTTATATCGAAAAATTTTTCTATAGAAAAATTTTTATATCGAAAAATTTTTCTATAGAAAAATTTTTATATCGAAAAATTTTTCTATAGAAAAATTTTTATATCGAAAAATTTTTCTATAGAAAAATTTTTATATCGAAAAATTTTTCTATAGAAAAATTTTTATATCGAAAAATTTTTCTATAGAAAAATTTTTATATCGAAAAATTTTTCTATAGAAAAATTTTTATATCGAAAAATTTTTCTATAGAAAAATTTTTATATCGAAAAATTTTTCTATAGAAAAATTTTTATATCGAAAAATTTTTCTATAGAAAAATTTTTATATCGAAAAATTTTTCTATAGAAAAATTTTTATATCGAAAAATTTTTCTATAGAAAAATTTTTATATCGAAAAATTTTTCTATAGAAAAAAAATTTTTCTATAGAAAAATTTTTATATCGAAAAATTTTTCTATAGAAAAATTTTTATATCGAAAAATTTTTCTATAGAAAAATTTTTATATCGAAAAATTTTTCTATAGAAAAATTTTTATATCGAAAAATTTTTCTATAGAAAAATTTTTATATCGAAAAATTTTTCTATAGAAAAATTTTTATATCGAAAAATTTTTCTATAGAAAAATTTTTATATCGAAAAATTTTTCTATAGAAAAATTTTTATATCGAAAAATTTTTCTATAGAAAAATTTTTATATCGAAAAATTTTTCTATAGAAAAATTTTTATATCGAAAAATTTTTCTATAGAAAAATTTTTATATCGAAAAATTTTCTATAGAAAAATTTTTTTATTGAAAAATTTTAATTTTCAAAAATTTTCTATAGAAAAATTTGAACATGGAATTTTTTTTTCTTTTTATATTGAAAATTTCCTAAAGAAAATTTTTAAATCGAAAAATTTTCTGTAAAAAATTTTTTATATCGAAATTGATAATTTTGTGATTTGGCGATATCTTTGATGTTTATGGACCGATTTTGATAAAATTGATGGGTTTGAGATAAAAAATTAAATAAATTACAAACAGATTGACAAACTTATAAAACTGTATCATCTATTGGTGAAGGGTATAAAAATAAAATAAAAAGGGAAAACTTATTGTTCTTTTTACCAGTTTAATTCTATAAAACATTGTTATTAAGGAACTTTTTTGATTTTGGCGTAACGTATTATTATATTATTAGAGCTACGAAGAGACTATGGAAATTAGTATGGGCGGCCTAACCATTAAATCATCATTTATTCTTCAATATAAATATATTTAACTTGTTGATTTAATACATTTTCCTAATATTTAAGTAACATTTTAACGATATTTTTCAGTTTAATTCAAATTACAATAGTATTTTCTTAGTAGGGTGGTTAAAAAATAAGCTTTTTGCTCAAACAGTCTTCATATAGTAATAACAGTTGGACCCAATGGTCTCCGAGCGAAGATGCTATTCATTTGGCGTCACCTTTTAAACCTAAGCTATTTAAGTGTTGGGTCAAATTGACCCAAAGGAGAAGGTTCAATGGGGTTTAAGCATAAACTGTTTTTTTTAATCACCCTAATAATAAGCCTATACCTATATTTAGCCTAAACCTATATTTAGCCTATACCTATAATTATTTTGCCTGATTTGTTGAATAAGTAACTCAGTCCATTCTTCAAAATTTGATTTAAGTCATTATTAGTCAAACACTTGAACTGGCAACAACATGAGGTTATTTAAAAAATCTCAAAATAATTTGAATTTGAATTCGTATAATCGTAAACTCAACGAAGAAAATAGTAATTGGCAGAAAAAACAGCGTTTACAGAGTGAATTCTATAAGTACAGCAAAGTTTTACTATGTGCCCCCATGGGTTTACATAAACCGAAAGGAGTTGACAAGCGTTATAACCTAAAACTATATCTCCTGTATCTAATCTGGAGCTTAAGTCTTATTTCGTTTCATGTTTATAGCATTTGCCTTGCATATCAGATATTATTGATAGACGATGACATGATACCAATGCAATGGGTACTCTATGGACTTGATGTTATCTTACGCATTTTGTGTTTTATAGAATTAATTCGTTTGATTAGCTTTCGTGGGGAAATGTTTCGGAATTTTCAGTTGTTTATACTTAATTTTGACAGCATTTTAAATGATCTTGAAATAAAAATAAATTACAGAGATTTAAGCACATTTTACCTCATACACATGTCCTTGATCCTACTGCAAGTGTTATACGCAATATTAATGGATTATCTCTTATGTGATGGTTGGAATTTGGATTGTTTTATCAACGGCTTTATCAATTTAATTCCAAGTTTAATCTTAAATATTTCCTATATTCATTATTATGCTCAGCTATTCTTGTTACATAAACGTAGTCAGTTGCTTTATATAAAATTGGATAAAGTTTTCAAATCATTTACTACTAAAGATATCGGAAGTTTAGGCCACAAGTTGTCTTTAATGCGAAGACTTTATGCTAAATTGGACGAATTCACGGGGACGGTTAATGGATACTTTTCATATTCTCTACTTCTGGTTTTCTTGACTTCATATATTAAACTCAGTACAGAGGCCTATTTGTTTTACAAAGTTTCGAAACTAATCGCTTATATGTTTATATTAATGCCTACAGTAATGCATATATCAAGACTGGTTTTAATTATATATTACAATCAATATCTGATAAATATGGTGAGTATATAGATTTTAAATATTGGTTTTCTTTTTATAACTATGACCAAAGACTCTATAATATAAAGATGTGGCACTTCCATACATTTATTTGCTGTATGGTCGTTTTGAAAACTCCACTCTACTTTGGAAATAACTAATGGAGACATTTATCCAATGAGAGAAAGCTAAGGCACACACATGTGCTTATAACTAATGGAGACATTTATCCAATGAGAGAAAGCTATGGCACACACACGTGCTTATAAAATATATGTTAGCTTGTGCGTTTATGTGTTTTTCGTTGTTCTTTATCCACTTAAATATCACATTTTTCTATCAAAAAATTTTTCTATTGAAAAATTTTTATATCCAAAAATTTTCGATCGAAAAATTTTCTATAGAAAAATTTTTGTATCAAAAATTTTCTATAGAAAAATGTTTACATCGAAAAATTTTCTATAGAAAAATTTTTATATCGAAAAATTTTCTATAGAAAAATTTTTATATCGAAAAATTTTCTATAGAAAAATTTTTATATCGAAAAATTTTCTATAGAAAAATTTTTATATCGAAAAATTTTCTATAGAAAAATTTTTATATCGAAAAATTTTTATATCGAAAAATTTTCTATAGAAAAATTTTTATATCGAAAAGTGTCTATAAAAAATTTTTATATCGAAAAATTTTCTATAGAAAAATGTTTAAATAGAACTGTCTATAGAAAAATTTTTAGATTGAAAAATTTTCTGTAAAAAATATTTTTATATAGAAAAATTTTCTGTAGAAAAAAATTTTATACAGAAAAATTTTCTGTAAAAAAACTTTTATATAGAAAAAATTTTATATTGAAAAATTTTCTATAGAAAAATTTTTATATCAAAAAATTTTCTAAAAAAAATTTTGATATTAAAAAATTTTTAGATTGAAAAATTTTCTGTAAAAAAATTTTTATATAGAAAAATTTTCTGTTAAAAAAATTTACTACAGAAAAATTTTCTGTAAAAAATGTTTAAAATTTCTATATCGAAAGATTTTCTATAAAAAAATGTTTGTGTCGAAAAAATTTCTATAGAAAAATTTTTTATATTTTTTTTTTTATATTTTCTATAGAAAAATTTTTATATTAAAAAATTTTCTAAAGAAAAATTTTTATATCGAAAAATTTTCAATAGAAAAATTTTTATATCGTAAAATTTTCTATAGAAAAATTTTTATATCGAAAAATTTTCTATAGAAAAATTTGTATATCGAAAAATTTTCTATAGAAAAATTTTGTATAGAAATATATAGAAAAAAAATTTTCTATAGAAAAATTTTTATATCGAAAAATTTTCTATAGAAAAATTTTTATATCAAAACATTTTGTATAGAAAAATTTTTATATCAAAACATTTTCTATAGAAAAATTTTTATATCGAAAAATTTTCTATAGAAAAATTTTTATATCGAAAAATTTTCTATAGAAAAATTTTTAGATCGAAAAATTTTCTATAGAAAAATTTTTAGATCGAAAAATTTTCTATAGAAAAATTTTTAGATCGAAAAATTTTCTATAGAAAAATTTGTATATCGAAAAATTTACTATAGAACAATTTTTATATCAAAAAATTTTCTATAGAAAAATTTTTATATCGAAAAATTTTCTATAGAAAAATTTTTATATCTAAAAATTTTCTATAGAAAAATTTTTATATCAAAAAATGTTCTATAGAAAAATTTTTATATCGAAAAATTTTGTATAGAAAAATTTTAATATCGAAAAATTTTCTATAAAAAAATTTTTCTACAGAAAAATTTATTTTTGAGTCATTAATATTTTTTTCAATAAAATTGGACAATTCCTTTACAATATAGGTTAATATATCTAGAACAACCTCTTCAAAAAATTTTCAGAAAAAAATTTAAAAAAATCGGGATTTTTGTACTCATAAAAAATAGTTTAACAAAAATGTAATTTTGGCTGTTGACCAATGTCATCTATTAAGAAATTAACCCCAAACACAAAGTTAAACAATCACAAAATTAGTTATAATTAATTAACATTTCGTCAATCAAAGAAAATTATAAACATTTACACTTTTCTAAAATTAGAAGGCACAAAACCATTTCCGCAATTTTTTCCTTAACTATAATTAGTCATTATCGAAACGAGGACCTAACGACATGCAGCTGCTCTTTAAAAAATCAAATAAGCTAAACAATTTAGATAATTCTAAAATTAAATTTGAAACCGATAAAAAGGAAAAAAAGCAAAAATTGGAAAGTCAATTCAATAAAATCAATAAAAATTTTCTAATAATATCCGAAATTTTGCTCAGTGCCCCGGTAGGGCTTCACAGAAACAGCAGTAACAAGGGACTGCTATATCGTATGCAAATATTATGGAGCTTAAGTCTTTGGTTACTGGTGGCCTATTGCGTTTGTGATGAACTTATTTCCGCGAATATTGATATGCGTACGGTACAGAAGCCCCTGTATTTCGGTGAATATTTACTGTATCTTTTGCAATTATTGGAGCTAATACGTTTGATTAGTAGTCGTCGGGAAATGTTTTGGAAATTTAAGAAATTTATACAAAATTTCGATAGCACCCTAATCGATCGCCAGCTGAGCATTAACTATAGAGACATGCAGAGATTTCTGCGTATTCATATGTTTTTGGTCTTATCTTATTTTATAATTACCATAATGTTCAGTTATTTTTATTGTAACGGCTTAAATTTGGATTGTATACGCTACAATTCCATCTATATAATACCCTATATAATCATACATATAGCGCTGGCCCAGTATTATGCTCTACTCTTTTTCGTCGCCAAACGCGGCGAGGATTTATACACGGAATTGGAAAACTTTTTGAAAACTCACGATACAAACGATATCTGGAATTTACGACATAATTTGCAATTGATACGCAAATCTTTGGCGGAATTGGATGAATTCGCCAAAACTGTTAACGAACATTTTTCGTTGTCGATACTTTTGATATACTTTGGGGCCTTTATTAATCTCAGTGTGAATGTGTTTTTGTCGTATAAAAATTTCAGTACTTCGGGTAGAATGGATGCGGTTCGGATAATGGGTAGTTTAATGTGGGCCATAAATCCTAGTGCTAAAATGGTTTTGATTTTGTACTACAATCAAAGTATAATAAATATGGTGAATAAATATTCCCTTTTTAAGTTTTAGAGATTTGTGCACTGACAACAAAAAGAAAGGAAAATTTGTTTATACACCAGTTCACAAAATTTAACTTTTAACGTTCCATTTGATCACCAATATATTTTTTTAATGGTCTTCTGATTATTTAAACGTTCGAAATTTGATTGATTTAAAAAATATATATATATTTTTTGAAGAGGTTGTCCGAACTATATTACGATATATATTGAAAATTACTTATCCGATTTTATTGAAAAACACATTAATGGATTAGGAATAAGATTGACCTAAAGTCGTACCAATACAATTTTTATGGGTGATCAATAGTTTTCGAGTTATTAACACCGCATTAAAAACGAAAAAACAATTAGCGAAATCAAAAAATTTTAATTTTCAAAATTCATAAAAAAATGAACAAACTCAAAACTATAAATATTCCCCCAAAAAAATAAGCCTTATACTAGAGAAATCCAACGATTAAAAGATATTTTATTAAGAAAAAAGTGAAAATACTCAATTTTGGTGAAAAAATTTGTCATATAAATATTATTATTTTTATACCTCCCATTGACCTATATTCCCAGAATTGAGATTTTGGTCACAAATTTCTATATATTTGATGATTTTTTTTTTCAGTAAAAAAGTTTTCTGCTCCATTTTTTTTTTTTTTAATATTTTTATCAAAAATTTTTCTATAGAAAATTTTTTTATCAAAAATTTTTTTATACAAAATTTTTTTATCAGAAATTTTTCTATACAAAATTTGTTTATCAAAAATTTTTCTATAGAAATTTTTTTTATCAAAAATTGTTCTATAAAAAATTTTTCTTCAACATTTTTTTTAGAAAATTTTTTTATCAAAATTTTTTCTATAGAAAATTTTTTTTATCAAAAATTTTTCTATAGAAAATTTTTTTATCAAAATAAATGCGAATACTCTTCTTTTTGAAAATTTTTTTATCTTAAGTTTTTATATAGAAACATTTTTTATCAAAAATTTTTCTATAGAAAATTTTTTTATCAAAAATTTTTCTATAGAAAATTTTTTTATCAAAAATTTTTCCATAGAAAATTTTTTTATGAAAAATTTTTCTATAGAAAATTTTTCCATAGAAAATTTTTTTATCAAAAATTTTTCTATTCATTTTTCCATAGAAAATTTTTTTAACAAAATTTTTCCATAGAAATTTTTTTATCAAAATTTTTCTATTGAAAATTTTTTTGTCAAAAATTTTTCTATAGAAAATTTTTTTATCAAAAATTTTTCTATATAACATTTTTTTATCAAAAATTTTTCTATAGAAAATTTTTTATCAAAATTTTTTTTTATTCAAAATTTTTCTATAGAAAATTTTTCTATTAATTTTTCCATTAATTTTTCTATAGAAAATCATTTTATCAAAAATTTTTCTATAGAAAATTTTTTATCAAAAATGTTTCAATAAAAATTTTTTTTTATCAAAAACTTTTCTATAGAAAATTTTTTGATCAAAAATTTTTCTATAGAAAATTTTTTTATCAAAAATTTTTCTATTGAAAATTTTTTTATCAAAAATTTTTCTATAGAAAATTTTTTTATCAAAAATTTTTCTATAGGGAATTTTTTTATCAAAAATTTTTCTATAGAAAATTTTTTTTTTTTAAATTTTTCTATAGAAGTTTTGAAAATTTTTAAAAATATTTTTATCGAAAATTTTTACAAAAAAATATTTTTTATCAAAAATTTTCAAAAAAAAAATATTTTTGTTAAAAATTTTTCTATCAAAAAATGTTTGGATCAAAAATATCTAAAAATCGAAAATTGTTTAATATTAGAATTTATCTCTGTTTTCAAAAAATATTCACAATTAAAAATTTTTCTATAGAAAATTTTTCAACAACAATTTTTCTATAGAAAATTTTTTTATCAAAATTTTTTCTATAGAAAATTATTTATCAAAATTTTTTCTATAGAAAATTATTTATCAAAATTTTTTCTATAGAAAATTTTTTATCAAAAATTTTTCTATAGAACATTTTTTTATCAAAAATTTTTCAATAGAAAATTTTTTTATCAAAAATTTTTCTATAGAAAATTTTTTTATCAAAAATTTTTCTATAGAAAATTTTTTTATCAAAAATATTTCTAAAGAAAATTTTTTTATCAAAAATATTTCTATTACAAATTTTTTTATCAAAAATTTTTCTATAGAAAATTTTTCATCAAACATTTTTCTATTAATTTTTCTATAGAAAATTTTTTTATCAAAAATTTTTCTATAGAAAATTTTTTTATCAAAAATTTTTCTATTGAAAATTTTTTTATCAAAAATTTTTCTATGGAAAATATATCTATCAAAAATTTTTCAATAGAAGTTTTGAAAATTTTTGAATATAAAAATTCTTTTATCGAAAATTTTTACAAAAAAATATTTTTATCGAAAAATTTTCCAAAGAAAAATATTTTTGTTAAAAATTTTTCTAAAAAAAATGTTTGGATCAAAAATATCTAAAAATCTAAAATTGTTTAATATTAGAATATATTTCCGTTCTGAAAAATATTTCCAAAATTCACAGAAAATTTTTTTATCAAAAATTTTTCTATAGAAAATTTTTTTTATCAAAAATTTTTCTATAGACAATTTTTCATCAAAAATTTTTGTATTAATTTTTCTATAGAAAATTTTTTTATCAAAATTTTTTCTATAGAAAATTATTTATCAAAATTTTTCCTATAGAAATTTTTTTTATCAAAATTTTTTTTTTTAGAAAATGTTTTTATCAAAAATGTTTCTATTTTGTATTAATTTTTCTATAGAAAATTTTTTTATCAAAATTTTTTCTATAGAAAATTATTTATCAAAATTTTTCCTATAGAAATTTTTTTATCAAAAATTTTTCAATAGAAGTTTTGAAAATTTTTGAATATAAAAATTCTTTTATCAAAATTTTTTACAGAAAAATATTTTTATCGAAAAATTTTCCAAAGAAAAATATTTTTGTTAAAAATGTTTCTAAAAAAAATGTTTGGATCAAAAATATCTAAAAATCTAAAATTGTTTAATATTAGAATATATTTCCGTTCTGAAAAATATTTCCAAAATTCACAGAAAATTTTTTTATCAAAAATTTTTCTATAGAAAATTTTTTTTATCAAAAATTTTTCTATAGACAATTTTTCATCAAAAATTTTTGTATTAATTTTTCTATAGAAAATTTTTTTATCAAAATTTTTTCTATAGAAAATTATTTATCAAAATTTTTCCTATAGAAATTTTTTTTATCAAAATTTTTTTTTTTAGAAAATGTTTTTATAAAAATGTTTCTATTTTGTATTAATTTTTCTATAGAAAATTTTTTTATCAAAATTTTTTCTATAGAAAATTATTTATCAAAATTTTTCCTATAGAAATTTTTTTTATCAAAAATTTTTTTTAGAAAATGTTTTTATCAAAAATGTTTCTATTGAAAATTTAAATCGGTCAATATTTAACCACAGGATCCATAAAAAACCTTCACACAAAAGTCGACCGATTTTCTCGAAAATTTTAATTTTTTAAATTGCAATTGCGAATTACTCTAAAACCGCTAACTACACAAAAAACTTGTATTAGCACGTCTTAAAGGCAATTGTGTTCTTAATTCACTAATATATTTTTCAATAAAATTGGTAAAGTCGTTTTCAAGATATGGTTAATAAACTAGAACAACCTCTTCAAAAATATTTAAGAACTTTAAAATTTTACGTGTTTTTGTACGGAATTTGATTTATATTTTTAATATTTTGTTGACCTGTGTTACTTAAACTTTAATAAAATAAAAACTATTAATTTCAGAAAAGTAAAGTTACAATGCTTCTAACTTCCTACCAGCTCCAGTATCAGTCAATTGAATCTACGGTAAGTATATGAATTTTTAGTTAATTTTTTTCCATTTTACAATTTTGCATTTTGTTGTATAAATATAATACTTTGAATTAACAAAACTCCCTTCTAAAACTTTCAGCTGCGTATTTTTATACTTCAACTTATGTCTCAAACCCGGAGTAATTTTATATGTGGACTAATTGCCCTAGACATGAATTTTATAACATCGGTCTGTATTTACTACTCCCGACTATATTTTCATATTTGACTTATATTTTCTATTCTTAAATTAACTATATCATATATTTTTTATTTAAAGCTTTTGGTGGCCATCTCTACATTATTTATATTCCTGATGCAATACGACATTACCTATGAGGCCTTATTGAAAGCCCAGAACTCAGGAAAATCAACAATTGGTAACATTAATGATCTGATATTAACAACAAATAAAAGTCAAACTGGTCAATAAATTTCTGTTTTTTTTTAATCATACAAAATATTGTTTTATTTAAAAACTAATGTACTTACACTAGACCAAGGCTCCTATATATAGCTGTGTTCCAGAACTACCAATACTGTACAATATTGTACAATTTTTAACCAGAAATTACAATTAAGTCATTTTTTTCAGTACAGAAACACTTTCCTGTAGTTTCTGATTAAAACTTGTACAATATTGTACAGTATTGGCAGTTCTGGAACACAGCTTATAATTATAATTATAATAATATATAATTACACTATGCACTAGACTAGTGTTGTCATTCACTTTGGAATTTCCATAATTTTGTACCTATATTTGTTTACAAATTTCACAAACCTCAAATAAATTTAATTTTCCGTTTTTTTTTTTCGTTTTCTTATCAGGTCGTTTTCTTGTCAATAAGAATTGCGCCAACCATTAGCTACTCAAAAATACAACACTGTTAACAAACGTAAGCAAAAAGACGTATGTGAAGAAAAAAAACAGAATAAAACAAACTTTTTTCCTTTTATCTGAACCACCCTGTATCAAAATTAAATATGTAAACAAAGATTGGAAAAAAATTAACTAATTTCCAATATGAATTAAATAAGTATTACTTAATTTTAAGCCAAAATTCTATTTAATTAAATATTTAAAGTGTCTAGTATCAAATTATTTATTGCTTTCTATTTTTATTATACGTTTTAATATAATAAAGTGGTGTTATATTTTACCTTAATATCTTGGTATTTTCAATCATAAAAATATAGCCCATAACATGAATTTGAACAAAAAAATCAAAAACAATTCTGTGTACATATACAGGGCCTAGGGTCATCGACAAATGACGACAATGTGATTATTTTAAGCTATAAACCACTTTTAGAAGGATTTGGGTTCTATTGTTATAGAGCGAAAAATTTTCGAAAATTAAAAGTTTAATAACACTATTCTAAGGGTGAATTTGTATTTCCAGACAAAAATCAAAAACGATTCCGTGTCCATCTACAGGGCTACGGGGAATCGATAGAGGTCAGTACTGCCATTCTTTTAAAATATAACATACTCGTGAAAACAGTTGCAATGCCTGGTCATAGATCAACAAACTTTGGATAAATTTAGAAACTTTTTATAATCGTTCACATGGTTGATAATTACTAAGAAATAATACCAAAGAAAAAGACTACTGGAGGGTTCGAAATATTGTCATCTTATTTCATTTGCTAAGTTAGGTATAATTTTAACGAAATAATATGTTTGATGTTTTTAAAAAATTTTATTTTTTCTATAAAAAAAATTTAATCAAAATTTTTAGAAAAAATTTCTATAAAAATATTTTTCTACAGAAATAATTTTCGATAAAAATATTTTTCTATAGAAAAATGTTCGATAAAAATATTTTTCTATAGAAAAATTTTCGATAAAAATATTTTTCTATAGAAAAATTTTCGATAAAAATATTTTTCTATAGAAAAATTTTCGATAAAAATATTTTTCTATAGAAAAATTTTCGATAAAAATATTTTTCTATAGAAAAATTTTCGATAAAAAATATTTTTCTATAGAAAAATTTTCGATAAAAATATTTTTCTATAGAAAAATTTCGATAAAAATATTTTTCTATAGAAAAGTTTTCGATAAAAATATTTTTCTATAGAAAAGTTTTCGATAAAAATATTTTTCTATAGAAAAATTTTCGATATTTTACCTTAATATCTTGGTATTTTCAATCATAAAAATATAGCCCATAACATGAATTTGAACAAAAAAATCAAAAACAATTCTGTGTACATATACAGGGCCTAGGGTCATCGACAAATGACGACAATGTGATTATTTTAAGCTATAAACCACTTTTAGAAGGATTTGGGTTCTATTGTTATAGAGCGAAAAATTTTCGAAAATTAAAAGTTTAATAACACTATTCTAAGGGTGAATTTGTATTTCCAGACAAAAATCAAAAACGATTCCGTGTCCATCTACAGGGCTACGGGGAATCGATAGAGGTCAGTACTGCCATTCTTTTAAAATATAACATACTCGTGAAAACAGTTGCAATGCCTGGTCATAGATCAACAAACTTTGGATAAATTTAGAAACTTTTTATAATCGTTCACATGGTTGATAATTACTAAGAAATAATACCAAAGAAAAAGACTACTGGAGGGTTCGAAATATTGTCATCTTATTTCATTTGCTAAGTTAGGTATAATTTTAACGAAATAATATGTTTGATGTTTTTAAAAAATTTTATTTTTTCTATAAAAAAAATTTAATCAAAATTTTTAGAAAAAATTTCTATAAAAATATTTTTCTACAGAAATAATTTTCGATAAAAATATTTTTCTATAGAAAAATGTTCGATAAAAATATTTTTCTATAGAAAAATTTTCGATAAAAATATTTTTCTATAGAAAAATTTTCGATAAAAATATTTTTCTATAGAAAAATTTTCGATAAAAATATTTTTCTATAGAAAAATTTTCGATAAAAATATTTTTCTATAGAAAAATTTTCGATAAAAAATATTTTTCTATAGAAAAATTTTCGATAAAAATATTTTTCTATAGAAAAATTTCGATAAAAATATTTTTCTATAGAAAAGTTTTCGATAAAAATATTTTTCTATAGAAAAGTTTTCGATAAAAATATTTTTCTATAGAAAAATTTTCGATATTTTACCTTAATATCTTGGTATTTTCAATCATAAAAATATAGCCCATAACATGAATTTGAACAAAAAAATCAAAAACAATTCTGTGTACATATACAGGGCCTAGGGTCATCGACAAATGACGACAATGTGATTATTTTAAGCTATAAACCACTTTTAGAAGGATTTGGGTTCTATTGTTATAGAGCGAAAAATTTTCGAAAATTAAAAGTTTAATAACACTATTCTAAGGGTGAATTTGTATTTCCAGACAAAAATCAAACACGATTCCGTGTCCATCTACAGGGCTACGGGGAATCGATAGAGGTCAGTACTGCCATTCTTTTAAAATATAACATACTCGTGAAAACAGTTGCAATGCCTGGTCATAGATCAACAAACTTTGGATAAATTTAGAAACTTTTTATAATCGTTCACATGGTTGATAATTACTAAGAAATAATACCAAAGAAAAAGACTACTGGAGGGTTCGAAATATTGTCATCTTATTTCATTTGCTAAGTTAGGTATAATTTTAACGAAATAATATGTTTGATGTTTTTAAAAAATTTTATTTTTTCTATAAAAAAAATTTAATCAAAATTTTTAGAAAAAATTTCTATAAAAATATTTTTCTACAGAAATAATTTTCGATAAAAATATTTTTCTATAGAAAAATGTTCGATAAAAATATTTTTCTATAGAAAAATTTTCGATAAAAATATTTTTCTATAGAAAAATTTTCGATAAAAATATTTTTCTATAGAAAAATTTTCGATAAAAATATTTTTCTATAGAAAAATTTTCGATAAAAATATTTTTCTATAGAAAAATTTTCGATAAAAAATATTTTTCTATAGAAAAATTTTCGATAAAAATAATTTTCTATAGAAAAATTTCGATAAAAATATTTTTCTATAGAAAAGTTTTCGATAAAAATATTTTTCTATAGAAAAATTTTCGATAAAAATATTTTTCTATAGAAAAATTTTCGATAAAAATATTTTTCTATAGAAAAGTTTTCGATAAAAATATTTTTCTATAGAAAAATTTTCGACAAAAATATTTTTATAGAAAAATTTTTGATAAAAATATTTTTCTATAGAAAAATTTTCGATAAAAATATTTTTATAGAAAAATTTTTGATAAAAATATTTTTCTATAGAAAAATTTTCGATAAAATTTTTTTTATATAGAAAAATTTTTGATAAAATTATTTTTCTATAGAAAAATTTTCGATAAAAATATTTTTCTATAGAAAAATTTTCGCTAAATATTTTTTTCTATAGAAACATTTTCGATAAAAATATTTTTTTATAGAAAAATTTTCCAAAAATAATTTTTTTGTAGAAAAAATATTCGATAGAAATATTTTTCTATAGAAAAATTTTCGATAAAAATTATTATTCTATAGAAAAATTTTCGATAAAAATATTTTTCTATAGAAAAATTTTCGATAAAAATATTTTTCTATAGAAAAATTTTCGATAAAAATATTTTTCTATAGAAAAATTTTCGATAAAAATATTTTCAGAGAAAAATGTTCGATAAAAATATTTTTCTATGGAAAAATTATCAATAAAATTTTTTTTCTATAGAAATATTTTCGATAAACAGTTTTTCTATAGAAATATTTTCGATAAACAGTTTTTCTATAGAAATATTTTCGATAAAAATATTTTTAAATAGAAAAATTTTCTATATTTTTCCTTAAGAAAAGTTTTTGATAAAAATATTTTCTATAGAAAAATTTTCGATAAAAATATTTTTCTATAGAAAAATTTTTGATAAAAATATTTTTCTATAGAAAAATTTTCGATAAAAATATATTTCTGTGGAAAAATATTCTATAGACAAATTTTCGATAAAAATATTTTTCTATAGAAAAATTTTCGATAAAAATATTTTTATAGAAAATTTTTTGATAAAAATATTTTTCTATAGAAAAATTTTCGATAAATTTATTTTTATATACAAATATTTTCGATAAAAGTATTTTTCTATAGCAACATTTTTGATAAAAATATTTTTCTATAGAAAAGTTTTCGATAAAATTATTTTTATATAGAAAAATTTTCGATAAAATTATTTTTATATGAAAAAATTTCGATAAAACCTAAAAAATGGATAAGAAACGTTTTTTATAGAAAAATTTGTGATAAAAAAATATTAATAATATTCAAGATTTCAAATTGGAAAAATTGACAAATTTGTCAATGTGGAATTGAATTTGAAGTTTTTCTTAGTTTGTTCAATATTTGAATAACCTCTTCAGTTAATCAATGTAATGTGTTGAAACAAAGATAGACTTCCATTGAAAAAAATCGTGTTTTGTAATGTTTTAGAGCATTTAACATTTTTTGGAATTCAACTACGTAATGGTTTTAATTCCGAATATCGGAGACTGTTTCAGCAATCGTTCAGATGACAATGATGTAGTTTTTGTAGAAAATGAATGAATAAAATTTTGTGCGGTTTAAGGTAGAAACACAATTGGGACGAATGACTAATTTCGTCCAGCACGACGAATTCGGATTTAAAAATTCGTCTTGTAAATTCGTCGATTGAACACATTTGCGACGAATAAACGTTGTTGACGCCATTTTTGTTGATTTTTTATTTGCACAAATTACTTACACTTTCGGACATATCGCGCACTCACAATATTTGCAATTTTTTTTTATTTTATTCTTTTATTATTACACAAGATTATTGTATTTAAATAATTTTATTTGAAATAAATATTTTTTGTTCACATTTTATAAGGTGACCATATTTAACAAGAACACATATAATTTCTAATATTTTACAACAGAAATATATATACAGCCACTCTAATCCAGTTTAGTCGTCGTTCGTCTGCGTATGAAATGGAAATAAACCTATCGCACTGTTCGATACGCACGACGAATTTCGTCGTACGCATCAATTGTGAGCACACTCATATAAGCCCATATGTTCTATTTCTAACGACGAATATTCGTTCCGAAAAATTGGTCGTTCGTTCCAATTGTGTTTCATACTTTACTTTTATAATGTGTGGCACTGTGATAGACTTGAGCACTAAACTTGTATCTTGTTTCCCAGGCATGGGGTACATTTGAATATTCTACTCTACTAAATTTCCAATAGGGATGTTTTAATGTTGCCGCGTTTTACTGTTGTGTTTTTGTTATTTTTTCGTTTCATTAGTATTATCGTTCTTTGTTTTGATTTTGGTTTCGTTTGCGGTCCATTGTGTCCTACAGATTGAGTAAGTGCATACATACCTATGTATTTACATTTATTTAGTATTCCTTTTCAGATGCTATACATCCTATATTTGCTGTATTCTTCTTGTCTAGTGAGTGATGCTGCTAACGCGCAGACCCATTTCAACTAACTAGAATTTAGCACACGAGAATACTTACCTAAAGCCCTGCTGGCCACTTGCTATACAGCCACCCAAACAAACAGCCCTCTCTCATCCTTTCCATCCATATAATGATGTCTATCTATCTTCTGTGTAGTTTAATGTTAGATCTAAAAGAGCAAAAAGGACTCTCGCTAAATAATAGGAAAAGAATAGAAACAGAAACAGGTTTACAGATGCTTTTGACAAAATTTCACAGATTAGTAAGACAAAACTATTGCTGCAACAAAGATCTAAATTTCAATTTCAAAAGGGCCAGAAAGAAGTTAGTTATGTGAAAAATACAGACAGACAAGAAAATATTAAACTTTTAAAGCTAATACCTAAGAATTTCCAAAAAAAAACAAGAAAATATGGCTGAAAATAATAATAATACCGCTGGTAGTGTGCAATGTGACAGTAAGTTGGATTTATATTTCATTTTTCCTCCACATTTAAAGTGTTCCAATTTTTTTTTACCATTTTAATTGTTTATGAAATTAAACTTCTGCCTAAATTTTTTCTTCTGTATCTATTTCATATGTACTAGGTACATAGTTTGTTTGAAGGTGTGTTGTACAGATTTACTAAAGTAGGGGTCACTTATCTTATAATGGATGCTGATGTTAAATACAGAACAAGCTGCCCAGTTAGTTACTACGTATACATATAGACATTTAAACAGCTATACCTATTATTAACATACATAGTATGTAACTACATGTGCTGAGTATTTTAGTAAGATTGACGTAGGTACATATTTTTGTTTTTTACCAAGGATATTTGTTAAGTAAAATTCAACTATTACATCTTGAGTTAAAAAAATTATAGGTAGGAACACAAAGTCAAAAAAAGCTTAAGTACAAAATTACAAGCTATACTAACATAGCTGGAAAGGGTATTATAAGTTTGTGCTGATGTTTGTAACGCATAGAAATATTAGTCCTAAACCATCCTTTAAGTGTACCAAAAGACTTAGAATAATTTCCTGGACGATTTAACACTGTCAGTCCGTCCTTCTGCAAAATTTGTAATCAGAAGTACAGATAGCAATTCTAAATTACAGATGGCAGTTCTAAAGATAATTTGATGAAATTTGGTGCAAACATTTTGGCAGTAGGATAATTGCCATTTCTAATTTCCAATTCTCCGAAATCCGTCTCTTATTTCTGGTACATCCCATAGGACTCACTTTGCGGATTCGAGTTTTTTGGCCACAAAGTTTTGTATATTTTTATGAAATTTAAAACGAATACTTATGCTTATCGTCACCTAAAGTGCCCAAAGACGTAACCCACATTATTATAATTTTACAGGGGGAGTAAAACACCTCATAAAGTGAAAACGATTAAATTAAAAAAATCATTTTCATCTGTTCAATGATACATCAAACTCCCTCAGGTAGTTCTCAGTTTGTCGTCTCCACGTATCTGCGGGTCTACCAGACCTCCTGGAACCTTGAGGATTATATTCGACATCTTGCCGAGTAATATCAGTGGCTGCTTTTCTCAATGTGTGTCCTAGCCAACCATATTTTCTAGTGCGTATACTTGTTTGAAGCGGTTCTTAAGCAGTGCAGGGCCAGAAAATTTTGAGTTTACGTTTAAGGTAACGATTAACAAAGGCTTGTAGACTGTTTATCTCACGTACAAAAATTTCACGTACAAAATTTTCAATACAAATTTTTGTTTTTTAAGTAATTTTTGACAACTTCGGATTGTTTTGGGATGTTTTGTTACAGTACGGGAACAAAAATGATCTGTGCCAAATTTCATCTATTTATCTTTAGAATTGCGACCTGTAGTTTGATTACAAGGTTTACATGGGGGGTCCAGCCAGCCAGACGGACGTCGCTATATCGACTCAGAAAGTGATTCTAAGCCTATTGGTATACTTAAAGACAAATATTTCTATTACATACATCAGCACAAACTTATAATACCCTTTCCACCTATGTTGGTGAAGGGTATAATAATTTTTTAGACCATTTTGGATAAAAAAAGTTTCCAAGCCGAATGCAATTTCTAAAGTTCCTCAACATTTTTTTTCTAATTTCCATAATATCGCGATTTATTTTTGGACTCTTCTTCGTACAAATAGAAAGATCTTGTTATATTCATGAAACTGTTAGAAAAATTTTTTTTTTTTTTATTAAATGGCAATTTTATATACTTAGGAGAAAAATGCATTTGACCTCAGTGATTAAGGGTATGATATGATGGGGCTTAACCGACTATTGCACATTCTAACTTGTTTATCATTACACCCTTCACCAATATACGATAGTGTATTATAAGTTTGTCATTCAGTTTGTAATTTTTATTTTCACTATTTGTCTCAGACCCTAAAAATATATATACTTTTATAAGGCCTATACTTTAAAGATATCTTAATATGCCAAAAATTACAAGAATGCTTCTAAACGTGAAGTATATGAAACTTTTAAGCTTAATCTGAACCGACACAATCGGTTCAGATTTGACACTACCTCCAATGCCGGAAAAGATGTAAACATAAACATATCTCGAGAAAAATTTTCGAACAATTAAAAAAATTTGTTTTGTGTAAATATTAACAAACGTTTTTGACAATGAGTCCACATCTGATTTTTTGGAATAGGGTATGTTGTTGTTGTAACAGCTGTTATAGGTGTGAGGCCCTATGCTCCACTGGGAGTCAAGGATAACAAAAGCCAATAAATTGTTTTACTTACAAAATTTTAAATACTTCCACTGCATAAATCTAGAAATCCACAGAGCTTTATGAAGGGGTGTCACCAGGAACCTGACCATACATTAAGGATGGGATGAAGCAACAGGTGTTTAAGCTGTTATTCATTGTTCAATTGTGCCGGAGCGACTCTTGTTTTAGGTGGCAATTTTTTCTTCTACATCATTCTTGCCTAACACATTCTTGGTATGGTCGTATGGCGACCGCGTAATACAACATTTTTGCCTAACCTAAAATCGCAGAGTTTGTATCGACCCTATGAATGTGGCTTAATGCTGTCAAGTACGATGCCCGATCTAAAGAATGTAGATATCTTTGTATGATATCATTATACATGCGAAGATCTTTCCTGACATGTTTAAGTTTCGATGACATCCCAAAGTACACACACGATGAAACCTGCTTGGTAGGTTGCGTATACAGGTTGCATTGTGTGTACTCACAATAAGACACAATGTCAGAATTGACATAAATATAAACAGTTCTTGGAAAAAATGTTCGGACAATGGCCAAAGTTAGTTTTGTGTAGGATTAAGAAACTTTTGTTTACAATGAAACCTCATTTGCCTACATAGGGTATCATCTGGTCGGGTTTGGTTGAAAAATAGTACTTATTTACTTTTTTTTGTAATTTTTTTTTTATAGAAATTTTTTGCCTAAATTTTTTTTAAAGAAAAATTTTTAAATGATTTTTTTTTTACAGAAAAAGTTCAAAACACTTTTTTTATTATAAATGTTAATTAAACAATATCTCATAAGAAAGTTTTTGTTACATTTTTTAGATTTTTATCAAATAAGTGATGATGACCTAGATGATTGTGAGGATTTACCCGATGATTGCCTTCTCGATACAACAACTGATGTCCCTAATATAACAAATGAAAATCCCAATCAAACTGATCCTAATTTATTAGCGAGTAATGGCCATCCTCGCGGTCCATATGAGCGAGCGTGGACAACAGAGGCTACTAGAGCTTTAATACATATACGTGGACCAATGGAGAATCGCTTCACCGAAGGAAGACAAAAACGTACCGCCTTGTGGTTGCACTGTACACGGCAGCTACAAAAAATGGGTTTCCGGTACAGTGCGGCAAAAGTGCAAAAAAAGTGGCATAACATTTTGATAACCTACAACAAGAACTTGTGCAAAAAATATACATCCGGTTATGTGCACTGGGAATTTTTTGAAGAAATGTTCAAATACCTTCAAGGTAAGAGAGCTGACTTTGAATTGCCACTAGTCAAGAAGCAACCTCCACCATTGGAAATGAAACCTTCCTCAGCGGATAATTTTAATATACACTATATAAATGCCAAGCAAGAAAACGATATTTTAACGTCTCATCCAGTTGAATTGGATTCGAAATCGAATGATGATTTTGACGAAGAGGACAGCACCACAATGTCGGATATGAAGAAACCAAAAATGGAGCTAAATGAAGACGATGATAATCATTATGAATATCCCCTGGAAATTGTTGAAACGAATAATTATGCTCCGGGGAATGCAAAAATGGATGACGTTGAAAATGATTTTCCCAAAAATTTTGGCAAAGAACTACCAAATCCTTTAATGTTTGCTGGCAGTAGTGGTGGAATGGCTGCTGGTGTTTGGTGGCAGGACTATTTCGAACGTAAATTACAGGTTGAACGTGATAAAATTGAATTACAAAAAGAAATGCATCGAGAATTGATGCAGTTTAATAAAATGTCTTTGCTGCAACAGGAAAAGATTGAACGTGTAAAAATCGAGGCCATTAATAGTTTAACGAGTACTTTACAAAGATTAGTAGAGGTTAAATATAATAAGAATTAATAATACAAATTGTGAATTATATAATTTTAGTTTATTATTATTTAATTTAAGTTATTTGAACATAAAAAATAAATTTAATTTATATATTCCAATCAATTTCCATGATTGTGGCAATATTTTCCCTGGCTTCATTAACAAACTTATAACTAAAGATCCACAAATCTGTAGAAAATACCAAACTTTCACCCTCCTTCAGGGGTATATTAATAACAGGACAGTTCAAACAAGGCTCCTTGGCCTTTAAGCTCAGCTCAATAGAACCCCATAACTGTTGCACTATAATAAGACCCTGTAGGAAAATCTCTTGCTGATATTTATGGCTATAATTATTCGACATTAACAGCCAACTGGAATAGTAAGGCTCCAAGTGCACGGGATAGAAATAGGGTCTCTTGATGAAATTTCTCGATGATTTGACAGCTTTAAAATGACAATTTCGTAGTTGAATAAACCATTTGTCTGTGCTGCGATATAGCTCCCATGATTTTCGTAAAGCAATTTCAATATCAAAAAATTTAGTTAGCACAAGATTCGAGGCAACATCACAAGGTTTACTGTTCAGAAAATCGAAGGATTTGTTAAAAATTAGACGATAAAAGTCATGAGGTGAAATGACATCATGAGAATCTGTAACAATAACGGGATATGATCTTTCCAAATAGGTTGAGTCCAGAAATGCAAAGGTAGTGTTGGACAGAGAAGGGATATAATCTGGAAAAATATACATTTAAACAAATTATTATAAAATTTATTTTAACATTTTTTTTAAGTATTTGCTGGCTAAAAAACATGCTATCAGGTTTTTGTAGAAAAATTTTTGACTTCAAGTTTTAATAAAAAAATTTTCAATATAAAATTTAAATAGAAAAATTTTCGTTATAAAATTTTTATAGAAAAATTTTTGATATAAATTTTTTATAGAAAAATTTCAGATACAAAATTTTTACAGAAAAATTTTCTATATAAAATTTTTATAGAAAAATTTTCGATATAAAATTTTTATAGAAAAATTTTCGATATAAAATTTTTATAGAAAAATTTTCGATATAAAATTTTTATAGAAAAATTTTCGATATAAAATTTTTATAGAAAAATTTTCGATATAAAATTTTTATAGAAAAATTTTCGATATAAAATTTTTATAGAAAAATTTTCGATACAAAATTTTTATAGAAACATTTTTGATATAAATTTTTTATAGAAAAATTTTCGTTAGAAAATTTTTAAAGAAAAATTTTCGTTAGAAAATTTTTATAGAAAAATTTCGTTATAAAATTTTTATAGAAAATTTTCGTTATAAAATTTTTATAGAAAAATTCTCGTTAGAAAATCTTTATAGAAAAATTTTTGTTATAAAATTTTTATAGAAAAATTTTCGTTATAAAATTTTTATAGGAAAATTTTCGTTCTCAAATTTATATAGAAAAATTTTCGTTATAAAATTTTTATTGAAAGATTTTCGTTATAAAATTTTTATAGAAAAATTTTCGTTAGAAAATTTTTATAGAAAAATTTTCGTTAGAAAATTTTTATAGAAAAATTTTCGTTAGAAAATTTTTATAGAAAAATTTTCGTTAGAAAATTTTTATAGAAAAATTTTCGTTAGAAAATTTTTATAGAAAAATTTTCGTTAGAAAATTTTTATAGAAAAATTTTCGTTAGAAAATTTTTATAGAAAAATTTTCGTTAGAAAATTTTTATAGAAAAATTTTCGTTAGAAAATTTTTATAGAAAAATTTTCGTTAGAAAATTTTTATAGAAAAATTTTCGTTAGAAAATTTTTATAGAAAAATTTTCGTTAGAAATTTTTTATAGAAAAATTTTCGTTAGAAAATTTTTATAGAAAAATTTTCGTTAGAAAATTTTTATAGAAAAATTTTCGTTAGAAAATTTTTATAGAAAAATTTTCGTTAGAAAATTTTTATAGAAAAATTTTCGTTAGAAAATTTTTATAGAAATATTTTCGTTAGAAAATTTTTATAGAAAAATTTTCGTTAGAAAATTTTTATAGAAAAATTTTCGTTAGAAAATTTTTATAGAAAAATTTTCGTTAGAAAATTTTTATAGAAAAATTTTCGTTAGAAAATTTTTATAGAAAAATTTTCGTTAGAAAATTTTTATAGAAAAATTTTCGTTAGAAAATTTTTATAGAAAAATTTTCGTTAGAAAATTTTTATAGAAAAATTTTCGTTAGAAAATTTTTATAGAAATATTTTCGTTAGAAAATTTTTATAGAAAAATTTTCGTTAGAAAATTTTTATAGAAAAATTTTCGTTAGAAAATTTTTATAGAAAAATTTTCGTTAGAAAATTTTTATAGAAAAATTTTCGTTAGAAAATTTTTATAGAAAAATTTTCGTTAGAAAATTTTTATAGAAAAATTTTCGTTAGAAAATTTTTATAGAAAAATTTTCGTTAGAAAATTTATATAATTTTATTTTTTTATAATTTTTATATAGAAAAGATGTTTTGTTATACAATTGTTATAGAAAAATTTTCGTTATAAAATTTTTATAGAAAAATTTTCGTTATAAAATTTTTATAGAAAAATTTTCGTTAGAAAATTATATTATAAAATAGAAAAATTTTCGTTAGAAAATTTTTATAGAAAAATTTTCGTTAGAAAATTTTTATAGAAATATTTTCGTTAGAAAATTTTTATAGAAAAATTTTCGTTAGAAAATTTTTATAGAAAAATTTTCGTTAGAAAATTTTTATAGAAAAATTTTCGTTATAAAATTTATATAATTTTATTTTTTTATAATTTTTATATAGAAAAGATGTTTTGTTATACAATTTTTATAGAAAAATTTTCGTTATAAAATTTTTATAGAAAAATTTTCGTTAGAAAATTTTTATAGAAAAATTTTCGTTAGAAAATTTTTATAGAAAAATTTTCGTTAGAAAATTTTTATAGAAAAATTTTCGTTAGAAAATTTTTATAGAAAAATTTTCTTTAGAAAATTTTTATAGAAAAATTTTCGTTAGAAAATTTTTATAGAAAAATTTTCTTTAGAAAATTTTTATAGAAAAATTTTCGTTAGAAAATTTTTATAGAAAAATTTTCGTTAGAAAATTTTTATAGAAAAATTTTCGTTAGAAAATTTTTATAGAAAAATTTTCGTTAGAAAATTTTTATAGAAAAATTTTCGTTAGGAAATTTTTATAGAAAAATTTTCGTTAGAAAATTTTTATAGAAAAATTTTCGTTAGAAAATTTTTATAGAAAAATTTTCGTTATAAAATTTTTATAGAAAAATTTTCGTTATAAAGTTTTTATAGAAAAATTTTCGTTAGAAAATTTTTATGGAAAATTTTTCGTTAGAAAATTTTTATAGAAAAATTTTCGTTAGAAAATTTTTATAGAAAAATTTTCGTTAGAAAATTTTTATAGAAAAATTTTCGTTAGAAAATTTTTATAGAAAAATTTTCGTTAGAAAATTTTTATAGAAAAATTTTCGTTAGAAAATTTTTATAGAAAAATTTTCGTTAGAAAATTTTTATAGAAAAATTTTCGTTAGAAAATTTTTATAGAAAAATTTTCGTTAGAAAATTTTTATAGAAAAATTTTCGTTAGAAAATTTTTATAGAAAAATTTTCGTTAGAAAATTTTTATAGAAAAATTTTCGTTAGAAAATTTTTATAGAAAAATTTTCGTTAGAAAATTTTTATAGAAAAATTTTCGTTAGAAATTTTTTATAGAAAAATTTTCGTTAGAAAATTTTTATAGAAAAATTTTCGTTAGAAAATTTTTATAGAAAAATTTTCGTTAGAAAATTTTTATAGAAAAATTTTCGTTAGAAAATTTTTATAGAAAAATTTTCGTTAGAAAATTTTTATAGAAATATTTTCGTTAGAAAATTTTTATAGAAAAATTTTCGTTAGAAAATTTTTATAGAAAAATTTTCGTTAGAAAATTTTTATAGAAAAATTTTCGTTAGAAAATTTTTATAGAAAAATTTTCGTTAGAAAATTTTTATAGAAAAATTTTCGTTAGAAAATTTTTATAGAAAAATTTTCGTTAGAAAATTTTTATAGAAAAATTTTCGTTAGAAAATTTTTATAGAAAAATTTTCGTTAGAAAATTTTTATAGAAATATTTTCGTTAGAAAATTTTTATAGAAAAATTTTCGTTAGAAAATTTTTATAGAAAAATTTTCGTTAGAAAATTTTTATAGAAAAATTTTCGTTAGAAAATTTTTATAGAAAAATTTTCGTTAGAAAATTTTTATAGAAAAATTTTCGTTAGAAAATTTTTATAGAAAAATTTTCGTTAGAAAATTTTTATAGAAAAATTTTCGTTAGAAAATTTATATAATTTTATTTTTTTATAATTTTTATATAGAAAAGATGTTTTGTTATACAATTGTTATAGAAAAATTTTCGTTATAAAATTTTTATAGAAAAATTTTCGTTATAAAATTTTTATAGAAAAATTTTCGTTAGAAAATTATATTATAAAATAGAAAAATTTTCGTTAGAAAATTTTTATAGAAAAATTTTCGTTAGAAAATTTTTATAGAAATATTTTCGTTAGAAAATTTTTATAGAAAAATTTTCGTTAGAAAATTTTTATAGAAAAATTTTCGTTAGAAAATTTTTATAGAAAAATTTTCGTTATAAAATTTATATAATTTTATTTTTTTATAATTTTTATATAGAAAAGATGTTTTGTTATACAATTTTTATAGAAAAATTTTCGTTATAAAATTTTTATAGAAAAATTTTCGTTAGAAAATTTTTATAGAAAAATTTTCGTTAGAAAATTTTTATAGAAAAATTTTCGTTAGAAAATTTTTATAGAAAAATTTTCGTTAGAAAATTTTTATAGAAAAATTTTCTTTAGAAAATTTTTATAGAAAAATTTTCGTTAGAAAATTTTTATAGAAAAATTTTCTTTAGAAAATTTTTATAGAAAAATTTTCGTTAGAAAATTTTTATAGAAAAATTTTCGTTAGAAAATTTTTATAGAAAAATTTTCGTTAGAAAATTTTTATAGAAAAATTTTCGTTAGAAAATTTTTATAGAAAAATTTTCGTTAGGAAATTTTTATAGAAAAATTTTCGTTAGAAAATTTTTATAGAAAAATTTTCGTTAGAAAATTTTTATAGAAAAATTTTCGTTATAAAATTTTTATAGAAAAATTTTCGTTATAAAGTTTTTATAGAAAAATTTTCGTTAGAAAATTTTTATGGAAAATTTTTCGTTAGAAAATTTTTATAGAAAAATTTTCGTTAAAAAATTTTTATAGAAAAATTTTCGTTAGAAAATTTTTATAGAAAAATTTTCGTTAGAAAATTTTTATAGAAAAATTTTCGTTAGAAAATTTTTATAGAAAAATTTTCGTTAGAAAATTTTTATAGAAAAATTTTCGTTAGAAAATTTTTATAGAAAAATTTGCGTTAGAAAATTTTTATAGAAAAATTTTCGTTAGAAAATTTGCGTTAGAAAATTTTTATAGAAAAATTTTCGTTAGAAAATTTTTATAGAAAAATTTGCGTTAGAAAATTTTTATAGAAAAATTTGCGTTAGAAAATTTTTATAGAAAAATTTTCGTTAGAAAATTTTTATAGAAAAATTTGCGTTAGAAAATTTTTATAGAAAAATTTTCGTTAGAAAATTTTTATAGAAAAATTTGCGTTAGAAAATTTTTATAGAAAAATTTTCGTTAGAAAATTTTTATAGAAAAATTTGCGTTAGAAAATTTTTATAGAAAAATTTTCGTTAGAAAATTTTTATAGAAAAATTTGCGTTAGAAAATTTTTATAGAAAAATTTTCGTTAGAAAATTTTTATAGAAAAATTTGCGTTAGAAAATTTTTATAGAAAAATTTGCGTTAGAAAATTTTTATAGAAAAATTTTCGTTAGAAAATTTTTATAGAAAAATTTGCGTTAGAAAATTTTTATAGAAAAATTTTCGTTAGAAAATTTTTATAGAAAAATTTGCGTTAGAAAATTTTTATAGAAAAATTTTCGTTAGAAAATTTTTATAGAAAAATTTGCGTTAGAAAATTTTTATAGAAAAATTTTCGTTAGAAAATTTTTATAGAAAAATTTGCGTTAGAAAATTTTTATAGAAAAATTTTCGTTAGAAAATTTTTATAGAAAAATTTGCGTTAGAAAATTTTTATAGAAAAATTTTCGTTAGAAAATTTTTATAGAAAAATTTTCGTTAGAAAATTTTTATAGAAAAATTTTCGTTAGAAAATTTTTATAGAAAAATTTTCGTTAGAAAATTTTTATAGAAAAATTTTCGTTAGAAAATTTTTATAGAAAAATTTTCGTTAGAAAATTTTTATAGAAAAATTTTCGTTAGAAAATTTTTATAGAAAAATTTTCGTTAGAAAATTTTTATAGAAAAATTTTCGTTAGAAAATTTTTATAGAAAAATTTTCGTTAGAAAATTTTTATAGAAAAATTTTCGTTAGAAAATTTTTATAGAAAAATTTTCGTTAGAAAATTTTTATAGAAAAATTTTCGTTAGAAAATTTTTATAGAAAAATTTTCGTTAGAAAATTTTTATAGAAAAATTTTCGTTAGAAAATTTTTATAGAAAAATTTTCGTTAGAAAATTTTTATAGAAAAATTTTCGTTAGAAAATTTTTATAGAAAAATTTTCGTTAGAAAATTTTTATAGAAAAATTTTCGTTAGAAAATTTTTATAGAAAAATTTTCGTTAGAAAATTTTTATAGAAAAATTTTCGTTAGAAAATTTTTATAGAAAAATTTTCGTTAGAAAATTTTTATAGAAAAATTTTCGTTAGAAAATTTTTATAGAAAAATTTTCGTTAGAAAATTTTTATAGAAAAATTTTCGTTAGAAAATTTTTCTATAAAAATTTTCGTTAGAAAATTTTTCTATAAAAATTTTCGTTAGAAAATTTTTATAGAAAAATTTTCGTTAGAAAATTTTTATAGAAAAATTTTCGTTAGAAAATTTTTATAGAAAAATTTTCGTTAGAAAATTTTTATAGAAAAATTTTCGTTAGAAAATTTTTATAGAAAAATTTTCGTTAGAAAATTTTTATAGAAAAATTTTCGTTAAAAAATTTTTATAGAAAAATTTTTGTTAGAAAATTTTTATAGAAAAATTTTCGTTAGAAAATTTTTATAGAAAAATTTTCGTTAGAAAATTTTTATAGAAAAATTTTCGTTAGAAAATTTTTATAGAAAAATTTTCGTTAGAAAATTTTTATAGAAAAATTTTCGTTAGAAAATTTTTATAGAAAAATTTTCGTTAGAAAATTTTTATAGAAAAATTTTCGTTAGAAAATTTTTATAGAAAAATTTGCGTTAGAAAATTTTTATAGAAAAATTTGCGTTAGAAAATTTTTATAGAAAAATTTGCGTTAGAAAATTTTTATAGAAAAATTTGCGTTAGAAAATTTTTATAGAAAAATTTGCGTTAGAAAATTTTTATAGAAAAATTTGCGTTAGAAAATTTTTATAGAAAAATTTGCGTTAGAAAATTTTTATAGAAAAATTTGCGTTAGAAAATTTTTATAGAAAAATTTGCGTTAGAAAATTTTTATAGAAAAATTTGCGTTAGAAAATTTTTATAGAAAAATTTGCGTTAGAAAATTTTTATAGAAAAATTTGCGTTAGAAAATTTTTATAGAAAAATTTGCGTTAGAAAATTTTTATAGAAAAATTTGCGTTAGAAAATTTTTATAGAAAAATTTTCGTTAGAAAATTTTTATAGAAAAATTTTCGTTAGAAAATTTTTATAGAAAAATTTTCGTTAGAAAATTTTTATAGAAAAATTTTCGTTAGAAAATTTTTATAGAAAAATTTTCGTTAGAAAATTTTTATAGAAAAATTTTCGTTAGAAAATTTTTATAGAAAAATTTTCGTTAGAAAATTTTTATAGAAAAATTTTCGTTAGAAAATTTTTATAGAAAAATTTTCGTTAGAAAATTTTTATAGAAAAATTTTCGTTAGAAAATTTTTATAGAAAAATTTTCGTTAGAAAATTTTTATAGAAAAATTTTCGTTAGAAAATTTTTATAGAAAAATTTTCGTTAGAAAATTTTTATAGAAAAATTTTCGTTAGAAAATTTTTATAGAAAAATTTTCGTTAGAAAATTTTTATAGAAAAATTTTCGTTAGAAAATTTTTATAGAAAAATTTTCGTTAGAAAATTTTTATAGAAAAATTTTCGTTAGAAAATTTTTATAGAAAAATTTTCGTTAGAAAATTTTTATAGAAAAATTTTCGTTATAAAAAAATTTCGATTTCGAACTTTATCAGCTACAATCAGGTTTCCGATATGTGTTGTCCTTCGGATAATATCGTTCTGTGTTGAACATTATTTTTTACCTTTCTATAGTAGAAGGGTAAAATATATGAAAATGCTGCTTATGCTCTCCAATTTTAACCTACTTTTGCCCATTTGGGACATTTTTGACCCAATATTTTTATAAAGTATTTGTTTTAAGTACCTACCAATTGTGTCACACAGTAAACAATTCTCCCTTTCAGTTTCATAGTGTCCCAATCTGGGAACTGCAACCCTTTCCTCAGCATCTACTGGCCGATCAATTAGGCACTTCGCATTATACAATTCCGACCAGTTCCAATAGGGTAAAATTTGTATAAGCACTAGCCTTCCCACAGCACTCAGAAACCAATTTAAGGCATCACATCTCGTTATCAAGAGGTAAAGTGCAGCTATGCTTAAGCACATTATAGACCATTTTTTTAACTTTTCCAAGCGGTAATAATCCCTCAAAGGTTTACAGATATTTTGAATTTCATTTGGTGTCAACTGTTGCTTCTTTAAGGAGTCGAAGAAAATTTCAAAATCACTTTCTAGAGGAGACATTATGCCGCCGGATAAACGTAACGGTTTTAGGTTTCGACTACAAATGATTTGAAATAATGAAAAAGTTGAAGGCTATAAAGTGTGAGAAATGGATGGGGAGGTAAGGGCTTAAGAAAAGAACATGCGCCTTTGCAAAACGTCTGTTTTGAAAATTGATAAGGTTTTTCATTTTAATGGTTTCCTAATCAAATTTTACACTTGATTTTGCAGTAAATTTGAAAACACTTGGGGTCCTGTTTAGAAAAGTCACACAAATAAAAGAACTTTCACCTAAATGCCTTTATAAATTATTAAGTTTTATTGAGTAGGAGTTATTTTTTAATAGTCGTATTAATACAGTGAGTTATAAAAAAATATTTTTTTGCTGTGACACACATTTTTGGAACCCCTGTAAAATTTATTGCATCATCTTTTCTTCCTCACTCGAGCTACCGGAAGAATTCTCCATGCTGTGTTCGTTTTTTGATTGGCAACCTTCCAACTGGCCACGATACTCGTTGCATTCCGTTTTAGTTGACCAAACTGTAGCCGGACAATGAATGAGAGTTTCCATAAAAACGCAATCCATTAAATGACCGGCCATTTGAGGACAATGATTTTTCGTAGTCTCCGGTTGATTAGAAGATTTTCGATTATGCATTTTATCGTGAATATTTTGATGGACTTTTGCAACTTTAGCTGAACAGTTTTTGAAAGAGTTTTCCAGAACCGGTATCATCTGAGGCATCTCCAAAATAACCTTTCTCAGATGCGCCGAGAGTTTGGATTCGTTCAGTTTGTCATTCTCTAAAATCCCGGTATTATTGAGGACACAATTCATGAAACACTGAAATTGAGGGAAATTAATATAATTCTTAAAGAAAATATTTTAAACAAATATTCTTCCTATTTGATAAAAAAAATAGGCGGAAACAGATCGGTTATATAATTTTATAAGGACGCCACTACGTGATAAATGTCCAAAAAAGTGAAAAACACATGTCTCCTAGTTTTGCCCCAAGTAATGCACTTTTTTTTATGGGCCCCTAAAGACCTCGGTGTCATTTTTGCAAAAAAAAGATCATATTCTTAGACTCATATCTTGTAAACCGTTCGAAATTTTGATTAAGTCTCTCAAGCAAAGTTGTAGCTCTTGTCATAAAGACCAAAAATTGTGAAGATATAAATCAAAGTAGTGCATTTTTTGTGGGCCCTCAAGGTCCTCGGTGTCATTTTTGCAAATAAAGTGATCATTTTCTTTGACTCATATCTTGTAAACCGTTCGGAATTTTGATTAAGTCTCTGAAGCAAAGTTGTAGCTCTTGTCATAAAGAACAAAAATTGTGAAGATAAATCAAAAAAAATCAAAATCAAAAAAACTTCATCATCAAGATCAAAATCGCAAAAAGCTTCAAAACTAATTTATGACAAATTGACTAAAATTTGATAATTTCACGTTATTCTTAATAAAATCGTTACTTATAGGTGGATTTTTATAATATAAGGCTTATATTATTGGGAATATATATAGTTAACGATTGTCGAGTAACAAGTTTTTTCCATTTTGCAAAATTTAGTGGCCATAGTTTATAATTTAAAAGCATTTAACTGGCGTTTGTGGCATTTTAGTGGTTTCCGGGAGCGGTTTTTATGTGAAAGCTATATTCAAATACGAACCAATTCCTATAAAATATTATATACTGACCAATAGTTGCACAAAACTTCTCTGTTCTAAATTTGGTCGTCATAGCTATTACAATTGTATTAAGTTTATCAGCATTAATGTGATTCCCGGGGCTGGGTTATATGGGAGCTCTAAATGTGAACCGATTTCGCCCATTTTCAATACACAACTTCTATAACATATCGAAAATACTTTTACAAAATTTTGTCTCTCTATAGTTGCCTCTTATAGTTAAGGAGCTATCGCGCTTATATCTGACGGACAGGCGGATATAAGCGCGATAGCTTATATATATATTTTTGTGTTTCCGTAAGTTTTTTATATGGGAGCTATGGTCAAATGATGACCGATTGTAACAGAATTTGGTACACTGATTGGTACTCACATAAGACTTTCTTGTGCCAAATTTAGTTGCCATAGCCATTATAGTTTATCATTTATTGACATTTAAGTTTATTTCAGGTGGAATTAAGGCTGTTTCCGTAAGTGTTTTGTATGAGAGCTATGGCTAAATAAGAACCGATTTGAATGAAATTTGATATGTTGTCTAAGGCTTATGTAAAACTTCGATATATCAAATTTTATCATCATAGCTATTATAGTTTGATATTTATTAGCAAATAAGCGATTAGCCTAGGCGAGGTTATACTGGAGCTATGGTCAAATTATAACCAATTTTGCCCAATTTCAATTCCAAAATTTTCTCAGAAATGAAGAATGTTTTTACTAAGTTTCAATGAGCTAGCTCCTTTCGTTTAGGCGTTATCGTGGTTTCAACAGACGGACAGACAGAGAGTCAGGCAACTTTGTTGCCAACGATGTCACAATGACCCGGAACCCATCACAAACTAATCCTATAACTGAGTGATAGATCCAATATCACAATTTGTGAAGATCGAATTCCCCATTATCGTTATCGTGATTTCAACAGACAGACAGACAGGCAACTTTCACAATGACCCGGAACCTATCACAAACGAATCCTATAACTGAGTGATAGATCCAATATCGCAAATTGTGAAGATCGAATTCCCCATTTCTGAAGATCGAAATCCCCTGAAACAGCGATATACGACGCTCTCATACGGTTCGATCAGGAATTACGACCTCTGGAGATGTGCTGAATATAAGCTCCTTGACTAAATAGTCAGACTGTGGTAAGACTGTTTCCAAGCCTAAGAGGCTATTAAACTCAGTATTCTGCTGTGTCCCGCCCGCCTATATCTAAATATACCCGACTCATGCAGGCTGACTAGACTTCTAGTTGCCATGCCCTTAATTGAAGAGGTCAAGAGGGCGCAATGACAACATGATGTTCAGGGCTGCTTGAGGAGTGCTTTGCTGTATAAATCCAACTGAGTAAGTATTCTCGATTCAAAGCCTCCTTACGAATCCAGAGTCAAATTCAAATTATATAAAAGAGTTACTTACCAAATTCTTCAGAAGTTCATGTCTTGCCTCAAAAGTCGTATTAACATTTTTAGATTTTGACATTTTTTCATTAGCCATCGGCTTGAAAGATGTTTGTGATGGTGAGTCCTTTAAGAATTCTTTACAGTTTTCCTTAATTTCATCCGTTATTAATTCCGGTACGGAGCAACAAGTGAAGGGATCCTTTAATTAAACAAACGTAAATAGCTATAAAAGTTCCCGATCCTTTTTTTAAACTACTTACAACACCAGATGGCGCTTTTAAACAATCCTTAGAACCAGCAACTAACACAATTTGCTAAAGATAAAATTTTATTTTAAAAAATATTATCCATAAGCAAATTAAAATTTTTACCATTAGAGCTGCCGCAACGCTTAACAAGAAGTATCCGTATCAGAGAACTTCACTTGCTGATTAAAAAACATTCAACAATAACAAAGGCACAAAAAACTTGTCTTTTATTTGTAAAAGATCAAACTTGCCTACACACACTCTTTTGCTGTTCATTTTAAAGCAACCGAACATATTTCCCTTCATTGAAAATGATTTTCTTTAAACTGGGAGTGAATGAATTAATCAAACTTGTTCGAACTTGTATACATGTTGTTCATTTTAAGGCAATCGAACAACTCGCATGTTGAATACAGTCTTATTTTTGTCATAGGTCGAATCAAACTTGTCCATTCGTTTGCTTTGCTTTTCCACTAAACATACAAAAATCTGATAAACATTGAAATGCAAAAAGCAAGAAATCATTGTGTATGAATTTGTTCAAAGGTAAGATCTTTTTTTTATTTTAGTTTACATTGGTTTTTGATGTCTATTCGTATTGCCTAGACAAAATAGGTAATTTTTGTAAGAAAATGTTAATTTAATTTTTTTATAGAAAAACTTACGTTTTCTATAGAAAAACTTACTTTTTCTATAGAAAAATTTACTTTTTCTATAGAAAAACTTACTTTTTTAATAGAAAAACATACGTTTTCTATAGAAAAACTTACTTTTTCTATAGAAAAACTTACTTTTTCTATAGAAAAACTTACTTTTTCTATAGAAAAACTTACTTTTTCTATAGAAAAACTTACTTTTTCTATAGAAAAACTTACTTTTTCTATAGAAAAACTTACTTTTTCTATAGAAAAACTTACTTTTTCTATTGAAAAACTTACTTTTTCTATTGAAAAACTTACTTTTTCTATAGAAAAACTTACTTTTTCTATAGAAAAACTTACTTTTTCTATAGAAAAACTTACTTTTTCTATAGAAAAACTTACTTTTTCTATAGAAAAACTTACTTTTTCTATAGAAAAACTTACGTTTTCTATAGAAAAACTTACGTTTTCTATAGAAAAACTTACCTTTTCTATAGAAAAACTTACTTTTTCTATAGAAAAACTTACTTTTTCTATAGAAAAACTTACTTTTTCTATAGAAAAACTTACTTTTTCTATAGAAAAACTTACTTTTTTTCTATAGAAAAACTTACTTTTTTTCTATAGAAAAACTTACTTTTTTTCTATAGAAAAACTTACTTTTTTTCTATAGAAAAACTTACTTTTTTTCTATAGAAAAACTTACTTTTTTTCTATAGAAAAACTTACTTTTTTTCTATAGAAAAACTTACTTTTTCTATAGAAAAACTTACTTTTTCTATAGAAAAACTTACTTTTTCTATAGAAAAACTTACTTTTTCTATAGAAAAACTTACTTTTTCTATAGAAAAACTTACTTTTTCTATAAAGAAAATATAAACGTATTTTTTACTTAAAAAATAAAATATTTTCTATAAAAACGATTGAATGTTTAGCATAAAAATAATTTTTCTATATATTCCATCTCACTGTGTATATATATATATTTTTCTGAATAACGCTTATTGCTCTATTCAATTATACAATTAGAATGTTATATAATTGTTATATAATATATATAATAATTATACATTCACATTTTTCTCTATTTACTACGTCAATTAAAAAGTTACCAAACTAATAAAAAAAAATCTTATAAACCACTGTGCATTTTCCAATGCGTATTCCTTCTAATTTTGCCTTTGATAAACAAATTCAAAATGATGAAAAATTCAAATAAGCTCACTTATCAATGTTGAATTGTAAATGTTGTTTGTATTGTTGGCATATTATATTGCTCAACTCATATAGACGTTCGGTTCAAACATGTTGTGTGTGTTAATGAGAATAAGATCGTTTGGACACGATGAATTTACTGCAAGCCCTTCTCTTGCCTGTGCGAACTTGTTCATAAAATGCTTTTGTTAATTATTCACAAAATCAGAATTTGATGTATACAGTAGAATGAATATGATTTTTAATCACGTTGAATTTTTCTTCATTCTTTAAAATGAACAAAAATTTTTGTGCTGAATGAAATCAAGAAATCCCGTGATTTTGAAGTTCTCTGATCCGTATGCCATTCTTTTGCCACAAACCTGAACTAACTAATCATTTTTGGGTCATAACTTGTCAAATTTATAATAAATTTAATTTTCGAATCTGCAAATTTAAATTGAGAACTTTACGCATGAGTTAATGCTTAAATTGTGTCCATACATAAGATGTGTTAGTTTACAATATCGCCAATTTTTGAAAAATTTCATATAAAATAGTCAATTTTCAAAAAATTTCCTATAAATAGTCAATTTTCGAAAAATTTCCAATAAATAGTCAATTTTCGAAAAATTTCCTACAAATAGCCAATTTTCGAAAATTTTTCTATAAATAGTCAATTTTCGAAATATTTCCCATAAATACACAATTTTCGAAAAATTTCCAATAAATAGTCAATTTTCGAAAAATTTTCTATAAATAGTAAATTTTCGAAAAATTTCCAAATAGTAAATTTTTGAAAAATTTTCTTCAAATAGTCAATTTTCGAAAAATTTTCTATAAATAGTCAATTTTCGAAATATTTCCTATAAATAGTAAATTTTCGAAAAATTTCTTATAAATAGTCAATTTTTGAAAAATTTCCTATAAATAGTCAATTTTCGAAAAATTTCCTATAAATAGTCAAATTTCGAAAAATTTCCCATAAATAGTCAGTTTTCGAAAAATTTCCTATAAATAGTCAATTTTCGAAAAATTTCCTATAAATAGTCAATTTTCGAAAAATTTCCTATAAATAGTCAAATTTCAAAAAATTTCCTATAAATACACAATTTTCGAAAAATTTCCTATTAATAGTAAATTTTCAAAAAATTTCCTAGAAATAATCAATTTTCGAAAAATTTCCTATAAATAGTAAATTTTCGAAAAATTTCCTATAAATAGTCAATTTTCGAAAAATTTCCTATAAATAGTCAATTTTCGAAAAATTTCCTATAAATAGTAAATTTTCGAAAAATTTCCTATAAATAGTAAATTTTCGAAAAATTTCCTATAAAAAGTCAATTTTCGAAAAATTTCCTATAAATAGTCAAGTTTCGATAAATTTCCTATAAATAGTCAATTTTCGAAAAATTTTCTATAAATAGTCAAGTTTCGATAAATTTCCTATAAATAGTTAATTTTCGAAAAATTTTCTATAAATAGTCAATTTTCGAAAAATTTCCTATAAATAGACAATTTTCAAAAAATTTCCCATAAAATAGTAAATTTTCGAAAAATTTCCTATAAATAGTCAATTTTCGAAAAATTTCCTATAAATAGTCTATTTTCGAAAATTTTCAAATTTGTTATTTCTACTTAAATTTGACGAAAAAAATATTTCGCCTAAGTTGACTTTAACATGTTTTGCTTTTTGTCACAGATTATTTTTTGTTCCACAATTTTATTTTATATCAATTATATAATTATAACACTTTGACAAAAGAACTGCTGTTTTTTTTTAATTTCATTCATTAAGCAATTAGTTTAATCATATAATTTTCGAATATTTAGAAACTACAATTTAAGAATTTATGTGACACATTTATTATACATAAATAACAAAACTTTTTATTAAATAAATCACGAAAATTTAAATTTTTAACAAATTTAAAAGAGTCATAAAAACAGTAAATAATCAATTACGTGTGATAAAATCGAATTTGAAAAATTATATTAAAACTTGATGCTTTGTCCCGGTGTTGTCCGAAATTTGGCAATTAATAGGAAATTTTTCTTAAATTGACTATTTATAGGAAATTTTTCGAAAATTGTTTATTTCTAGGAAAATTTTCGAAAATTTACTATTTATGGGAATTTTTTCAAAAATTGACTATTTAATTTCCGATTTTATCACACGTAATTGACAGGAAATTTTTCGAAAATTGACTATTTATAGGAAATTTTTCAAAAATTTACTACTTATAGGAAATTTTTCAAAAATTTAATATTTATAGGAAATTTTTCGAAATTGACTATTTAAAGGAAATTTTTTAAAAATTTACTATTTATAGGAAATCTTTTGTAAATTGACTATTTAGGAAATTTTTCGAAAATTGACTGTTTATAGGAAATTTTTCTTAAATTGACTATTTATAGGAATTTTTTTTATTATTATTTTTAATATTTTTAGGAAATGTTTGGAAAATTTACTATTTTAGGAAATTTTTCGAAAATTTATTATTTATTGGAAATTTTTTGAAAATTGACTGTTTATAGGACATTTTTTGAAAATTGACTGTTTATAGTAATTTTTTTTGAAATTTTCTATTTATAGGAAATGTTTCTTAAATTGACTATTTATAGGAAATTTTTCCAAAATTGACTATTTATAGGAAATTTTTCGAAAATTGACTATTTATAAAAATTTTTTCGAAAATTGACTATTTATAAAAAATTTTTCGAAAATTGACTATTTATAGGAAAATTTACTATTTATAGGAATTTTTCGAAAATTTATTATTTATAGAAAATTTTTCGAAAATTGACTATTTTTCAGGAAATTTTTCGAAAATTTACTATTAATAGAAAATTTTTCGAAAATTGACTTTTTATAGGAAAATTTTCGAAAATTGACTATTTATAGGAAATTTTTCGAAAATTGACTATTTATAGGAAATTTTTCGAAAATTGACTATTTATAGGAAATTTTTCGTAAATTGACTATTTATAGGAAATTTTTCGAAAATTGACTATTTATAGAAAATTTTTCGAAAATTGACTATTTATAGGAAATTTTTCGAAAATTGACTATTGATAGGAAATTTTTCGAAAATTGACTATTTATAGGAAATTTTTCGAAAATTGACTATTTATAGGAAATTTTTCGAAAATTGACTATTTATAGGAAATTTTTCGAAAATTGACTATTTATAGGAAATTTTTCGAAAATTGACTATTTATAGGAAATTTTTCGAAAATTGACTATTTATAGGAAATTTTTCGAAAATTGACTATTTATAGGAAATTTTTCGAAAATTGACTATTTATAGGAAATTTTTCGAAAATTGACTATTTATAGGAAATTTTTCGAAAATTGACTATTTATAGGAAATTTTTCGAAAATTTACTATTTATAGGAAATTTTTCGAAAATTGACTATTTATAAGAAAATTTTTCGAAAATTGACTATTTATAGGAAATTTTTCGAAAATTGACTATTTATAGGAAATTTTTCGAAAATTTACTATTTATAGGGAATTTTTTGAAAATTGACTATTTTCAGAAAATTTTTCGAAAATTGACTATTTATAGGAAATTTTTCGAAAATTGACTATTTACAGGAAATTCTTCGAAAATTGACTATTTATAGGAAATTTTTCGAAAATTGACTATTTTTAAGAAATTTTTCGAAAATTGACTATTTATAGGAAATTTGTCGATAATTGAATGTTTATAGGAAATTTTTTGGAAATTTACTATTTACAGGAATTTTTTCTTAAATTGATTATTTATAGGAAATTTTTCGAAAATTGACTTTTTATAGGAAAATTTTCGAAAATTGACTATTTATACAAAATTTTTTTAAAATTGCCTAAAGGAATTTTTTTTAATAATATTATAAAACGTATTTGGTTATTTTTGAAAATTTTAACGTTTAGTGTATAATTTCAGACACTATCAAAATTTCAGCTTGCAAATCTTCAAAACTATTGCTCAGCTTTTGAATAAATTCAAAACAAATTTAAGCCGCAATTAAAATGCAATTAATATTGCACTTTAGTAAACATTTGAGTTTTCAAATAAAAACATTACAAATCTATTATAATTTTGTTAGTTAAACAAAAAAGATCATGGAAACGTTAAAACTTTTACTTTTTGGAATTTGTATAATAGTAGCAAAGGTATAGTAATACTTTTTTTTCTGATATAATTGAATATTTATATATGATTCGCAAAATTTTAAAACTTATAGTTTGGATCCAGCCAGGCCGAGGTCGATTGCAATGAGTATCCTCCTTATGTCGTAAGAAGTGAAAAATTCATATATGCAATAGCACAGTTCACAATCTTTTGCAAATGGTCTAGCATCGTAGCATTTGCAAATCGACATAGCAAATTTGCAAATGTTACTATGCTTGACTATTTGTAAGGGGATTGTGAATATATTAACCTTCTCAAATTTTTATCCATATTTGTTTTAAGAACTACAATACCTGTTGCAATTTTTCACAACTTCTAACGGAGGAAGTCAAAAACAAATGTGATGATGGTTCAAGGGTTAAACATTCCTCCCATGAGGTAAATACTTTTGATGTAGTGAAATATTCAATTTATTGTAATTTATATATTCCTATTTCTTTCTATTAAGTGTCAAATTTCGTGCATTCTTAATGAATCGGGCATTTTTGCTGGTGAAGAATTGCAGGAGGACGGCATGGATTCATATTTAAATAAGCTTTTCGATGACTCCGAAAAAGTTGAGTTTGCCAAAAAAAACAATTTTACACTGCGAAGACAGACGCCAAGAGTTTGTGTCTGGTTTGTCGAATTCGCGGTTTTCATCGCGTTGTGGTCCCCGAGACGGTGGTCTTTTAATGGGATGTGTTATAGTAGAAACTTTTCAAAATTGTCCGGATTCGGTTTGGTTAAATACTGATGACTGCAACGAGGCACGTGATTATCTAATTCAGTGTCACAAAGATAAATAAGAAAAGTTTACAAGATATGGTCAAAATTGAAGCATATTGTATTAAAATTTGATTTGAAATGGATTTATATTTTTATTAAAATAATAAAATACTTATAAGAAATAAAAGTTTAACTGCTACTTATAGACCTATTTTTTCTAACTAAATAAAGTGTTATCCATTTTGCAATTTTAAAAGTGAAATATAACAAATTTTTCGAAAATTGACTATTTAGAGGAAATTTTTCGTAAATTGACTATATAGGTAATTTTTCGAAAATTGAACAATTGTAGGAAATTTTTCCAAAATTTACTATTTTTCAGGAATTTTTCGCAAATTGACTGTTTTCAAGGAAATTTTTTGCATAATTGCAAATTTGCATAATTTTTTGCAAATTGACTGTTTTCAAGGAAATTTTTTGAAAATTAATTATTTATAGGAAATTTTTCGAAAATTGACTATTTATAGGAAATTTTTCGAAAATTGGCTGTTTACAGGAAATTTTTCGAAAATTGGCTGTTTACAGGAAATTTTTCGAAAATTGACTATTTATAGGAAACTTTTCGAAATTTAATGTTTATAGGAAATTTTTCGAAATTTAATATTTATAGGAAATTTTTCGAAAATTGACTATTTATAGGAAATTTTTCGAAAATTGACTACTTATAGGAAATTTTTCGAAAATTGACTATTTATAGGAAATTTTTCCAAAATTTACTATTTATAGGAATTTTTTCGAAAATTGACTATTTATAGAAATTTTTCGAAAATTGACTATTTATAGGAAATTTTTCGAAAATTGACTATTTATAGGAAATTTTTCGAAAATTGACTACTTATAGGAAATTTTTCGAAAATTGACTATTTATAGGAAATTTTTCCAAAATTGACTATTTATAGGGAAATTTTCGAAAATTGATTGTTGTAGGATATTTTTTGCCAAAATTGACTGTTTTTTGGAAATTTTTCGAAAATTTACTATTTTTAAGAAAATTTTTCGAAAATTAATCATTTATAGAAAATTTTTAGAAAATTGTTCGAAAATTGACTATTTATAGGAAATTTTTCAAAAATTGACTATTTATAGGAAATTTTTCGAAAATTTACTATTTTTAGGAAATTTTTCGAAAATTGACTATTTTTAGGAAATTTTTCATATATTGACTATTTATAGGAAATTTTTCGAAAAATTACTATTTATTGGAAATTTTTCGAAAATTGACTATTTATAGGAAATTTTTCGAAAATTGACTATTTATAGGAAATTTTTCCAAAAATTGACTATTTATAGGAAATTTTTCGAATATTTACTATTTTAAAGGAAGTTTTTGGAAAATTAATCATTTATAGAAAAATTTTCGAAAATTGACTATTTAAAGGAAATTTTTCGAAAATTGACTATTTATAGGAAATTTTTCGAAAATTGATTATTTATAGGAAATTTTTTGAAAATTGACTATTTATAGGAAATTTTTTGAAAATTGACTATTTATAGGAAATTTGTCAAAAATTGACTGTTTACAGGAAATTTTTCCAAAATTGTCTAATTATAGGAAATTTTTCGAATATTGACTATTTATGGGAAATTATTAAAAAATTTACTTTTTATAGGAAATATTTCTTAAATTGACTGTTTATAGGAAATCTTTCGAAAATTGACTATTTATAGGAACATTTTGAATAAAATGACTAGAAGATCGCTTATGAATTTTATTTATTAGTTTCTTAAATTATTATTTTGATATTTAAAAGGTTTAGGCTTTCTTAAGACAGAATAAATTCAATCTAAACTTCTAAGTATTGAATCAGCTGATACGTAATGTGATTTATATTTGAGCGTGAGGGGGTTTTCCAAGGTAAAAGTATTGACATCGCTACCTTAATTACACTGAATCATGTGATCACGAGTTGCATTGCAGTCCTCAGTATTTGACCAAATAGAATCAGGGCAATTTTTGAACAAATCAACCATAATACATATTATTAAAGGTCTACCGTATTGCGGTTGACATTCCGAAGTACTTTGGGGATTTGACATATTTGAGATAAACTCTTTACGATCCTCCTCGCAGTGTTTAATTGTTTTACTTGCGTATTCAACTTTTTCCGAATTATCAAAAACTTTAGTCAAATATGAATTCATACCTTCTGGATGTAATTCACCATCAAGGAAAATTCCAGATTCGCGAAAAAAGCACGAAATTTGACACTAAAGAGGAGATAGCATTCGAATTATTTTGACAATTATACTTTATAATATACATATCGTCGTACGGGAGTTTATGTGCTCTATTCGCCCTTTTTAAACATTTTGAGTTTAAAATGCCACTTTACTTGTTTGACCCTAAATCTGCAATATGTTTTCGGCTATCTCGTCTAGTTTCTGAGATAAATAGTGTCTATACGCCAAATATTTATATGGTGTAATAACTCAAAATTCTATCGTGTAGTTTTTTTGAAAAATTAAATTAAAACTTCAAGATCGATTTTCTCAAAATGCATTTTTGCCGTATAGAGCTCATAAACTTCCGCACAACGATATTTATAAATGTACATACTTCTTCCGAATCATGTGGATCTTTAGGTTCACTAGTTTTGAAATCCTTGGAACATTTATTTTTAAGTTCCTTGGTTATAAAATTTGAAAAGTCACAACAAGTATTGAAATCCTGTAAATTAATAAAAATATGTCTAATACATCAATTACTTAAGTAATGCAAGATTTGTGAATTCTTCTTCTTACCACATAAGGGTAATGCTCATTGCAATCTACTTTGGCCTGGGTGGTTCCAAGCTAAAATAAAAATTTAGGGACTTAAATACATATATAAAATACATATTATGTATGTACATATATAAAATACATATTATGTATTTTATATATGTGACAGTTTATAAATGCGACAGCGCATAAAGAAAGGGACCTAAGGGTATTTTTCGCGTTTAGAGAAGGGGACCTAAGGGTAAAAACGGTTTTGTTCAGGAGAGCCATTTTAAAGATTTAAATATAATTTTTTACCCTTAGGTTCCTTTCTCTATGAGCGCAAACTACCCTTAGGTCCCTTTCTCTATGTGCTGTTATATATATAATTTTTTTTTTTATTATAAAAATTAAGATTATTACCTTTGTTGCTACAACAATGCAAATTCCAAAGAGAAAAACTTTTAAAGTTTTCATTTTAATTTCTTTTGCTCAACTAACAAAATAATAATTATTTTATTATGATTTTATATCAAAAATTACAATAGAATATTTAAGTATTTAGTGTAATTTTGTCACTGTCATCCATTCTGGAATTGCAAATTTGATTGAATTACAGATTAAACCTTTTCTAGTTGCGCGTTTCCGTTCATTATAAATAAATTTTTTCAGAATCATTAGATTTTTAAAAATATAAACCATTTTTAAGACCGGGTTTCTGCTGACTAGTAGTCATCTGACTACATAGATAAGACGACTATATAGTCATGTGACTATAAAGCAATGGTAGGAAAATGCGGCTCTTTGTTGCTTAAACTACGCTTTATTGAAAATTTTATTCCAATATTTATACCCTTCACTACCATAAGTGGAAAGGTTATTACAAATTTTTGCTGATGCATATAACCCATAGACATATTGATCAGAGACCCACCATTAATTATACCAATAGATATGGTGGAAAAATATAATGAAAATAAGTCTGTAACTTCTAAACCGTTGGGCAGATTTTAGAGATATTCGACTTATAACTTAAAATTTGACTCTTCTTCAAGCAGCTTTAAATAAATATACAAGTAAGTAAAAGAAGGAACCGCCATGGTATAGCAGGTTAGTCATCCGCCTATCATACCAGAAGTCTCAAGTTCGATCCCCGGCCAGATCCACTTGGAAAAAAAATAAATTTTCAAAAAAGCGACGGTTCACCTCATAACTCAGCTAGCCACTGGTTATTGAGTATTAGGCTGTGTAAAACTTCTCTAACTAATGCATATGCCGTTCGGAGTCGGAGTTAAAACGTAGGTCCCTTTCAATGAGTCTAAAAATAGAATCGGTTGTAGCTCATTTTCTGAGAGAAGTACCCCTTGCTCCAATTGGAACAAGTCGGGGAATTATATATAAGTAAAACTATGTAATAAATTAATAATATTATGTATTTAAAAAATAAAAAAATACAAAAAATCAAATTTTTCATCTTTGACCCCGGAAAAAAAGGGTTAAATTTACCCAATTTTAAAAAAAAGAACCTGTTTATATTTTCCATAGTATGGATAATTTTATTCCATATAAACATTTTTAAAATTAAACATAAATAAGATTTAGGAAGCATTTATTCAAATTATGAGCAAAAAATTACTTTTTTGCGAAATTCGTCTAATTCGAACACAACCCAGCAAAACTTTGGTAATGGCAGGTACTCTGATAACTGGTTACCTTGTAACGACTACAACATACCATCCGAATAAATAATAAGTTATTACAGAAGTACTTATTTGTAATTAAGATGGTAATTTAAACTGAATGGCCTCGGTTCAAATCCTACCAAGGGCAACAATTTTTTTTAGTTTTTTTTTTTATTAAAAGTGTCTTTTTAAATGGTTTTTGAATTTTAAGAATCTTTTTAAATGATTTTTGAATTTTAAGAACTTAAATATTATCTTCTGTAAAAAAAATTTGTAAAACTAACTCACGTTAATGAAAAAATACCATCATGAGTCAATTTTGATTATGTAGGGGATGTTGAATACCAAACACGATTCTAATTGGTCTTAACTTGGTAAGCCCAACTTATCTGGGTCATCCTTCATCTTAACTGTAGACACACACCTCCTCATGGTATCACCCGGGGAGCTAGTTTAACACCCATTAATATTGTGAGTTAACATGTTCCGAGAGTTGTCCCATAAGATCGATAAAAATGGGTTAGGATTACGGGCTATTAACCCTCTCTTGAAAAAAAAATACAATGAAGAGGATAAAATTAGAATAGAAATGTTCCACTACCTAATGTTAGAGGAGGATGTCCGAAACTTCGATAGAAAGACCAAGTAGAGGAACATCTTTCAAAGCTTGGCCCATAAAATTGGAGAATATTCGCACAAGATCGAAATCCATGGAATTCTAAAATATGCTCGGACTTTGACCTTAACAGATTGTAACATTTAAGTAAGTAAGAGTCAATCTTATGTTAAAACTTATACAAAAAAGAAGATTTAAATTGTTTCAGTTTTAAAATAATTTTAAAAAAGTTTTGAAATCATTACAAAAAATCGTATAAAAATATTTTTCCAAAAATTACAACAAAGCAAAAAAAAAAGCAGGGAAAAACAAAGTTATTTTCACATGATTTTGGATCTAAAAATAAAAATTGTTTATATTAATTATAAGTTTTCAGCATATGAAGTAGCTCAGTGGAAGAGTCTCTGCCTAGCAGTCGGAGGGTCTGGGTTCGAGCCCCCATGGGATCATAAAAAAAATTTTGTATTTCGTTTAAAAATGTATGTTTTTAATAAAACAACAACAAAAAAGTTGTTGCTGTTGTTGTTGTTGCTTTCAAATTGCTTATCCAAGTCATTACTTTTCTGTAATTGGTAAGTACTTGCCTCCAATGACATCCCCATGTTAATGTAATGACTTAAACAGCGAATGAGTAAGTAGTTCGTGTTCAATAGTTTAGCTGTTTAACTCATTATTTGGTAATGAAAAGTTTTACTGGGAAGGTACGAGAAAATGATTTGAGATATTGATCTCAATTTTTTTTGAGTTTTATTGTCTTTTTTATCTATTCTTACACACCGATGAGAGAAATTCAAATTTGTAATATTTGTTTAACAAAATTTCCAAAAAATTAAAAAATGCGTTTTAAACCCCAACTGAGAAAAATGACTAATTTTCGAGTATGAAAAAAACTAAGTAAATATTGTTATATTTTAACAAAATTAAACTATGAAATACTTAAAAGTCTTGGAATGATAAATCATGTCTTACTTTTGCAAGTTTTTGTCCAAAACATTTTTTTCTATCCTTAGGCGTGTTGTCAAGGAAACGAATTTTTGGTGGGAAATCGCAATAACTTCAAAACTGTTTTATGGATTTCAAATATTGATGACTTGAATTAAAGCTGCATTAGTTCACTTTAAGATTCCATTATCTTTTCTCTTAAAAATAAATTGAAAATGGACGAAGTGTAGCAAAAACTGCAAATACTCTTAATTTTCCCCATATAAATGGGCTCAAAAACTTTGGACACGTTGCGCGGGCTCGTATCCTAAAAATAAATCAATAATATTTTGCACAATTCCGATTGACATAATTTGGCCATGTAATTTCACTATTAGAAGTCTAACAGAAACAAAAGTAAAAAAACAACCCATCCTTATATGTATGTCGTTATGTTTTTTGTAGATCTTAACCTAAGTATTTGTTATATAGTATGATTCTTCAAATCGGTTGGTTAATAACAATTATATCTATATCGTTTTAAGTGATTTATGGGTCTGAACTGCCCCCCCCCCTTTGTTGTCTGATTGTGCCGCCCCAGTAAAACCTAGGCTTCCTAGGTTCAAAATTTAAGCTCCCCAACACTTCTGCTATATATGTACATATCAAATCCGTTCAAAGGTTTAGAAGTTATAGACTTATTTCCATTCTATTTTTCCACCGTCCCACAGTGAGATGTCAGTCAATCCGTCTGAACGGCTTGATCCCCAAAAAAACTTGTAATAAAAGTACTGGTCGCAATTCTAAAGACAATTTGATGAAATTTTGTACATACACTTTTATTCGCTATCGAAATTTGTCAAAATCGGTCTATAGGTCTCACTTTCCTAAATTGAGTTTTTGGCCACAAATTTCAGTGTATTTAAACGAAATTTATAACAAATACTGCTTATATATATAAACGGAAATGAGTTAACTAAATTTCATTGAAATCGGTCATACAAACTCTTTAGTCAAAAGTCACTAAATAACACGAAAGTCACTAAAAGATTGACGATATTAAAAATTTCATGTTTTTTCGTTGCACACATAATTTTTGTATAAACTGTAATCAAATTGCAAAATTTCGAGAGAATCAGTTCATATTTGACCCTAGCTTTCATATGTATTTGACCTTATTACGGAAATGACTTAAATATACAATTTTGTGTGACAACAAAATTTTGCAAATACATACATTAGGGTATCCCAGAAAAACTGAAAGTCGTTGTACCAAAAGACGTACCCCGAAATTTGCTACATTTGACCCCAATAATCCAAATACAAAGTTTTATTCAGATAAGATATCGGGAAAGCGTGCCGAATTGATGCCAAAGTTTGGAAATCCCAGTTATATGGGGAAACTGAGGGGTTTCTTTAGATTTCTTTAAATGTTTCTACTTAGAATATGTTTTTAAATACATTTTCAACAGCATGATACAGATACAGAAATGTTTCCTAATTATTAAGGGTTTCCCGAAATATTTTACGTCCTTAAAGACGCTCCTGAACATAAAAAAAATATTATTCCCAGTAAAACTTTTCATTACCAAATAATGAGTTAAACAGTTAAACTATTGAACACGAACTACTTACTCATTCGCTGTTTAAGTCATTACATTAACATGGGGATGTCATTGGAGGCAAGTACTTACCAATTGCAGAAAAGTAATGACTTGGGTAAGCAATTTGAAAGCAACAACAACAACAGCAACAACTTTTTTGTTGTTGTTTTGTTAAAAACATATATTTTTAAACGAAATACAAAATTTTTTTATGATCCCATGGGGGCTCGAACCCAGACCCTCCGACTGCTAGGCAGAGACTCTTCCACTGAGCGTTGAAAACTTAGCAGCTTATAATTAATATAAACAATTTTTATTTTGAGATCCAAAATCATGTGAAAATAACTTTGTTTTTCCCTTTTTTTTTGCTTTGTTGTAATTTTTGGAAAAATATTTTTATACGATTTTTTGTAATTATTTTAAAACTTTTTTTAAATTATTTTAAAACTTAAACAATTTAAATCTTTTTTGTATAAGTTTTTACATAAGATTGACTCTTACTTACTTAAATGTTACAACCTGTTAAGGTCAAAGTCCGAGCATATTTTAGAATTCCATGGATTTCGATCTTGTGCGAATATTCTCCAATTTTATAGGCCAATCTTTGAAAAATGTTCCTCTACTTGGTCTTTCTATCGAAGTTTCGGACATCCTCCTCTAACATTAGGTAGTGGGACATTTCAATTCTAATTTTATCCTCTTCATTGTATTTTTTTTCAAGAGAGGGTTACTAGCCCGTAATCCTAACCCATTTTTATCGATCTTATGGGACAACTCTCGGAACATGTTAACTCACAGTATTAATGGGTATTAAACTAGCTCCCCGGGTGATACCATGAAGAGGTGTGTGTCCACAGTTGAGATGAAGGATGACCCAGATAAGTTGGGCTTACCAAGTTAAGACCAGTTAGAATCGTGTTTGGTATTCAACATCCCCTACATAATCAAAATTGACTCATGATAGTATTTTTTCATTAACGTGAGTTAGTTTTACATTTTTTTTTTTACAGAAGATAATATTTAAGTTCTTAAAATTCAAAAATCATTTTAAAAAACCAAAAAAAAATTGTTGCCCTTGGTAGGATTTGAACCGGGGCCATTCAGTTTAAATTAATATCTTAATTACAAATAAGTACTTCTGTAATAACTTATTATTTATTCGGATGGTATGTTGTAGTCGTTACAAGGTAACCAGTTATCAGAGTACTTGCCATTACCAAAGTTTTGCTGGGTTGTTAATAAAATTTAAAAAGTTTGACTGGTTTAACTTTTTTGAGATCTCAAGATATTTAATTATCCATTTTTGTTGCAATGGGCTAACGTTAAGTCACTTTTGCATAGGACGAAAAAAACTATTTTTTTTTTCATACCTTTTTCAAAACTGCTCTTTTGGATTTTTCAATAGTTTGTTAAACGAATTCGAAAAAAAGTTCCAGAATATTAGTTAAAACGCCCTGCAGATTAGTACAAAGAAAGAATTAAATCGATATCTCTAACGGCTTAGCCGTACCTGCGACTTAAAGTCAAAGGATTTGGACAAAACCCCAATTTTTCACCAAAGTTATAAAAAAGCACGTGAATTGTTATATATTAGTAGTTTTTATGAACAGAACTAAAATTGTTATTGTGTCGATAGGTAGAAATATATATGTGAACTTTGGTTGAAATCGAATGTCATTAACCCTATTATTACCAGGGTCAAAAGAAAATTTTTTAAAATATTAAACTTTTTCAAAAAAGGTACTTAAAACTATATGTTTTTAATATTATATTTGAATAAAAATTCAACAAATTGTTCAAAAAAGCCTTTTATTACATTTTTATAAAAATTAACCCTTGCGTACCCATGGGCTCAAAATGGTTCTGGTTTTAAACTGACAAATAACTACTTATATATTTATAATATGCGGTATAATTTTTATGGGGTCTAAGACGAATAATGAAAAAATTACAAACTGAATGACAAACTTATAATACCCTTCCACCTATTGGTGAAGTGTATAACAAGAAATAACTACAGGGTGGCCCAAAAGTCGCGAACGGATTTGAAAAATTAATAACTTCTCTAATTTAATTATTATTATTATTTTTCTTTTAAGGACTTGTAAAATCAATCTGGGAGATTAATTATGAAAGGTTACCACGTTATCCAGCGAACCAAAATCATAGAACTTTATTTTGAACATCATCAACGATCAATAATTCAAACTCAACGAGCCTATCGTCGTCATTTTAATGTGCGGAATTCACCATCCGAAACAATGATTCGACGCTTAGTGACACGTTTTCAGGAACAAGGCTCAGTGAGGAATCTTCCACGAAGCGGAAGACCACATTCTGTTATTAGTAAAACAAATATTCAACGCGTTCTGCAGAGTGTTGAGGAGAATCCTGAAACATCAACTCGAAGGCTCTCTGCTGAGCTCGGCGGTTTTTACGCAAAATATTAAAGGGAATTTTACATCTTTTCACATACAAGGTGCAGTTAGTGCAAGAACTAAAGCCATGAGATTCCCAAGAACGATTAATTTATGCAGTTTGCTTCCCCCCTTCGGCCTTTTTGGGCCACCCTGTATCATTAAAAAAAATATATTTTATATGTGTTTTATTTACGTGCACTTTTGAAACCGCACAATGGATAACCTTGTATTTATGGCATATTTTCGAAAGGGGGCAAACAAAATAAGTTAACCTCAAAAGTTTCCGAAAATTTCAAAAATAGTGAAAAAGTACATTTTGTACTGAAGCTCCACAATTGATTTTTGATATTTTGTGACAAAAAGAAATATTAAAAAAGTCCCTAAATATTTGTTTTAAGCTTTAATTTAAATAATATAATTAAGTTACATGCAATTATAAATGTTTGTAAATTAAATGAGTCAATTAAAAACCAAATAAAATAGAAAGATTTTATTAAATTGCTTCAGTTTAGAAAACACTTTTAATATGATCACTCCGAAAATGTATCTAATTGGTCTAATGATACTAGTCGTGAAGGTAATTTCATAACAAATCCTAAAGATATTCAAAATATTTATTGTATAATAAATTTATAATCATTTTAGCTGGTAGCCAGTAGAGCTGAAGTGGATTGCAATCAGCCTCCGCCTTTTGTGGTTAGAAAAGTTCACTTTAAATGGTTTAGGGAAATTAAGTATATAAATATTTTTTTATAGAAATTCGAAGACTGTTGTCCCTTGTCATCAAATATTATAACGGAAGAAGTTAAGGAGAAGTGCAAAGGTCCAGAAAATAAAAACAACTTTGAACCACCACCAACGTCACCAGAAAATCGACCACAGGGACCACCACATGGGGGACCACCAGGTCGTGGTGGTCATCGGGGCCCACCACATCATGGACCTCATCCAGTAAATTGCCAAAAATCTAGATCTACTACCATTTAATATATATATGTATTTCTATTTTAGTGTTTCCTTCAATGTGTCCTCAATGAGACGGGCATTCTAGTTAATGGTGAACTGCAGGAGGATAACTTAAACACTTATTTAAACCAAGTTTCAGATGACTCTGAAATAGTCGAAGTCTTGAGTAGTAAATTAAAGTCTTGCCATGATAAACACAAAGAATTTGCCCAAAATAAACCCTTTAATCGACATGGACCATCGGGTTGTATGGACGGTATGCTATTAGGCTGTCTTAAAATGGAAACTTTTAAGGATTGTCCGGAAAGTGATTGGTCGGATACCGATGAATGTAATGCAGCTCGGGATCATTTTAAGGAGTGTAAACCAAAATGGCATAAAAATAATGAAGAATCAAATGTTGAAGTAGACGAAATGTAAAAAGAATATTAAAAATTGTGTAAATCATATGTGACCCGGTCTATGAAAAGGGGAAAAAGGTGGCTTATGACTCAAAAACAAAATTTCGAAAAATTAGCTAAAAATTTCGAAAAATTAGCTAATTTTTCGAAATTTTGTTTTTGAGTCATAAGCCACCTTTTAATAGACCGGGTCACATATACATATCTTACAGTATTTGTTTATCAAAATTAACCAACCAAATATTTTAGACTTTTTGTAAATTATGCCCTTTTGTATTTAAGGTAACGTTATATTCTTTTAATAATGATATTCCTTAAAAAACCTTACCCCCTATTTATTGCATTTTTAAACTATGAACAAAATTATTCCCTTATTTATAAACAAAGAATAAATTTATGGCAAACTTAAAAATCAAATTATTAATACGAAATTCCTACAAATAAGCCTTTAATAATTTTATAATTCGTTTGTGAATTATAGGGGGTAAGTCCCTAAATATTTTGTATTAAAAAGTTTACATTTTTACCCCCTAATTCATAAACTAAAATTGTAGCTATGACAATGGGTGTTTTTTTTAGAGTTATAGAACTTCGAATTGAAATAAAACACAAGAAAATCGTTTTAATATCCATCAATTTGGCTTTATTGGAAGGTTAATTTTATGCCATTAATGTTTAAATATGATTTCGGGCATGTGGCCGCCGCGGCTGGCTCGAATAAAGCCAATTCTACAGGTCCAATTTTCAACTACTTTTTCGAGCATATGGGGCCGTAATAACGCCACGAATGTTGGCTTCCAAGTCCCCTAACGTTTCTGGTTTGTTGGCGTAGACGAGCGTCTTCACATATCCCCAAAGAAAATAATCCAGTGGTGTCAAATCGCACGATCTTGGTGGCCAATTGACAGGTCCATTCCGCGAAATTATGCGCTCATCGAATGTTTCCTTCAATAAATCAATTGTGACGTGCGCTGTGTGGCATGTAGCGCCGTCTTGTTGGAACCACAACTCATCCACATTCATGCCATCCAATTGGGGAACAAAATAGTCGGTTATCATGGCTCTATACCGGTCTCCATTTATGGTAACTGACTCTCCAGCATTATTTCGGAAGAAGTATGGCCCAATGACTCCGCCAGCCCATAGAGCACACCAAACAGTCAGTTTTTGTGGATGTAATGGCGTCTCAAGGGTCTCATGTGGATTCTCTTCACTCCAAATGCGGCAATTTTGCTTGTTGACGTAGCCATTCAACCAAAAATGAGCCTCATTACTGAACAAAATTTTGCGATGAAAATCAGCATCGAGATCAATCTCATTTTCGGCCCATACACCAAAATCACGACGCATTGCATGGTCTCGCGGCTTTAATTCTTGCACAAGCTAGATCTTGTAAGGTCGCAAGCCAAGATCTTTGTGCAAAATCTTCCATAAAGTTGATGGACAAAGCTCCAATTGCTGTGCACGGTGGCGAATCGATTCATTCGGGTCCTCTTCAACACTTTGCTCCACAGCGCCAATTGTTTCTTCGGTGCGCACTGTTCGACGTCGCTGCGGATGCGTATTATCACATAGAGTAAACGTAGTGCGAAAACGATCCATGGTTAACCGAATTAATTGCTCTGATGGACGATTATGTCGACCATAAAATGGACGGAGCTTGCGGTAAACTTCGCGAACTGAACCATTGTTTTCGAAATTAATTTGCACGATTTGCAAGCGTTGTTCTTTTGTCAACCTGTTCATGATGAAATGGCAAACCAAACTAAATATTAATCACTTGACAGCTGACAAAATGGCCGCCAGTTAAAAAAATGATGCCAACTTAAAGTTCTATACCTCAATAAAAAACATCCGATATAAGACTTTGATGATTTTATGATTCGTTTTTGAATAAGTTTACCTTTTTTTTGGGACACTCTAATGCACTCTTACATACATATGGGCAAATCCGAAAAACATTAAATCAAGGACAACATTTTAAAACTGTCACGTATCTGTGTTTACGAAAAAATTTATATTTATATATTGATCCTAGAATATATAATGGATACAATTTTCAATTGCTCTCTTCGTGAATGGCAGGGGTTTACTTGCACCCATCTCGAATTTTTATACATTTTTTAAAATAATAGGTTTTTTAAAAGTTCATAATAATAGCAAAAACATATATTTAGGTATCAAGTTTTCGTAGGGCTTCAAGATAGCTGAATTTTCTACAATTAGATGTAAAAGAACCGATCAAAAGTAATTGGAGTGATATAAATAATGTCAAGTAAAAAACGACACACAGTGAGTAGCGTCCGTCACAGAAATAAATAAAGGTGTCTTTAATTTGGCTAGTGCAATTTTTCTTTTTTCTCCAATTGGACTTGGTTCGTAAAGATATTAATATAGCATTTTACAGAATAATATGTATAAGAAAGTGTGTAGCGTCCGTCACAGTATAAATTTTTTACAACATGATATTACAAAATTTACGAACACATATCTGTCTTATTCATAAAGCAATAATACTATCTATATCCACAGATTAAATTTAAGGTATTATATTTAAAAAAAAAACATACATTGGGGCAAATTTGATGCTTTTGAAAAAACAATTTTTTTTTTATTTTTTGGACACTCGAGTACGCCGAACTCAATGGTGCTAACCGTTTTTTTAGGTTAGCTCTAGTTTTCGAGATATAGCCGTTATTTAAAAATGGAGGAGGTTACGCAATAAATATTCGCGTAACTCGAAAACTGTGTATTTTCTTGAACTAAGTGTTTTGTGATTATTTTTCCGGTTTTTCAAAATAAAAATTTATTTCCAAAACGACTGATCAGATTAGAAAAATAGTGTTCCTGAAAGATAATTTTGTTGTCGAATTTCGTTTTTTTACTTAGTTCAAGAAAATAAATAGTTTTCGAGTTATGCGAATATTTATTGCGCAACCTCCTTCAGATTAGGGAACGATCGTATCACAATTCATGAATTTTTGTTATAGAAACTTCACATGAGTTGACCCTTGCACTTTCCATGTAGAAAGTGCAACCTCCTTCAGATTAGGGAACGATCGTATCACAATTCATGAATTTTTGTTATAGAAACTTCACATGAGTTGACCCTTGCACTTACCATGTAGAAAATGCAACCTCCTTCAGATTAGGGAACGATCGTATCACAATTCATGAATTTTTGCTATAGAAACTTTACATGAGTTGACCCTTGCACTTTCCATGTAGAAAGTGCAACCTGCTTCAGATTAGGGAACGATCGTATCACAATTCATGAATTTTTGCTATAGAAACTTTACATGAGTTGACCCTTGCACTTTCCATGTAGAAAGTGCAACCTCCTTCAGATTAGGGAACGATCGTATCACAATTCATGAATTTTTGTTATAGAAACTTCACATGAGTTGACCCTTGCACTTACCATGTAGAAAATGCAACCTCCTTCAGATTAGGGAACGATCGTATCACAATTCATGAATTTTTGCTATAGAAACTTTACATGAGTTGACCCTTGCTCTTTCCATGTAGAAAGTGCAACCTCCTTCAGATTAGGGAACGATCGTATCACAATTCATGAATTTTTGCTATAGAAACTTTACATGAGTTGACCCTTGCACTTTCCATGTAGAAAGTGCAACCTCCTTCAGATTAGGGAACGATCGTATCACAATTCATGAATTTTTGTTATAGAAACTTCACATGAGTTGACCCTTGCACTTTCCATGTAGAAAGTGCAACCTCCTTCAGATTATGGAACGATCGTATCACAATTCATGAGTTTTTGTTATAGAAACTTCACATGAGTTGACCCTTGCACTTTCCATGTAGAAAGTGCAACCTCCTTCAGATTAGGGAACGATCGTATCACAATTCATGAATTTTTGTTATAGAAACTTCACATGAGTTGACCCTTGCACTTTCCATATAGAAAAGAACCAAATGTGTTTGTGATTGTCTTCTTATTATTTCAAAGTGATTGTTCTAATGATTAGATCAGAGATCAGAGAGACTTTGCCCAACATTGCTCAATGTTGGGCAAAGTCTCTCTGATTCTCTCTTATCCCTGAAAAATTTAACATAAACATCCTTGACCCCCTAGGTAATTCCGACCACTGTGTTATATCGTCCAGTTTTTCCCTCTCAGATCTCAATGTTGCTCCAGGACGCCTTTCTCCACGTCCAATATATCTTTTCAAAGAAGCCAATTGGCCGGCTCTTTCAAAATTTTATAATAATTTCAACTGGAAATTATGTTTTCTTGACAGGAACATAAACTCTGCCGCAGAAATGGTTGTTAATATAATCCTGCTGGGTATGGAAATATATATTCCAAGAAAAACTTTATCAAATAAAATTAAAAACAAATGTTGGTTTAACAGTGTATGTCGTGAAGCTGTAAAAACTAAAAATAAGGCTTTTAAAGACTGGATATTAAATAAAAATGACGAAACTGAACTCCTTCGAAAACAAGCTAGAAGAGATTGTGATAAAATTCTTTGTCATGAGAAATCACTCTTCGAACGTAATATTAGAATTAAAATTTTGGACACACCAAAAAATAGCAAAAGTTTTTGGTCGTTTGTCAAGAGGATCCGTAATAGTTCTGACAGTTCAATTCCCCCCCTTCGAAATAATAACCGCATTATCACTGAACCTAAGGAAAAAGCCGATCTATTCGCTCATGTATTTTCATCAAACTCTTTCCTTCCGGATATAAATCTACTACCTCCTGTACTTCCCAGTGTGACTTGTACAATGCCCAACGTATATTTTAGAACACGTGCTGTAAAAAAAGTGTTGTCTGAGTTAAATGTAAACAAATCTTCTGGTCCTGACTGTATACCTCCAATAGTTTTAAAAAAATGTTCATCTTCCCTGTCTCGTCCCCTGCGTAATCTATTTTACCTATCATACCGGTCCGGTGTTTTTCCTAATTGTTGGAAAATTACCAACGTCCAACCAATTCCCAAAAAAGGTGACCAGGCCAACCCTAACAATTATCGTCCTATTGCCTTATGTTCTACACTTTCCAAAGTTATGGAAAGTATGTTAAACCACCATCTTGTTAGCTATATTGAATCCAATCACCTACTAAACGATAAACAGTATGGATTTCGTAATGGTCGTTCAACAGGTGATTTAATGGCATTCCTTTCTGAACAGTGGTCCCATTCAATTCATCGATTAGGTGAGAGCAAAGTAGTCTCATTAGACATCTCCAAAGCATTCGACCGTGTCTGGCACAAATCTTTACTTTCGAAGCTCAAATCTTTTGGAGTAGGTGAAGTATTCTTAAAATTTATTTCTAGCTTCCTTAAAGACCGAATCATAAGGGTTGTAATAGATGGAGTCTCCTCAAACGATTTTTTACTGAATTCTGGTGTCCCTCAGGGTTCAGTTTTATCGCCAACATTGTTTTTAATATTCATGAATGATTTACTGGAAATTACTTCTAACCCAATTTACTCATTTGCGGATGATAGTAATATCAGCCATTCATATTCTTTCGATCGGAGACCATTAACCTCCGAGGTCAATCTGTCCAGATTTAAAATGAATGAATCGCTCAATCGTGACCTTGATATAATTTACACATGGGGCAAAGCTAACATGGTTGACTTCAATGCACTCAAAACTCAATGTTGTTTATTAACACATAAACGATTCGTAAACTCACCGTCTTCTTCCCTTCGAATGGGTGACTCAACCATCCAAGGAACCGATTCCCTCTCTATCCTCGGTATAAAAATACAGCCTGATGTCCGGTGGAATCAACATGTTTTTGACGTGTCAAAAGAATCATTTAAATGCCTAGGGTTTTTAAGACGATGTAGAACATATTTCTCACCAACCGACTTACTCCGGATATATACCACGTACATACGTCCAAAAATGGAGTACAATTCTCACGTTTGGGCAGGTGCTGCACGTTCTAGTCTTGAAATGTTGGATCGTGTTCAAAAGCGAGCCATTGACCTAATAGGTGATAGCACTATTTGTGAATCTTTAAATTCACTCGAACATCGTCGAAACGTAGGATGCCTTTCATTGTTCTACAGATATTATCATGGTAAATGTTCTGACGACATACGTAGTCTTATTCCAAATACTCATACTTTTAGACGAAACACGTTTAGCAAACAGAGCGCATCCTTTTGTAATTAGTTGGAATATGAGTCGTACAACGCATTACAAAGAAAACTCGTTTTTTGGCCGAACTATTCGAATGTGGAATTCTCTTCCTGACTATGTTTTTCCAACCCAATACAATATACAACGATTCAAATCAAATATCCACAAACACTACTCTATCTTTCCTCCTACCCAATCCTATATTTCCTAACATCAACACAATGCAACGCATTTATAGGGGTATCCCCTGAGTGTTAGTATAATTAAAAAAAAAAAGGGGCACATTTCTCTGACAATGAGCTGCATCCGATTCCATTTTTTTAGACTCATTGAAAGGGACTTACGTTTTAACTGCGGCTCCAAACGACAAATGCATTAGTTAGAGAAGTTTTACATAGCCTAATACTCAATAACAAGTGGCCTCTGAGTTATGAGGCCGCTTTTTTGAAGTTTTTTTTTTTTCAAGTGTATCTGGCCGGGAATCGAACTTGGGACCTCTGGTATGCCACGGCGGTTTTATGCACTCGTGTTTTATTCATCTTTTGAGAAATAGGTTCACTTATTTCGTTTTGCAAACGTTTGCTGATATCTATACAATTGATGAAAATCGTTTAGTCAACTCAAATAATTCCGATCTCTGATTTATTCCCAAAGTGTCAGCAATGTGACGGAACCTTTTCTTTACTTAATCCATTCACCGCCTTTCCCAGTGTAGGGATGTTTGCAAAAAATTTTCCATCTGTTTCGGTCTTTGGGTCGGCCTACATTAAACACGAAAAAACAAAACCATACACGGAAGCATGTAATAAAAGACCAAAAGAAATAGACTTTTGCCCCAAGTTATGCACTTTTTTATGTTCTTCCAAAGATTAGGTGCCTTTTTTGATCAGGGTCCACAGCTAGCAAACCGTTCAAAAATCAAGGAAACAAATACAAAAATGTACCTAAGATCTCAATAAACAACTTTGTAGACCATATAAACTTCCGCTTAGGTAGTCGCAAAAGTGGAACATTTTCTGAAATATTTATACCCTACACCACCATAGGTGGAAAGGGTATTATAAGTTTGTGCTGATGTATGTAACGCATAGAAATATTTTTCTTAGACCCACCTTTTAGTATACCAATAGGCTTAGAATCACTTTCTGAGTCGATTTAGCGATGTCTGTCCGTCTGGCTGGCTGGCTGGACCCCCATGTAAACCTTGTAATCAAACTACAGGTCGCAATTCTAAAGATAATTTGGCACAGATCACTTCTTTGATAATGGGACCATGGCTATTGAAATTGGTCAAAATCGGTCCATTATTTCTGGTACCTCCCATAGCTCCCACTTCCCGGAATTGATATATTTGTGGCCAAATATCAATATTTTTTCATGAAATTTAAAACAAATATTGCTTATGTAAACTTAAATCACTGTACCAAATTTCGTTAAAATCGGTCCACATTTGACCATAGGTCCCATACAAACTTTTCTTTAAAAACGCACTAAATGATACAAAAAATCACTAAAACGCTCGTAAATCTAAAGATAATGAAAATTTTGAGTATATTTTTTGCATACATAATTTTTGTAACAACTGTAATCAATTTGCCAAATTTCGAGATAATCGGTCCACATTTGACCCTAGCTCTCATATAAGTCCAAATGACGGAAACAGGTTAAATATATAAGTTTTGAGAAAATGTTTGTATGATGGCAAAATTTAGCAAATATTTGTCTTTATACAGGAAAAATAACACCTTTGATCTTAGTGGTGAAAGGTATCGTATGGTCGGGCTTGACCGACTATAGCGTTTTCTTACTTGTTTGAGTTTCATTCGTTTTTTCTTTACTTTAACATTCGTATTATTTCTATAACGTGTTAGGGTATCATTTGACCGGACTTGACCAATTATTATACTTGTTATTCTTTGTTTCCACGATATATTTAGTAATTATCTAGACTATTCACAATCTCTCAATCAAAATAATGGTCATGCAATTTTATTTTATCAACTTTTTATACCCTTCACTGCTGTAGGTGGAAAGGGTAATAAAAGTTTGTGCTGATGTATGTAACGCATAGAAATGTTGGTCTTAGACCCACCTCTAAGTATAACAATAGACTTAGAATCGATGTCAGTCCGTCCGACCGTACGTCCGTCTGGCTGGACCCCCATGTAATCCTTGTCTTCAAAGTACAGGCACAGATAATTTATCTGATAGTGGGACCATCTGTTCCTTATTTATGATACCTCCCATAGGTCAGACTTCCCGGAGTTGAAATTTCGGCCGCAAATATCAATATTTTTTCATGAAATTTAAAACAGATGCTGCTTATGTAAACCAAAATCAGTGTCATTGAAATCGGTTCACATTTGACCATAGCTCCCATACAAACTCTTCTATCAAAACGCACTAAATGAGACAAAAATCACTAAAACGCTCGTAAATCTAAAGATAAAGACAATTTCAAGTTTATTTTTTTGCATACATAATTTTTGAAAAAAAATGTAATCAATTTTCTAAGTTTCGTGATAATCGGTTCACATTTGACCCTAGCTCTCATATAAGTCCAAATGACAGAAACAGCTTAAATATATAAGTTTTGAGAAAATGTTTGTATGATGGCAAAATTTAGCAAATATTTGTCTTAATACACGAAAAAGAACTACTTTTGACCTTTGTGATGAAGGGCATCGTATGGTCGGGCTTGACCAACTATAGCACTTTCTTACTTGTTTTTAATATAACCACAATTCGAAATATTTGTTTAGTACCTATTGCAGCAAAATGAAAGCTACTTTCAATATTATTTTCATAACGCCCATAATATTAAATGTGGTCTGAGTATTTACATTTCGTTTATTCCACAAAATAATTATAAAATTAAATTTTAAAATTTACAGATTTTTAATATAAAAGAAGTTGTAAGTAATTTTAGACAATATATGTATAATATGGTTAGAAAAATGTTTACTATAATCTTATATTTCAGTCTACCGATAAATGTTGCCCCATACCTAATTTCTATACCTCTGAAATCAAAACGAAATGCCACTCTAACGAAGATCATTTCAAATTGGATCTAGACCACGAACATTATGTATTTTTGAAAACAAACATTTACGATTTACCATAAACTTTATTAAATTTATATTTGTAAACGCTTATTTTTATAGTGCTTCGTATCGTGTGCCCTAAAGGAATCTCGTATTTTTGTTGATGGTAAGTTCGAAGAGGAGAATTTGAATTTATATTTAAATATGGCTTTAGAGGAAACACTCGACATGAAAGACACAATTCGAAATGCATTTCATATTTGTATTAAAAATTATGATCTTTTGGGAATAATAACTCAAGAACCCTGCGCTATGTATCATGTTTTGATAATGGATTGTGTTTACATCAAAACCTTTAAGAACTGTTCAGATACAATTTGGTCGAATACAGACGATTGTAATGAGATACGAGAGTATTGGCGTAAATGTTTACCAAAGGAATTATAAATGCATATAATTAGTGAATTTTTTAGATCTATATAATTTTATAATATTTTATGTATTCAAATATTTTGTACATCCATATACATACAATAAAACTTAATATAAAATTTTTAATAATAAGTATTTTAACCAAAAACACACGCAATTATTGACCTGGCCTCGTAACGTTACTACTGTTCTCAGCTCCTACATAGCGAAAATTTCATATATATAAAATTTTTTTGAAATATCCTATTAATTGTGATTATTTCGAAAATTTTCTAAGAATCGTTAATTTTTTAAAAATTTACTGTTGACAAGTAAATTTTTCGAAAATTTCCTATAAATAGTAAATTTTTTGAAAACTTCCTATAAATAGTAAATTTTTCTAAAAATTTCCTATAAATATTAAATTTTTCGAAAATTTCCTATGAATAGTAAATTTTTCGAAAATTTCCATAAATAGTAAATTTTTCGAAAATTTCCTATAAATAGTCAGTTTTTCAAAAATTTCCTATAAATAGTCAATTTTTCGAAAATTTTCTATACATAGTCAATTTTTCGAAAATTTGCCATAAATAGTAAATTTTTCGAAAATTTCCTATAAAAAGTCAATTTTTCGAAAATTTCCTATAAATAGTAAATTTTTCGAAAATTTCCTAAAAATTGTAAATTTTTCGAAATTTTTTTATATATTATTAATTTTTTGAAAATTTTCTGTATATAGTCAATTTTTCGAAAATTTCCTATACATAGTAAATTTTTCGAAAATTTTCTTATAAATAGTCAATTTTTCGAAAATTTCCTATGAATAGTAAATTTTTAAAAAATTCCTATAAATAGTGAATTTTTCGAAAATTTTCTATAAATAATAATTTTTTCGAAAATTTCCGGTAAATAGTCAATTTTTCGAAAATTTCCTATAAATAATAAATAATTCGAAAATTTTCTATAAATAACAAATTTTTTGAAAATTTCTTGTCAATAGTAAATTTTTCGAAAACTTCCTATAGTAAATTTTTCAAAAAATTTCCTATAAATAGTAAATTTTTCGAAAATTTCCTTTAAATAGTAAATAATTCGAAAATTTTCTATAAATAGTAATTTTGTCGAAAATTTCCTATAAATAATAGATTTTTCGAAAATTTCCTATAAATAATAAATTTTTCGAAAATTTCCTATGAAAAGTAAATTTTTCAAAAATTTTCTTTAAATAGTTAATTTTTCGAAACTTTCCTATAAATAATCAAATTTTCTAAAAATTTTCTTATAAATAGTAAATTTTTCAAAAATTTCCTATAAATAGTTAATTTTTCGAAAATTTCCTACAAATAGTCAATTTTTCGAAAATATCCTATAAATAGTAAATTTTTTAAAAAATTCCTATAAATAGTTAATTTTTCAAAAATTGCCTAAAAATAGTAAATTTTTTTTGAAAATTTCCTAAAAATTGTAAATTTTTCGAAAATTTCCAATATATAGCAAATTTTTCGAAAATTTGCTATAAATAGTAAATTTTTCGCAAAATTTTATATAAATAGTAATTTTTTCGAAAATTTCCTATAAAAAGTAAATTTTTCGAAAATTTCCTATAAATAGTCAATTTTTCGAAAATTTCCTATAAATAGTAAATTTTTTGAAAATTTTCTATAATAGTGCATTTTTCGAAAATTTCCTATAAATAGTCAATTTTTCGAAAATTTCCTGTAAATAGTAAATTTTTCGTAAATTTTCTATTAATTTTTCGAAAATTTCCTATAAAAAGTCAATTTTTCGAAAATTTCCTTGAAATAGTAAATTTTTCGAAAATTTCCTAAAAATAGTAAATTTTTCGAAAATTTCCTATAAATAGTCAATTTTTCGAAAATTTCCTTGAAATTTCCTATACATAGTAAATTTTTCGAAAATTTCCTTGAAATAGTCAATTTTTCGAAAATTTCCTATAAAGAGCCAATTTGTCGAAAATTTCCAATAAAAAGTAGATTTTTCGAAAATTTTCTTTAAATAGTAAATTTTTCAAAAATTTTTTTAATTAGTAAATTTTTTCGAAAATTTTCCTATAAATAGTAAATTTTTCGAAAATTTCCTCTTAATAGTCAATTTTTCGAAAATTTCCTATAAATAGTCAATTTTTCGAAAATTTCCTATAAATAGTAAATTTTTCGAAAATTTCCTATAAGAAGTCAATTTTTCGAAAATTTCCTTGAAAAAGTCAATTTTTCGAAAATTTCCTATAAAGAGCCAGTTTGTCGAAAATTTCCTATAAAAAGTAGATTTTTCGAAAATTTACTTTAAATAGTAAATTTTTCAAAAATTTTTTTAATCAGTAAATTTTTTCGAAAATTTTCCTATAAATAGTAAATTTTTCGAAAATCTAAATTTAGCTTTTACTCATTGGATAATCATCTCCATTAGTTGTTTCCGAATTAGAGTAAATACTCTTATATACTAGAGATATACTCTTTTTGTTTATGGATTTTTCAAAACGACCATACGGCAAATCAATGTATGGAAGTGCAATAATTTTATATTATAGACTCTTTGATAGGGGTCATCCCCTGAGTGCTGGTACTAAATAAAACAAAATGAACATGCATAAAGTAATTTTTGTAAGCAACTTTATTTAGTTCCTAGAAAAAAAATTGTATAAGGTATTTAAAATTCGTCATAACGGCCAAATATGTTTATGTAAGGATTATTTTTAAATAACTCTAAAATATTTTATAAAAAAATTTCTTTTATAGATTTTTTTTTACAGAAACTTCAATTATTTAAATAGACATTGATTAACTAATGTGGACAATTATGCATATAATAACTGAGTCCCTCGCATTCCTCTGTTTCAATCCAAGCTGAATTGGGACATGAAAGAAATATTTTTGTATATACACAGTCCAGTATTAAAAAGCCATAGTGTGAACAAAAACCTTCTTCAGGCGACACAAATTTTGTCAACTTTTCAGTTGCAACAAAACACTCTTTAAAGGCCTCTTTTGCAATAGGTACCATGTCTGGATTATCGGACATGATATCGTTTACATACAATGACATATTCTCCTCATTCAAAGCTCCTTCTTTGTTCATAATTCCACTTACATTTAGGAAACACGTTGAAAAGCACTACAATGAAATAAAGTTGGTTTCAAACCTTTAAGATATAAGGGATTTGTACAAAAAACACTTACAAATGATTCCTGTGAAAAATCTAAGTCAAGAACATCTCCATCAGAAAAATTTTGATTTAAGAATTTATAACATTCTTCTTTAACTTTGTCGGGATACAAATGTATCAATTTGCAACATTTACCTAGAGGCTTAGGGAATTATAATTTATTTAAAACAAATATTTATATAATGTTAAAAAGTTTTTTAAAACCTACTACAAATTGTGATTCATCATTGCAATCTTCTCTAAATATAATTGGCGATTCTTGACGTGAAATGCAAATATTTGATAAAAATGCAATAAAGAGTAAAACATTTAAATATGACATATTGACGAAAACAAACTACTAAATTATTTACTTAATAATTCTATCTTAAATACCCAAAAAGGTCTCATTTTGAATGTTATGCAAAAATAAAACGATATTTAAAAAAAATATTGATCTTTATAAAACTGCTACTCTTACAATAGTAAACAGGAAACTATCATTTAATCGCTAGATCACCAAAGAAGAATACAGTAAATGCTACAAATTTATATTAAGCTTATAATTAAATTTTCCATACAAATAGCAACAATAGTCTTTGATAAATTTATTAATCGTTTATGATGTAACGCTATAAACGTCAACCAGAAGTTGTAAAAAGATTACATATAAATTGTACTTCAGTCTACCGATAAATACTGCCCTTTATCTAATTCCTGAAATCAAAACGAGATGTCACTCCAATCAAGATCATTTGAAATTGGCTATCGATCATGAGCACTTTGTATTTTTCAAAACAAATTGTGAAAATTTCCTATAAATAAATTTTTCGAAAATTTCCTATAAATAGGAAATTGTTCGAAAATTTCCTATAAATAGTCAAGTTTTCTAAAATTTCCTATAAATAATCAATTTTTTGAAAATTTCCTACAAATAGTTAATTTTTCGAAAATTTTCTATAAATAGACAATTTTTCGAAAATTTCTTATAAATAGTTAATTTTTCAAAAATTTCCTATAAATAGGAAATTTTTCGAAAATTTCCTAGAATAAGTCAATTTTTCGAAAATCTCCTAGAAACAGTAAATTTTTCGAAAATTCCCTATAAATAGTCAATTTTTTGAAAATTACCTATAAATAGTCAATTTTTCGAAAATTTCCTATAAATAAATAGTCAATTTTTCGAAAATATTTTATTAATAGTCAATTTTTCGAGGGTTTTCTATAAATAGTCAAATTTTCGAACATTTCCTATTAATAGTCAATTTTTCGAAAATTTGCTAGAAATAGTCAATTTTTCGAAAATTTTCAAAAAAAGTAAATTTTTCGAAAATTTCCTATAAATAGTAAATTTTTTCGAAAAATTTCTTAAAATATTAAATTTTTCGAAAATTTCCTATAAATAGTAAATTTTTCGAAAATATCTTATAAATAGTAAATTTTTCAAAAATTTTCTTTAAATAGTAAATTTTTCGAAATTTTCCTATAAATAGTAAATTTTTCAAAAATTTCCTATAAGTAGTAAATTTTTCGAAAATTTCCTATTAATAGCAAATTTTTCGAAAATTATATGAAAATTTTCAAAAAAATTGCCTAATAACTTAATAGTCAATTTTTTTTATTTGAAAATTTTCCTATAAATAGTAAATTTTTCGAAAATTTCCTATAAATAGTAAATTTTTCGAAAATTTCCTACAAATAGTCAATTTTTCGAAAACTTCCTATAAATAGTAAATTTTTTTGAAAATTTCCTATAAATAGCAAATTTTTAGAAAATGTCTATAAATAGTAAATTTTTCAAAAATCTCCTATAAATAGTAAATTTTTTTGAACATTTTCTTGAAATAGTCAATTTTTTGAAAATTTTCTTGAAATAGTCAATTTTTCAAAAAATTCCTTAAATAATAAATTTTTCGAAAATTTCCTATAAATAGTCAATTTTTCGAAAATTTCCTACAAATATTCAATTTTTCGAAAATTTCCTATAAATAGTAAATTTTTCGAAAATTTCCTATAAATAGTCAATTTTTCGAAAATTTCCTATAAATAGTCAATTTTTCGAAAATTTCCTATAAATAGTAAATTTTTCGAAAATTTCCAATAAATAGTCAATTTTTCGAAAATTTCCTACAAATAGTCAATTTTTCGAAAATTTCCAATAAATAGTCAATTTTTCGAAAATTTCCTACAATTAGACAATTTTTCGAAAATTTCCTATAAATAGTCAATTTTTCGAAAATTTCCTACAAATAGTCAATTTTTCGAAAATTTTCAAAAATAGTAAATTTTTCTAAAATTTCCTATAAATAGTAAATTTTTTGAAAATTTTCATACAAATAGTAAATTTTTCGAAAATTTCCTATAAATAGTCAATTTTTCGAAAATTTCCTATAAATAGTAAATTTTTAGAAAATTTCGATAAATAGTAAATTTTTCAAAAATCTCCTATAAATAGTAAATTTTTTTTTTTAACTTTCTTGAAATAGTCAATTTTTCGAAAATTTCCTATAAATAGTCAATAATTCGAAAATTTCCTACAAATAATAAATTTTTCGAAAAATTTCTATAAAAAGTAAATTTTTGTGAAAATTTCTTATAAATAGTTGTTCAATTTTTTTAATTTCCTATAAATAATCAATGAAACTACTGATCTTAACTATAATAAACAGGAAGCTAACATTTAATTACTAGATCTCTAAAGAAGAATACAGTAAATACCATAAATTAATGACAAGCTTCAAGTTAAATTGTCTATACAAATACAATAGCTACAATAAACCTTTGATAATTTTATTAATCGTTTATGATGTAATGCATACAATGCTTTCATTTTGCATTACATGCAATATGAAACCTTTTTTTCGGTATTTAAGTTATGATTAATCAATATTTTAGTAGTTCTTTTCGATATGTCGTATTTAAACGTTTTACTCTTAATTGCATTTTTATTAAATATTTGCATTTCACGACAGGATTCACCACTTATATATAACGAAGATTGCAATAATGAAGATGTTGTAGGTTTTCAAATACTTTTTAAAATTATATTTAAAGATATTTGTTTTGAATAAATTAAATATATTTCCTTTAGCCCCTTGGTAAATGTTGCAAGTTGATAAATTTGTATCCCGACAAAGTTAAAGAAGAATGTTATAAATACTTAGATCAAAATTTTACCGATGGAGAGGCTATTGACTTTCAATATTCACAGGATATATTTGTAAGTGATTTTGTTCAAATATTTAAATCTCTTAACTTTAAACCAACTTTATTTTATTGTAGTGCTTTTCAACTTGTGTCCTAAATGTAAGTGGAATTATGAACGAAGGAACTTTGAATGAGGAAAATATGTCATTGTATTTAAACGATGTGATGTCCGATAATCCAGACATGATTCCTTTTGCGAAAGAGGTCTTTAGAGAGTGTTTTGTTGCAACTGAATATTCCAGAAATTTATGGTTGCCCGTCGACGAGGAAGGATTTTGTTCATACGATGGCTTGCTAATACTGGACTGTGTATATAAGAAAATATTTTTTTCATGTCCCAATTCAGCTTGGACTGAAACGGAGGAATGCAAGGAACTGAAAGATATTATGCAAAATTGTCAACATTAGTTAGATCATAAGTTGATCAATGTCTATACAAATAATGATTTTTTTTTTCTAAAATAATTTAAAAATACATAATACCTTACATAAACAATGAAAAATTTACTATTTTTTTTTTAGAAATTTTCAAAAAATTTACCATTTAGAGAATATTTTTAAAAATTAACTATTTATGGGAAATTTTCGAACAATTTACTATTAATAAAAAATTATCTAAAAATTAACTATTTATAGGAAATTTTCTAAAAATTTACTTTTTATAGGAAATTTTCGAAAAATTTACTTTTTATAAAAAACTTTCGAAAATTGACTATTTATAGGAAATTTTCGAAAAATTTACTATTTATAGGATATTTTTGAAATATTGACTATTTATAGGAATTTTTTGAAAAATTTACTATTTATATAGGAAATTATCGAAAAATTTGTTATTTTCGAAAAATATTTAAAAAATTGAATTTATATAAAATTTTCGAAAAATTCACTATTTATAGGAAATTTTCGAAATATTCACTATTTATAGAAAATTTTCTAAAAATATACTATTTATAGTAAATTTTCTAAAAATTTAATATTTATAGAAAATTTTCTAAAAATTTAATATTTATAGAAAATTTTCTAAAAATTTACTATTTATAGGAAATTTTGAAAAAAAATTCTTTTTATAAGAAATTTTCGAACAATTGGCTATTTATACAAAATTTTCATAAAATTGACTATTTATAGAAATTTTTTGAAAAATTGACTATTTTTAAAAAAAAAAATTACTATTTATAGAAAATTTTCGAAAAATTGACTATTTATAGAAAATTTTCGAAAAATTGACTATTTATAGGAAATTATCGAAAAATTCACTATTTATAGAATATTTTCGAAAAATTGACTATTTATAGACAATTTTCGAAAAATTGACTATTTATAGGAAATTTTCGAAAAATTTACTATTTATAGGAAACTTTTTGAAAAATTTACCATTTATAGGAAATTTTTTAAAAATTGGCTATTTATGGAAAATTTTCAAAAAAATTGACTATTTATAGGAAATTTTCGAAAAATTGACTATTTATTGGAAATTTTCGAAAATTTTCGAAAAATTACTATTATAATATTGTTATTTATAGGAAATTTTCGAAAAATTTATTATTTATAGGAAATTTTTGAAATATTGACTATGTATAGGAAATTTTCGAAAAATTTACTATTTATAGGAAATTTTCGAAAAATTTACATTTAGGAATTTTCGAAAAATTGACTTTTTAGGAATTTTCGAAAAATTTAATATTTATATACTTTCAAGTAGTCAATTTTTCACTTTTTAAAAAAATTGACTATATTTAGAAAAATTAACTATTGATAGAAAATTTAAAAAAAATTAACTATTTAAAGGAAATTTCGAAAAACTGACAATTTAAAGGAAATTTCGAAAAACTAACTATTATAGGAAATTTTCGCAAAATTTACTATTTTTACAAATTAACTATTTATAGGAAATTTTCGAAAAAATTACTATTTATAGGACAATTTCGAAAAATCTGCTATTTATAGAAAATTTCGAAAAATTGAATATTTATAGAAAATTTTCGAAAAACTATATATTTATTGGAAATTTTCGAAAAATTTACTTTTTATAGGAAAATTTCGAAAAATCTACTATTTATAGAAAATTTCGAAAAATTGACTATTTATAAAAAATTATCGAAAAATTTAGTATTTATAGCAAATTTTCGAAAAATTTACTATTTATAGAATATTTTTGAAAAATTGACTATTTATAGGAAATTTTCAAAAAATTTAATATTTATAAATTTTCGAAAAATTGACCATTTATAGGAAATTTCAGAAATTTGACTATTTATAGGAAATTTTATAAAAAATTTTCTAAAAATTAACTATTTATAGGAAATTTTCGAAAAATTTACTATTTAAAGGAATTTTCAAAAATTGACTATTTATAGGAATTTTTCGAAAAATTCTATATTTATAGGAAATTTTCGAAAAATTTACTATTTATACGAAAATTTCGAAAAATTGACTATTTATAGAAAATTTTACTTTTTATAGCAAATTTTCGAAAAACTATTATAAGAAATTTACGAAAAATTTACTATTTTTAGGATATTTTCAAAAAAAGTACTACTTTATAGGAAATTTTCGAAAAATTTACTATTTGATAGAAAATTTTCGAAATTTTTTTTTTTTTAATTTTAATAGAATTGACTACTTATAGGAAACTTTTCGAATAATTTATTATTTAAAGGAAATTTTCTTAAAATTAACTATCTATAGGAAGTTTTCGAAAAATTTATTATCTACAGAAAATTTTCTAAAAATTAACCATGTATAGAAAATTTTTGAAAAATTGGTTAAAGAAAATTTTCGAAAAAAAAAATAACTAATTATAAGAAATTTTCTAAAAATTTACTTGTTTTAAGAAATTTTCTAAAAATTAATTATTTTTAGGAAATTTTCGAAAAGTTGATTATAGCAAATTTTCGAAAAATTTACTTTTTTATAATCTAGATCTATACAAATTCACTAACCAAATGCATTTATAATTCCTTTCGTAAACATTAATGCCAATAATCTCGTATCTCATTTATACAGGGTGGCCCAGAAAGACCGAAGTGGTGTGAATTCCTTATAACTTTTTTATTATAATTTTTTTTTTTCTTTTCTTTTCAGTATTTTGTAAAGAAGACTTGGATAATTTATAATGGAGCAATACACAATTGAACAACGTACCCAAATTGTTGAAATTTACTTTTCAAATCAACGGTCCATTGTGTTGACTCAGCGTGCATACCGTCGTCAATTTAATGTGCGGGTTGCACCCTCTCAGTCAACAATAAACCGTCTGGTTGCAAATTATCGAGAACAAGGAGCAGTAAGGAACCTTCCTGGTCCCGGCAGACACCGAACTGTCCACACGGCTGACAATATTCAAGTGGTACAGGAGAGTATTCGGGAGGATCCAGAAACATCAACCAGGAGACGTTCGTCACAACTGGGCCTCTCAAGAACGTCGCTGCAGCGAATTTTGCACACCATAGGATTGTTTCCATACAAAATTCAACTTGTCCAAGAATTGAAACCAACAGATTACCAGCAACGACTTGACTATGCAATTTATTTCCAGCAAAAAGCACAAGAGAATCCAAATTTTATTCATAACTTAATAATGAGTGACGAAGCCCATTTTCAATTAAATGGGTTCGTTAACAAGCAAAACTGTAGGATATGGGCTACGGAAAACCCGAGAGTACTTCATCAACGACAATTGCACCCAGTTAAGTGTACCGTTTGGTGCGGTGTTTCTTCAGAAAGGATCATTGGCCCATTTTTTTTTTGAAAATGAACAAGGTGTCGCCATTTCCGTCAATGGTGATCGATATCGGGCCATGTTGCAAAATTTTGTAAGGCCAGCCGTGGAAAACCATCCGCAAATATGGTTCCAACAGGATGGAGCCACAGCGCACACTGCGAGGGCCACAATGACTCTTTTACGCGACATCTTTGGTGAAAGAATAATTTCTCGTAACAGCAATTTTAATTGGCCTCCGCGGTCCCCGGATTTAACCGCTCCAGACTGTTTTCTTTGGGGCTATTTAAAAGGAAAAGTTTATGTTAATAAGCCTAGGACTATTGAGGAGTTAAAAACCAATATTCGAGAAGAAATTAACAACATACCACCGGAAGTTTTGCGAAAGGTCATGGAAAATGTTTTGGAAAGAGCACATTTGTGCGAAGCAGAATATGGCCACCACTTGCGGGATATCATTTTTAATAACTAATCCAAAAATATTCCCCATAAATTTAATGTATTTAAAAGAAAAAAAAATTAAAAAAATATCTCTTAAATAAAAAGTTATAAGCAATTCACACCACTTCGGTCTTTCTGGGCCACCCTGTATTATCTTAAAAATTGCTATCTTTACGAGTTAAACCGACTCAGGGAATGATTCTGAGTCTACTGGTTTATTTGAAGGTGGGTCTTAGACCAATTTCTATACAATCAGAATAATACCCTTTCCACCTGTTGTTCAAGTATTGTTATTAAACTGTAACAACCTTGTGTTAATGTTTGACACCATAAGGTTTTGCGATATAAACAAATATTATCCTGTGTTATTGCAGCATAGGTTACTTGCAGATTTCACTATTCCTCAATTGAATGCTTTAATTATTTTCTTTTTTATCAAAAGGTTTACTTTCGGAGAAATAACGTTTAATATATATTCGCCTTCTGGCTTTTTTTTAATCAAATACGCTGGTCCACAACTTTCCAATGTCGTTGGGAATTATCTGCCAGACAAGCAAGTGTCGCAGTCTTATAGGCGTACAAGTATATAATCGATCGCTATTTGTTACATTTTTACAAAGATACCATTTAGTCCTCGATATCTTAAAATATAATGACACAAGAAACATTGATATTTTTGTTTAATTTTTTCATTTTATTTACCTCCAAAATAAAAAACACAATGTGTGTTTGTGGTTTTCACTTTGTCTCATTCATCTTACAACAAAGTCTAAAGAATAAAATAAAAACGAAATTGTAGTAAAACCCACATCGACTGCATCCAAAACACTGAGTGATTGTTTACAAGAAGTAGGTTCTGGGTTTTCTGTAGGAGAACAATTTTCTGTTGCCCTTGTGGTGGACACGTTGTACCAAGGGGAACTTGATTTTAGAGTCGTGGAATTGTTTGACATGGGTACGGCGGGTCTTGCTGGCGGCAATAGATTCAACCTTGATGATTTGGATGGAGTGAGCACGAGCACGATGACGGGCACCCATATCGCGGTAGCATTGGGTAACAGCACCACCAACGGTCAAGTCACGGTATTCGCGGTACATGTTGTGGGTACCGGAACGGGAATCGTAACGCAACCAGATGCCAAAGTTCTTGATCTTAATGGGTGAGGTTTCGTACACTTGTTTGATGGAAACAATTTCACCGGTGGTCTTCTTGAACTTTTGCAATTGACGCAAGAAGTACCAGAAACGGGATTTGGCAACAATGTTGTCGGGAGCAAAGATTCTCATCTTGTAGAGAGGAGTCTGAGGTTCCTTCTCAGTTGGCACTTTGCGGCCGATGACTTCGTATTCCTTCAACTAGAAAATGCAAAACAATGAAAGAAAACACTTATTAGTATACATTCATTTTAGAGGGGTCAACAACACAAACAAAAACAATAACATAAGGCAAAAATTAGTTAAAATCCCAAAGTAATTTACTTTGGATTTATTTAAAGCATTTTACTTTTAATTCAAATAAAATGTAGTGTTCATTTAATTTCTTCACATTTTGACAGTTCTTTGCACATTGTAGTCATTTTGACAGTTCTTCATAGCACGCACACACATCACACTTATTCCAGCACGTTTGTTTTGTGCCTTTTTTGAAGAAATTTTCCCAGAAAATTAGATCAATTTTAACATTTTTCTCTGGAATTCACTTTACTACAATTTAAACTAACAATTGCCTTTGTTTTTCATGTTTATTTCATATTTTTTTCTAATTTTTTCGGGAAAATTACCTGTCCCTTAGCTTTCATTTTGGCAGCGTTCACGAAAAAGGAAACGGAAAGAGAGTTGACAGATGTTGTACCATTTTAGTACACTTTTTTCATCTACCATTGAACAGTAATTTTTTGGAAGTGTTTGTATATCAACAAATACAACCCTGTATGGAATTAGTACTAAGAACAAGAAAAATAAATATGGCATCACCTTTAATAACTGTATATTTTGTTTAAAACAAAACAAATCAAAAAGAGGAATTTTTTCACAAACTGAAAAATTTAGCAGAAAAAATGTCGAAAACTAAAAATTTTACTAAATATTTTAATCATTTGTTAGAATACCAGAATCAATTGTTGCCGGACAACAAACTAAATAGAGATTATATCATTATATATGATTATCTAATGGATTTATTGCAGAAAGATGAAATAATTGCTGAATTTCTGGTTCGTAAGAAGCAACAGGGTAAGAATTTACTTCTTCTGTTATTCTTGACTCCCAGTGGAGCATAGGGCCTCAACCATCCTTTTATATCGAACTCTATTGCGAGATGTTAGGCATACATTATTCCATGAATAGTTTGCTTGTAACTCCGCATCAATTGATCTTCTCCACGTTCCAGCAGGTGCACCAACACGACGGCGGTTTCTTTGTGGATTCCAACGAAGAATTTACTTATATCTAAGAAATTCGTTTTTTTTTTTGTCGTATTGCTTTAATGTAATCTGATTTAACATCAAATACTGATTATAAATATAAACTTAACAAGTAAAAATGTTATATTGGGCTGTGCTAAATCTTATATACCCTCCATCTCATATGGAGGTAGACCAATACTACGGGATTGGTCTTCAAATTTGACTTAAGCTTAAGCTATTATAGGTCATAAATAGGTGCTATTTACCTCTTATTTGGTTTTAATGACTCGTAGTATTTAAGTCGGATCTGGAATGAATTTATATTTTCGCTAATGAATCTAAACAATGTTAAGTCTCCGTTAGAGCCAACCAGATGCAACAGATAAGGTTCCTTCTCAGTTAAGTCTATTTTGCGAATGTTGATATTTGAGACCTCTGATAAATCGCACAGAAACGGATAGCCCAGATGTTAAGTCTTTGGAGCTCGACAGTGACAGAGAAGATGAGTGACAGTTTTTGCCTTTTCAACGTTATGAAAACTTTTACAGTAGACATTGCTTTCAAGGAAACGTCTTCTAGTTTTCGCTCCGCAAGACAGTTCCATATTGAAATGTCTCGCCATTTTATGTGGACTTGCCTACAAGAAGATAGAAAGTAGATGGCAGCAAGACCTTTCGTACAACAAGTAAGAAAGAGCTATAGTCGGTCAAGCCCGATCATACGATACCCTTCACCAAATATTTTCTCAAAATTTATATATTTAAGCTGTTTCCGTCATTTGGACTTATATGAGAGCTAGGGTCAAATGTAGACCAATTATCTCGAGAAGTGGCATATTTATTACAGTTTTTACAAAAATTATGTATGCAAAAAAAAACTCAAAATTCTAATTATCTTTAGATTTATGAGCGTTTTAAAGATTTTTGTCTCATTTAGAGCGTTTTGACAGAAGAGTTTGTATGGGAGCTATAGTCAAATGTGGACCGATTGACCCAAGCTCTCATATAAGTCCAAATGACGGAAACAGCTTAAATATATAAGTTTTGAGAAAATGTTTGTATGATGGCAAATATTTGTCTTTATACAGGAAAAATAACAAATTTGATCTTAGTGGTGAAGGGTATCGTATGGTCGGGCTTGACTGACTTTAGCACTTTCTTGTTATTTGGTAGTTTTGTTGTTTTCGTTGAATTGAATTTTAAAAAGATACGATAAAATCAATAAACCAGAATTTTCAAAAATATCATATGTTGAAAAATTTTTTAAGAATTACCGTTTTTATAATTAGAAGATCATAACGAAGGCCGACTTCACTACAAATATGGACTAACAATTTAACAGTTTTCCTTAAATCTTAGACATACATATACTCGTAAATATGTGCAAAATTTCGAGATTTAAGTACATTATTGTCTTTTCCTGCTAATGGCCTGATAAGGATCGATTGTTACCAAATTTCGGTTATTGGTTTATATTAACAAAATATTTATATGTGCAAATTTTTTGTTACAAAATGAAATTATCTTAAGATTTATAAGCGTTTTTTGCTTTTATGTGTATTTAAACGACTTAAGAATGTTTCTTGTATGGCAGGTATGATCAAATATGGACCGATTCCGATTCTATGAGTTACAAACATCAGCACAAATCTAATATACACTTTCCACCTACGGTGGTAAAAGGTATAAAACTATAGTGGTTATAGAATGTAACGCAAAAAGTTGAATTCTGTTGGCTAGCGCAATTGACAATAAACTCTGTACTTTTGGATATAAGATTCTGCATAGGCAAATATAGTACCCTTATTTGTTTCTTTTTAAGTTTATTTTTATAAAAAAAATGTTCCTGAACAATTTTAATGAAAATTTTTAAGCAAAACTTGATATTTTTATAAAAAAAAAAATATTTATAAAAAAATTTTTATTTATTTTATTTTTCTTTAGTCTCCAGCATTAACGCAGACATTTTGCTTGATCTAACAAAAGGTAACAATGTTCATTCGTATTTGCACGAAACCTTTCTATGTTTAGCCCTTCAAAGTCGTGACAATGGACGATCAACGATAAAACAACACCCATTTTGTAATAAAAAAAATACAATATCTTCGGAAAAAATTACAAGATCCATATGGAGTGCTTTGCATAAAGGTCTCTTTGGGACTGGTTCATTTGTTCGTGGCTATCAGGGCGATATTTATGAGTTGTCATTATCTTCAGTAGAACATTGTGAAAGTGATATACGCATAAATGCGTACAACGAAGATGTCAGTTTGAATATAAATTTACGGATACTGATTAAATACGTTAGAAATTACACAAGAATACAATGTAAACCTCAGCCAAGTAATGAACTCACTAGGGAATGGTTTGCTTTGGTGCCGAGACGAGTCTGTTCCATGTTTGAGATTTCCCTACCGCATTTGGAAAATGAATTAAAGCATGTGTATTTTAAATTAGTAATGATTTATCGTTTATTAAGATTTCTATTTGAAAAACACAAACAACTTAAACATATAGAAATTGGATTTCTTGAAGCGATTATATATATTGAATATATGCATCAAAAACAAGCTGTAAAAAAGGAAATACCTGGTGATTATGATTACATTTTTACGAGTGTAAGTATTATTTATGTTTATCATTTAATTATAATGTTCGTATTCGTTTAAACTTTAACTCTTAAACATTTAAATATATACTTTATGTTCGTATTTTTGTTTTTAATTTAAGGTAATAACGCGAATTTATAAAGCTTTTAAAACTAAAAAGTGTCCAACATTTTGGAATGAACGTTTAAATATTGTAAGATATTTTGACAATTTCTGTTTGGTCTCCACCATGTTAAGTTTCCTAAACGATACCATTCATCAATACAATAGTTTGAAGAAAAAGAAATCCTTAACATATAATGAATTTTTTGATTTTTTCGGTAAGTGGAAAATTAAATAATATATTTGTTTGTTATAATTTCTGTTTTGTAAATAGATTTTAAAATGGATCCGTTTTCTTATGAAGTTGATCAATTTGGTATTTTTAAGTCCTACTAACTAAATTTTATTCGTATTAGTAAAATAAGCAACTATTAATAAATATGAATTTTTAAGCATTTTAGTAGCTATACATACATATGAGGTTTATTGTAATATCTCAATTAATAATTTAGTTATTAAATCCATAAAAGGATACAATACCTATGTATTTCTCAATCTTCTAGTTTAAAGTTAAGATACTTTATATAATTTTAAAATATAAATTCAACATCTCTATGTACTAAATCAGCATTATTTACCAACTTTTTAACAATATTATTTTGCTGAAACTGTAATTGAATTAAAATCATCACATAATTAACAACACCATTTAAAACCTGAAAATACATACAAAAACATGGTTTTTATTTAGTTGATGTTTAAATTTTAAATTTTGTTTTTAATTCAAGACTTTCGTACCACAACTATTAGACTCAAATTGCAATTAAGAACTTTTCCCACTGTTATACGATAATTATTATGCATTTTCCATTGCAAAAACGCATCCATAGGCTTGTATATCAACTTTGATTTTTCAAAATTATATTCCATTTTAATAAATTCATGACAACAGTTTTTTTGCTAAAAAAAAAATTAAGGTAAATTATTGGAAAACTATTTCGTATTAATTTTTAAATATTGTAGAATAAGGAAAATTTTTAATATAAATATTTTTTAAATTTTCTTTTAAACAAACAAGAGGCAGGTCAACAAGTCGTTTCTAAAATTTGTGTATCCCTTCCGGAAATATGATTTTTAGGGGTTTAAAAAAGGCATTCTTTATCATACCTCTTTCCGCCGAGCCATTTCTTTAAGTTAAGGAACAATACAAAATCATTTGGGGCTAAATCTGAATTATCACCTCTATTCTGCGTTTCGTTTGCGTCTCCGCATTCAGTTCTGCTACGACCGAAAATTGGTATTCCAACAAAAACGTAATCGAAATCAACTTTTGTAAAAACATCCAAAGTGACCTAATGAGGACATACAAAAACTATTTTCAAAGATTTCGAAACACGTTCAAAATTTTGAGATATTCTCAAACAACTGTTTTCGGGTAGGTAGGGTACTTTAGTACCACCAACTCTTACATTTGCAGGGCGATTTTAAATATTTAAACAGTTTTGGAAAGTAAAGTGATCAAGCTTTCACAAACTGTTTGCATAGGGCTTATATTCTAAGAAATTAGGTAAGTTTTTATCAAAAGTTTCGCTTTTTTTAATTTTTTCATAATCTTTAAAATTCAAAATCAATTATTTAAAATTTTTTTCTATAAAAACCTATTTTCTTTTATACAGTCTTTTAATGCTGGTTGTATATAGAAAAAAAACGAGGTATTAGCTATTGATATCGGTTTACATTTACAAGAGTTATTTAACTTTTTTCAAAGTAATTTTTTTTTTGATTGCAAACAAAAAACTTTTTAAATTAGTTTCTGGTAAAAATGTTTGTATGCCGTATTACCATGTTAGTACATAGTGCATGGCCTAGTCGGTGTATGAAGAGCTTAATAACTTTTAGATTTTTTTCTGATTTAAAAAATTAAAACCAAGTGTTATTAGGAACTAAATTCTCTTCTTATATTGATATAAATTTTTATGAGCTTTCATATAAGACTAAGCAATAAAAAGCTATTTATTTGCTGTTAAAAAAGTAAAACCAGACACAAACTGGCTGAGCTATTGGTCTAAGTTGACGAACCTCGTTAAAATCGTTTTTTCTGTATAACTCTTAAATGTAGACGTATTTTTGAAAATTCGTTGCACGATTTGTCATGTACTCAGTAAGGCCTACAATCCAAGCTACATCGTTTCCCGAGTCTTTTTTGGTATAACAGAGTGTAATATTTATTTCATACTTAATATAATAAAAATCAAAAGAAATTTCAGAAAAATCTCAGTTTTTCTCCGATCCACTCCACTTTCGACAGAAATATCTTTAAATTATAGAGTCTCTGCTAACGGGGAATTGAACTCACAGGGAATTTTTATAATTGGACTGAATAATTTTATGCTCAATCTTGTGGAAAGCTTTCTCAAAAGTAAACGGACTTACTGACCTGCCCTCGTATTTCCAAAAAATAATTTAAATTAAAAAAAAAATGATATCATGTGTTTGAAAAAGTTTTTTTTATATCCTGGACCTTAGAGCAACACTAAACGACAACAAAAAAATAATTGTGCATGAAAAGACTTTTTGCGATTATTCCTCCTCGGTTTTGACAACTTTTGTTTACCGACAAAAGGGAGACCTAGTGGGTAAAGATAAATCGAGTACTCAGATTATTTTTGCAAACAAAAAAAATTAATTCCAAAACGACTGCTCGGATAAAAAAATAATAATGTGGGGTTTATATAACTCAAGTGGCTGACGATTGAGTGAAATTTAGATGTGTTTTGTTATTGTAACAAAAACAAAATACATGTAAATTTTACTCAATCGTCAGCCACTTGTATTATATAAACCCCACATAAGTGTTTCTGAAAGATAATTTTGTTGTCGAGTTTCGTTTTCTTTACTTAGTTCAAAAAAATAAACAGTTTTCGAGTTACGCGAATATTTATTGTGAAAACTAGAGCAATTTGTCCATTTTTGAACTTGAAGTGGTGAAGGGAATATTGTACCAAACTTTTTCAAACACCTAATATAACAAATGCATTTCCTAAACTATATCAATTTGTGCTACCTACCTCTTTTTGTGATGCATGTCCATATCTAGCTGTCGTTACAAGCTTATACAATCTTGGTAACATAAAAAGACCTATAAATATGTATTCCTCTATTCTGGACTCTGAGCTCAGAGCTTTGGAACACATTAAATACACCAAACTCGTTATTATGGCAAAATCATGAAACAAACCAGCTCCACTTACAAACACAAAAATCTCATTTAGAGGCACAATCAAACTAGAATATTCCATAAAAAAACCTTCCAACGCTTTAAACCTTCTAACATCATCCACATTCATAAGCCGTGTCTTTGATCTTGTTTTCATACAATATTGTTGCAATAATTCAATTATCAGACGAAAGCGTAATCGTAAAATATCCATATGGCAAATAAACAGGAAACCAGCAAAGCCAGGAGCACCCGTAACGCAAGAATAGCAAATGGATAATATTACTGAACTGATCAATCCACATGAACAATGGGCAATATTAAATATGTAAATGCTGGATACCACAATGTAGTAAGAGAACAGGATCACACTTACATAATTATATTTACGAGTGCTTTTATTATAATTCCACTGAATGCCAGGATAAAGCTTTTCCAGTTGCCCATCTAACAACTGGACAGTGTTTACCACTTTTATGTATTGTTGGCGATACCAATCCAAATACAAAGCTACATTTACATATGAAATGGGACTTAGGAAACATTCAAAAGCCAAAACTAGTTTGACTACTGGTGTCAGTTTACCCATCATGGCTTCACTTAACTCCTCATCTTTTAACTTATAGATGAAACCTCCAATTAGGCCAGTTAAATATATCAAACGATATATATTGCCAATTATTTTATACCCTTGGCCATAGTTTACCTCAGATCTATCCTTTACCCTTAGACCCAAGCAACCCGTATGATAAAGAAGAAGATATACCAAATGGACACTTTGATGTACGCTGTCTTTGGACATTGTATAAGCTTAGCTATTCACACAAAACTAAACATTTAAACCATATTACAGGGGGTTTTGTTGTAAATGATAATCTAACAGCTAAAACACGCATATTATTAATTAAAGTCTTTTCTGTCAGAGTAAAGATATTGATAGTGAGATAACGCTTATTATTTGACTATTAAATAATTTGATATGTATAAGAATTAAATATGTATCATTTTATTATTGAACACTTACCTTTCGAAATTCATCTGAAAATTTCACAGACCTATGAACGATATTAATGTAAAATTTCAGCATCTTTATGGCCAATGTTGACATTTTGAAAAACCTGCTCGGCATTTTGTAAAACCTGCTCGGCAATACTATTTTGTTGGAATTGTAATTGTATCAGGATCAGTATATAATTAACGGCACTATTTAAGATCTGAAAAATATTCTTATAGTTATGACTAGAAATTGACGTTGTAGTAAAAAAGAGCAGTGAATACCAATATACAAAGTGTTATGTATTCTCTAAAGATGGCGACATAGTGAATTGATCATCGTTTTCCAAACTTATTAAGATAAATCGTAAAAAAGTGATTTCAAGAATAACTGTATTTTTTTGCGAATTCTGCCCAATTCGATAATGATCTAAGATTGCTTAAAAAATCTTGTGCATACCTATTTGTGCTTCCGTATTACAGAAAATTTAAATCCAATACTTACCACAAATATGAGACCCAAATTGCAGTTAAAAGTTTTTCCCACAGTTACTCGATAATTGTTATGCATAATCCAGTGCATAAACGAATCCATGTGTTGGTAAATCAATGTGGATTTTACGAAATTATATTCCATTTTTATAAATTCGTGACAACAATTTTTTCGCTAAAAGTTAGTAATTTTTTTTTTTAATTTTGATTTCGAATAGGCAAAATAATTACTTGGGTTTATAATAATTTTCTTAAAAAACATTTTAGATTTTTAACAAATTCTGTCTTTTTACTTAATTCGAATATAAAATTAAATTCACAGTGATATTTTACTATTGTTTCTAAGCCTATTTTTACTTGCCTCCTTTTGTGCAGCATGACCATATCTCGCTGTTGTTACCACCTTATATATTCTGGGTATCATAAAAAGTCCTATGAATACATATTCCTGTATTTTAGCATTTGTACTTAAAGCCTTGGAGCACAACAAATATCCTAGGGTTGTTATAACAGCAAAATCATGAAACAAACCAAATCCACTTATAACAACAAATATCTCATTGACTGGCACTATCAAACGGGAATATTCCATAAAAAAATTTTCCAATATTTTAAATTTTTTAACATCATTCGAATTCATAACCCGATACTCGGCATTGGTTTGTCTGCAGTGTTGACGCAATAATTCCATGATAAGACGAAAGCGTAATCTTAACAAATCTATTTGACAAATGAACAAGAAACCGGCAAAGGCAGGAGCACCCGTTACACCAGCATAACAAATTGAAATTATACCCGAATTAATAAAGCCACACGAACAATGAGCAATACTGAATATATAAATACTGGAGACGGTAGTGTAGTAAGACAACAGGACCACACTTACAAAATTGTATTTTCGTGTGCTCTTTTCATAATTCCACTGAATTCCAGGAAAATGTGATGTCATCCCTTCATCTAAAGACCGTATAGTATCTATTACTTTTAGATATTTATCGCGATACAAGTCCAAATATAATGAACATTTTATGTAAGACATCGGGCTTAAGAAACATTCGAAAGTGAGTACAAGTTTGACCACGGGTGTTAGTGTACCCATCATGGCTTCTCTTAATTCATCATCGACTAGTTTATATATAAAACCACCAATTAAACCGGTCAAATATAAAAAGCGGTACAGGTAACCATATACTTTGTATCTCTTTATATAATATGCTGACGTTTTGTTTCTGACTTTCAAACCCAAACATCCTGTATGATTCAAGAGGAAATATACCAAATGAACACATTGATGTACATTGTATTCGGACATCTTGAGAGTTAAACTATTTATAAAAAACTAAATATTAAAATAATATAACAGGAGTTTTTATATTAAATGATAATCTAAAAGTTGGTGGTAGCAGCAAAGACACGCATATTTATGAGGAAGTGTGAAGATGTTGACAAAATGATAAGGATTACACTGTGTTACAAAAAAATACTTCTTTGTTGCAGCAAAACTTTTTGGAACATTTTGTAAATAACTACTGAAATCACATTAGATGTCTGATTTTTTTCGAATTGGTTCTAGATTTCGAAAATTAACGTTTTAATAAAAGTATTTTTCTGATCAGTTCCCCATCCGTTGATAAAATCATAAGGATTACACTATGTTACAACAAATTACTTCTTTGTTGCAGCAAAACTTTTTGGAATATTTTGTAAATAACTTTGAAATTTTTAAATCACATTAGATGTCTGATTATTCGAATTGGTTCTAGATATCGAGAATTAACGTTTTAATAAAAGTTTTATTCTGATAAGTTCCCAATCCATTGCTAATAGTCTAGACTAGACTCTAGAATAGTAGCATTTGTAAATCGATATAGCAAATGAAAAAATTCTGCTGAAATAAAAAAGAAAACTTTTCATTTTCAAATCGGGCATACGATACTGCACTAGACTAGAATTGATGTGGAAAATACTTTTATTAAAAGGCTTATTTATCGAAATCAAAAAATTTAGTTCAACTTTTACTGTATAAGTTTACAAAACCTTTAAACAAGAGGAAGAAGGACTGGCTTGGCAGTTGAAAATGTGGGGAGTATCATGTAGACTTAATACATGCTGGACATACATAGGTTCGGTACTAAAAGATGTTAAATATGTTGTCCATTCCGATCTAAATTCTATTCTGTTTTCTTCTTTTAATATCGGAATAGAAGTTTTCGTTATATCCTATGAATGTTGTTCAGTACTGTCATTTATGCGGCACTATCTAAAGGATCATGTACATATGTATGCATCTCTGTGTGCTACTCTCATATGTATATACAAATATCTTATATATCGTCACCTAAAAGACGAAATAACCTATCTGCAGTTTTCAAAAGTTTACAGGAGAGGGAAAAAACGTTATAAACTATTTGCAATAATGAAACGAAAATTATGTATTTAGATTAAAACGAATGTTATATAAATTAAGTAATGACAATTGTAGTTTCTTTTACTGCTTTAAGCAAATGAAAGTACTTAATAATTACACTATGCAACAAAATTAAACTTTTATCGCGATTTTTGATGATTTAGTTTTAATTTTCTTTAAGTACGTAACGGTCCTCTAGGTACAAAAACTGTAATAATTTGGTCATTTGTGATATTAGATGTTCAAGATGTTCAGATATACGTTATGATATAGGGAATTATCCATATTAATCCATAAAAAACTCAATTTTGAAATTTTTGCAGATAGGTTATTTGGTCTTTAAGATGACGATATGTACCTCAGAGGTGTTTTCAATTGTAGATGTTAAAGTTCGAATGATTTTTGCTATGACATCGCAAAAGAAACTCTGCTGTGCCGGCGTTATGGTATGTTCCTTTACTGTTAAGACGGTAAGGTTGCATTTTTAGTAGCATTTAATATGTTAACACATTTTTTCAATTTGTAACACACAGTTGCTGCATATTTGCCATTAACCGTTTAATATTTTTGTGAAGATCTTGTTATACGTACTCCTAGTAATGCTAGCAATTGCTTTCTAAAGAAGTTAACAGTGTGACACATGATTTTTCGGATGATTCACGGTCTAATTTGTACGCCATCCATTGAGACGTTGATCTCTTTACTACAGAATTCCAACAATGCTTCCATTTTTTCGGTTTATTATTGTTTTTTTTTTTTATATGACCTCGATGACAGATTTATGAATTAATATTATTTATTTCGCTTACAAGATGATTTAACATAAATATTTGAGAATTATAATTAATAGTACATAATTGAAATGTTTTTACGAAAATTAGTTTGGTTTGGTAAAGTCTATTAAAATTATTCAGTTAGTATTCATATTTTCACTGCTTATAAATGAAAGTTAAACTAGGTCCACAAAAATTCATTTATAGAACAGCTAATATTTATCAGTATGTATAACTGCTTAAAAGGCAATTAAATGTTAGAAAGAAAGCAAATTACAATTGTCTAGATGTATGTAAAAGTCTAAATTAAACTTAAAAAAAGACCACAGAATCTGTCCAATGTATTAAACCAGAACATCCATATTATCAACCTTAGAAATTCAAAACACTTCACTCCAAACTTTAATTAGTATAAATACATTCATTATATTATTTATAATAAAGAACGTTCGCTGGCAAACGTACAGTGCTTTAATTAAGTAGTATTAAATGTACAACAATAACATTATGCAGTTTTCTTATCACGCTTCTCCGCTTGACCATTACACTGGGAGTGGGATGATGAACTTACACGCAGATTCTTTTGTAAAACATGAGCATCAGCAGGCTCAATCCGTTTGTAATAGTGTTCTTTGGTCTCAACAATTTCAAAACCAAATTTCTTATAAAACTCTATAGCACCTTCATTGTTAACTTGGACATGCCTTTAAAGAAAGAGACCATAAAAAGTTCAGTTAAAAATTGTCTAAAATTTATGGTTTCCCAAAAGCACTTACAAAAAAATACTATCAAAATTTGCATCTTTTTCCACATAGTTTAGGATGTGTTGAAACATAACAGTGCCAATGCCTAACCTACGATAGGGCGATAGACAACCCAAAGTCATAATATATAAACGCCTTTGATTCTCTGAAGTATCTATACGGCAACACACGGCACCCACCACTATGTCATTATAATAAGCTAATTTAGCCAATTCTCCAGCTTCTAAAACATCTACATAGAATTTGTCATTATAAGAAACGGGAAAAACTACTGTATTAAGTTTCTTCAATTGTTTTATGTTATGAGGAGTAACATCACCCAATTCGATACTGGCTCTAATGGAAGAAACAATAATTTATAGGTTAGTTTAGAAAACAAAAATAAAGCACATTCACATCAAAAATTACCTAGTCATTTTATGTTGTTATTTATGTAAATTTAAATGTGCAGCAGAGCGCTCCTAAAACACTAGTACTTTCAATTTTATTATTTTCTATATTTAAGAAATATTCTACAAAAAATTAGCTAAAAGTGTATTAGCGGAAAATGAGGAATTTTTTGTTTGATAATTTTTTTGCTTTGCTTTTTTACAGTGCTGCAACTAAAAGATATTAGACATCATTTACAGCGATTTTTAATCGTTTTTAGGATTTGAAAATGTTAACGGGTCTAGTTGGAATTTTAGAATTTTTAATAAAAAAGTTAAAATTATTTTTAACCATTTTTATAGCAGTATATCCCTTGCATCACTATTTAATATGGTTTTGTTTTAATATTTTGGAAATTGTACATTTTACATTTGTAAATTTTATTCTATTTTCGGTAACAACAATATTTTTTCAAAAACTTTTTGTAGAGAATGTAGATTAAAGGGTTAATCTTGTCCAATATTAAAAAACCTTTCATCATAGATTTTCCATAAACTAAGCAATAATATTAATTAGTTTTTTTAGAATTTGGCCCAAAAATTTTCATTTTCGCGAAATTCTTCTTTTCGCAGTCACAGGTACGGCAAAACTGTTCAAGATATAAATTATTGAGTTTTATTCTCCCATTTGTCTGGTTTAACACACTGGTGAGTAAATTCTAAATTTGTAATATTTGTTGAACAAAATTTTCGAAAAACTGATTTTTAAAACCGACCTAAGAAGAATGTACCATTTTGCAACATGGAAAAAACTAAGTAAATTCGATATATTCAAGCAAAACTGAACTATTCAATACTAACTAGTCATTTAATGATAAATTAGGTCTAATTTTAAATTTCTTTATTTACAACATACAATTTTTGGTGCACTTTCAAGGACATGCATTTTCAGGGAAAAAATGGAATAACTCCAAAACTAATTCATGGATTTTGTTTTTGACTACTTGAAATTAAGCTGTGTTAGTTTTCTTTAAGATTCCATGATTTTTTCTTATAAAAATTGTTTATTTTTGGTTGAAATTTCTCAAAAATAAAAAATATCCCAATTTTCCCAATACAAATGGGCTCTTAAACTTTGGACCCGATGCGCGCCTTTAGAACGTTGTCCGATTTGGCTCAAATTTTCAGAACTAAACTTTTAGAGCTATTGTTACAGTATTCCGTTGAAAAAGTTATAAATTCGAAAAAACATTTTCTTTCTTCCTAATTTTCTTTTAACAAAAAACTGTCTAGTGTCGTTTGTTTCTGAAAATGAGACAACACATCGATAAATAATTATTTTTTTGCACGTTGCAGGCTAAATGTGTATATATTTAAAAGATTTTTTATAAATTATTAAAAAATTGTAGTGATGGTTTTGATTTTGGACACTACTTCATAATTTGTATATAATAATGATAATGTAAATTAAAAATCATTACTTTGTTATCCCTAGGACGTTCCTTGCCCTTAGGAGCCATAGATGTGCATTAAAAAAATTTATTTTAAGGCGTTAAGCGTTTAAAAGTACCGTTAAGTTGATTTTGTGCTTATGTTTGTATCCAATAGAAATAAATTGTTTGGCATTACCATACCAATGTTTACGATTTTCTCGACAATGCTTCTCAAACTGTATTTTGCTGATAAACATAATATGATGGCAACTTCCAAAGAAAATAAGTGTGGCAATGCCAATATTAGCGGTAAATTGATATCAGCTGTGAGTTTAAAATGTTTACGAAGAAAATTCCAATATATTCAGTAAATTTTATATAAAATGATAGTAAATTTTAATATTGGCCTATTGGGTCATGTGGATTCGGGTAAAACCTCATTGGCCAAAGTACTCAGTTCAATTTCAAGTACAGCGGCATTCGATAAAAATCCGCAATCAAAGGAAAGGGGTATAACACTTGACTTGGGCTTCAGTGCCTTGCAGATTGAGGCGCCAGCTCATATTAGGCAGGAAAATCCTGAGATACAACAGCTACAATTTACATTTGTGGACTGTCCGGGTCATGCCAGTTTAATAAGAACAATTATTGGAGGTATATTTCAATAATTCATTAATAATGTTTTTAGTTAAATTAAGGTTATCCTCTATTTTTAGGCGCACAAATTATAGATTTGATGATTTTAGTTATCGACGCCCAAAAAGGTATACAGACCCAAACAGCTGAATGTATAGTTATTGGTGAACTGCTGCAACGCAAACTTATAGTAGTTGTAAATAAAGTGGACTTGTTGGAGCCTACTCAGAAGCAGGCGCATCTTAAGAAACTAGAAACTAAACTACGTAAAACTTTATCTGCTACCAGATTTGGTGATAGTTTTCCTTTGTATGCTGTATCAGCTTTAAGTAATGAAGGCATTGCCGGGTTATTGGATGGTATTAAGGCAGGTGCTTTTCTGCCACAACGTAATGTGAATAAACCATTTCTTATGTATGTCGATCACTGTTTTTCGATCAAGGGACAAGGTAAGTGAACTATGTTTCTATTCATTGCTTCCTCATACCCATTTTGATTAGTGCTTTAATTATTCAAAAATTTACATGACTTTGTGATAAGCTAGAACTTTGTGGACCTTGTGATAGGCTAGAAAAAAATCAGATTTATTATACTACTAAAAGAAACTAATCGGATTTTCTCTCTTTGCCAATTTCAAGTTGGGATTTGAAAATACATAATTTAAACAAAAAATGCATAATATGTGTTACTTTTTATCGGTTAAGTGTGCAACTCTAAAAAAAATTACATCCGCCATATATAAATATAAAAGCTTTATGCATTAATTTTCACATCAAAATTTGTCATCACAAAATCTTTTCACTAATAATCTTTTTAAATAGGTACAATTTGTACTGGTACCATTGTGCAAGGAAGTGTAAATGTTAACGACAACATCGAGTTACCAGTGATAAAAGAACAACGTAAAATCAAATCAATGCAAATGTTTCGGCAACCGGTACAAAAAGCTCAAATGGGAGATCGTGTTGGACTATGTGTAACTCAATTTAATGCCAAACTCATGGAACGCGGTGTTATATGCCAGTTTGGATACCTCCAGCCCATATATGCAGCTGTTATACAGTTGCAACATATACAATACTATAAATATGCCATCAAATCAAAAACGAAACTACACGTGAGTGTGGGCCATGAAACAGTTATGGCACATTTAACATTATTTAGGGATAATAATCTTGACATAGCATTTGATCCACAAAAGCAATATGAATTTGTTGAAGAGTTGGAAGCAAAGGCAAAGGAAGATCATAGCACCATAATATGGGCTTTGTTGGAATTTGAAAAGCCCATTCTAACTGCTACGGATGCCATATTGATAGCCTCTAAACTGGATTTAGATATACATACCAACTCCTGTCGTCTGGCCTTCTGGGGTAAAATTCAATGGCACACCACTTCAATGCATTACGCCAGCGAACAGCTAAAATTATGGAAAATTTACAAAAATAAGCACAAACAAGGCACTGTCCAGCGTTTAGTCAATGCTCAGGAATTGATTGTACAAAATTTATTTAAAAAAGAGTCCAATCGTCAGTTGTACATCGGCAAACGAATTGAATTATCTACTGGGGAATTAGGTCGAATTGAAAGCACTTTTGGTCAAACTTCAAAAGTAAAAATTACTTTCGATGAACCTCTCAAAGATACAACGTTGGCAATTTTAAAAGAAGGGCGTTTAAGTGATGTTGGTGTTATACTTAAATATAAAAAATATATTTTTAATAAAGATCTTGGTATAATACAGTATTAGGTTTGTTGTTTTTATTTTAATATTTAATATTTATTTCTTTATAAATTTTTTTCTATAGAAAAATTTTCGCTATGAAATTTTTTCTATAGAAAAATTTTCGTTGTAAAATTTTTTCTATAGAAAAATTTTCGTTAAAAAAATTTTTTCTATAGAAAAATTTTCGTTATAAAATTTTTTCTATAGAAAAATTTTCGTTATAAAATTTTTTCTATAGAAAAATTTTTGTTATAAAATATTTTTAAAAAATTTTTTATTTTTTCTATAGAAAAATTTTCGTTATAAAATTTTTATTATAGAAAAATTTTGGTAAAAAAAATTTTTCTATAGAAAGTTTTTCGTTATAAAAAATTTTCTATAGAAAATTGTTCGTTATAAAAATTTTTCTATAGAAAATTTTTCGTTATAAAAATTTTTCTATAGAAAATTTTTCGTTAGAAAAATTTTTCTATAGAAAATTTTTCGTTATAAACATTTTTCTATAGAAAATTTTTCGTTATAAAATTTTTCTATTTTTCGTTATAAAAATTTTTATATAGAAAATTATTCGTTATAAACATTTTTCTATAGGAAACTTTTGGTTAAAATAATTTGTCTATAGGAAATTTTTCGTTATACAAATTTTTCTATAAAAGATTTTTCGTTATAAAAATTTTTCTATAGAAAAATGTTTCATTATAAACATTTTTCTATAGAAAATTTTTGGTTATTAACATTTTTCTATAGAAAAATTTTCGTTATAAAATTTTTTCTATAGAAAAATTTTCGTTATAAACTTTTTTTATAGAAAAAATTTCGTTATACAATTTTTTTATAGAAAAATTTTCGTTATAAAATTTTTTCTATAGAAAAATTTTCGTTATAAAATTTTTTTCTATAGAAAAATTTTCGTTATAAAATTTTTTTCTATAGAAAAATTTTCGTTATAAAATTTTTTCTATATAAAAATTTTCGTTATAAAATTTTTTCTATAGAAAAATGTTCGTCATAAAATTTTTTCTATAGAAAAATTTTCGTTATAAAATTATTTCTATAGAAAAATTTTTCGTTTATAAACATTTTTCTGTAGAAAATTTTTCGTTATAAAATTTTTTCTATAGAAAAATTTTCGTTATAAACATTTTTCTATAGAAAATTTACTATACAAATTTTCTATAGAAATTTTTCATTTTAAAATTTTTCTATATAAAGTTTTTCATTGTAAAAATGTTTCTATAGAAAATTATTCATTATAAAATTTTTTCTATAGAAAATTTTTCATTTTAAAATCATTTTAAAAATTTTTCCAGGAAAAATTTTTCGTTATAAAAAATTTTTCTATAGAAAATTGTTCGCTTTAAAAATTTTTCTATAGAAAATTTTTCGTTATAAAAATTTTTTGTATAGAAAATTTTTGGTTATACAAATTTTTCTATAGAAAATTTTTTGTTATAATTTTTTTTTATAGAAAATTGTTTTCTCTAGAATATTTTTTGTTATAATAATTTTTCTATGGAAAATTTTTTGTCATAAAAATTTTTCGATAGAAAATATTTCATTATAAAAATTTTTCAAAAGAAAATTTTTCGTTCTAAAATGGTTCTATAGAAAATTATTCATTTTAAAAAATTGTCTACAGAAAATTAAAAGATTTGTCATTATAAAAATTTTTCTATAGAAAATTTTTAAATACATAATTTATTTAAATCAAACGCGCTTTATTTGTTTGCTTTTAGTACTGAGAGACACTTGTTGCTTAATTTGATCACATTTGACAGCTTTAATTGTTTTAAAACCGTTCAAATTAAGACGTTTGGCTATTAATTATCATTTTTACAATTACAATAAAAATCTTGTATGCATTTATAATTAATTTATTTATTCATTTTGTATGTAATTTATAAAATCTATGAAATGGAAAGTTGAATCCAGAACCACACGCCCATATCGAGAATTATGTCATCAAAGCGGTTAAATGCTAAAAATTCAAAAAAATACATATTTATAATAAATTATTCTAAAGTCGTTTAAATATTCAGAGCGCATTTAATAATATGTATGGGAAAAATATTAAATAATTCATTTGAAAGATAGAAAATATAAAACAAAACTGAAACCAGAAATAATTTAAAAGTTAACGTACTTTTGCTACGTTTAATGATTATAGCCAATTTGGGAAAATGTATAAAAAATATTTAAAATTGAAAACTAAAAATATTTTGCATAGAATTGGGGAATTACCCATGAGAGAATACGTAAATAAAGTTTGTAAACGAACATGTTTTTTTAAATTTGGAATTTTAAATGTAACCGTAATAAGCAGTTGTGTTTCCGTACGATAACGAAAATACCCAAACCAGTCCGAAGTTACCCAAAACTCACCTGGTTTGAGTCTTTGCTCTTTAATTAAATTATTTTTCTAAATGTCAATTAATATTTTTTTAAATTTCCATTAAAAATTAAATACAGCAAAACTAAAACGTTTTTGACAGTTTTAAAAACATTTGCTTGAATATTTTTCAAGTTAAATCAATTGTGGACTTAAATTTTGGTGTTTTGTGTTACCGTACTCCTTAATTACTCTCGTTTGTCCGAACTTACCCAAAAGGTAAAGAAAATGAAAATTTAACATCCAATCCGTCTACATTTGACCCTAGCTCCCATATTAGGCCAATGAAGGAAATGACAAATATGACAAAGTAAGGCAAATATGTATCTGGATTTATGCAATAAAAAGAAAAGACCTTCGACCTTAGTCGTGAAGGATATCATATGGTCTAACCTCACCGACTATAGCACTTTTCTACATGTTTTTTTTGAAAATAATTTTACAATTTTAAACAAATTTTTGACAAAATTAATAAATTAAATTAAGAATTAGATAAGAATAATAAATCGTTAATACTATAAACAGAAACTGCAATATTTCAGTTTGAAAATGTTATATTTTTTTCGTTTACAATCTTTAAGTTGATTGTGTACTTTTTATAAGAACATGAATAATATTTAAATTCACGTTTTATTATTTAGTCAAAATTATCTGCTTATTGAGAAAATAGTCCTAAAACACTGTATAAACAAGTAGAAATGTTCTGGAGATGGTCAAGCCTGATGATATGATACCCTACAACACTGAGGAGAAATGTTAACTATCGGGGTTTTCAACAGAGACGCTGCAAAAGTACAGCGACAGGGACAGCAGAGGTTTGCCATTTTATGATGGAAAGATATACGAGCCAACAACGAGTTGAAATTATTAAAATTTACTACCGAAATTCGGAGTTGAAAACCAAGTTTGGAGAACGTGTTATCTCATGAAATGGTCCAGGCAATTGGATGCCTCGGTAATTCGATTTGACGCCGTTAGACTATTTCTTGTGGGGCTACGTCAAGTCTATGATCTTTGCCAACAAGCCTGCGACGATTGATGAACTTCGTACAAATGTCGAACGTGAAATTCCAGCAGTATCGTCCAATTTATGTTTGAAAACCGTCAAAAATTGGGTTCACCGTCTGGACTTCTGCAAGAATAACAAATTTCCTTGATATCTAAAACAGTTTTTGTTTAATTTAAACAACATTTGTAGCGCTCTTATTGAAAACCCCTTTATATGTAAGGTGACAATATTTTCCAACTACTAAAAACAAGACAAATTTTATATGAAGTTTAATCACAAGTATACACGGTTTTGGATCTAAGCAACTAAAAGTTGTTTCTAATGTAATTTTGGCTGCATCGGAATCTGCACTCCATTTTTTGATATTGGTTCTAGTTTTCGAGATATTAATTTTTTTCCAATTTTCGACAATTTATCTTCATTTTATTCATTAAAAAGTTTTAAATTAGAAATGAGGAGTAGTCGAACTGAGTCGATTGTACTGTTGTTGTTGTTGTAACGGCTCTAACATTTAAAATTTTATAATTTTTTTTTTTATGGGGGATCTGTTAGGAAATCAAGGCCAAGAAATTGTGCTACTTCCACTGGATGAGTCCACAAATCCTCAGGACTAAGTGAAGTAGGTTTGACGGTATAGTTGAAAATGTGAAGGGTATCAACGTAAAGTTGAGAACTGCACGGTCTATGCGGAACCAAAATATGTTAAATCTGTTGCTCCATCCCAATCTCGGTTGGGCCAGAACGACACTTCTTTTTCGCGGCAAGTTATTTTCTACTTCTGCTATGGACGATGGACAACCTCCTAATGCAACATTCATGCGATAACCTGAAATCGCGGAGTTGGTGAGGTATGATCTAAAGGATTCAGTACATATCTTCGTGTAATATCCTCATACACGCGAAGATATTTCCTGACATGCCTCGGGGAAGATACCAACTGTATGATGTTAAAGTTTGAATAATTTCTCCGATGACATCCCAAAAGGAGTTAGCATAATGTAGTGTTCCTTTACTGGAAGGATCTTTGTTTCCTCATGAAGATGATGTGGTGAGGTAATTTGTAGGCAGCGTTTTATTGTTCCTAGGGCTTAATTTTTTTAGCATTTTAATATTTCTCCACTGTGTATCACTTAGCGACGCTGACCATACCGGAGCTGCATAGTTTGCTACTGACCGACCAATCGGTTTATAGGTTGACAGCAAGGTTTCTTTGTCCATTCCTCAAGTACTGTCGGCTAGTGCTAGTTTCTCATCACAATTTATGCTCCTCACTTGTGACATGTGCTGACGAAGTAAAAAGGCTGTCAATTGTGACTCCTAAGATTTTCAGGTGGTTCACTGTCGAAATTAGTACACCATCGATCATGACGCCCACGGCAGTCGGTTCTTCGTACCGGAACGACTCGGAATTCTTAGGATTCCGACCAAGGACTGTCACTACTGCGGTATTACCAATAATATCGCAGTTACAACAACAACAACGCCGAGTTGATAAATAGGTTCGCTGATTATTTAGTTGGTTGTATCTTTAGCTTACGTTCAGTGAAGGAATTGTGGATGATATTAAGATAAAGAATTACCTAACCGCATAGGTCTTCCACATTTTGGGCGGGCGCCATTATCGTGCAGTCGACCGTATATGATATCACTTCAACGCTTTGCGTTGGAGCTAGGAGTTTAAAGAGGTTGAAGAACTCCCTGTTTGACTGTACGGTGTTTTGAGCGCTGGTCTATAAACTCCAAGAACGACTGACGAACACATCACTTCAAATTTTTTGACATTGTGGACAGCAAGATGTCCCGGAAGAGGACTTACCATGGTAAAGGCTTTTTACAAGTCAAGCTCCACAAGGGCCGTTCTTTCTTAAGGCCTCTGCTATTTCAGCCTTTTGTGATCTGAGTGGTAATGGCTGTTAACGCTGTGCATTTTGCTGGTGGCGAGCTGCTGGTAGTTGGCTGGTCAGCTTTGGGGTAGAGCCTCCAGTGTCTTCGCGACTTGGGACAGGAGGGATATCGGTTTGTACAATGTTCACTCATTCGCGGGTTTTCCAGGTATTAGGATTTCCATCTTTCCAGACATCGGGTATAGTGAGGCTAGTCATAGACAGATTGTGAAGAACTTGACCCGCCACTCGTCTAGGTGTTTTAGCATCGCTTGTACTGTTTGGGATCTGCTTCACTCATTAAAGTCCAACAGTAGTCGTTCATCATGCCTTCGTCCCGAAACAATTATTATCGTTTTTCTATATTCGCCAAATCTTGGTGTAAGCGCTCTTCTGGCTCGTCGTTTGTATCACCCAAGTTTTCAGAAAAAAATTCAAGATGAGAATGCAGAAAATGTATGTTGACAGACATTCGAGCTCTAATCTTGCAATAATTTTGCAACAAATGGTCGATTATGTGATTCAAATCCGAGGATTTGCGATCACCGAAAAAAATGTGGACAATATCTTGAAATGATACTCATGAGCTGCTTCATTGGGTGGTTAAACATTTTGTAAAGTTTCGGCTTCTGTCGATTATAAATAATGTTTCTAGCGACGCTTACAGCTGACTGCCATTGTGATAGCGCAGTGCTGCCAACATGCGCGAACTCACTAACAAGAACCAATTTTGAAAAATGAAATACGGATTTGAATTCTGCACCTCAAATAACATCAATATTTCTTCTCATCTGATCCAAAAGTTGACCGTTATACATATGTTATCTTGTGTACTTGTAGCTCTTTTAAAGATAACATTGAGGTTAACTATAAAATTGACTTGTGAAAGAAGGTCTTATGTAGTCTCCTAAGGTGAAATAGGGGCCAATCCCTAAATTTGGTACAGTGATTTATCTTTATATGCGCAATAATATTACATAATATAATAATATAATAATATTAATTTGGTGCTGTAGGGGATGTTGGAGACCAAGCAACGGTACTGATTGGTCTTAGCTTGGTAAGCCCAGACTTATCTTGGTTATCCTTCATTTCAACTGTGGACATTGATATCCTCGTAGTATCACCCGGGGAACTACGTTAACACCCGTTAATGTAGTGAGCTAACATGTGCCGCGAGTTCTTCCATAATAACGATAAAAATATGGTTTAGGACGTCGGGTTAGTAACTCACTCCTAGAAATAACAAAAACATTACTCCTCTAATGTTAGAACTGGACGTCCGAAACTCCAATGGAAAGACCAAGTAGGGTACAAACTTTCAAAACTTGGCCTACGAAATTGGAGAATATGCGCACAAGACCGAAGCACAAAATTCTAAAATATGATTGGCCTTTGACCTCAACAGGTTGTAAATATAGGCCATTTAAGTAAGTTAAGTAAGTAATATCATATAAATATGTAAAATTAAAACTATCTGTGAATTGCCAAATATGTAAATTTTTCCCCGAGTTGATTGGATTTCAGACCAATATTTCTATGCGTTACATACATTAGCATAGACTCATAATACCTATAATAGTATGTGCTATAAAATCTAAAAAAACTGTTCATACGAATGTTTTATTGTCTAGATAAATTAAAACTCTAGAACTGAATATAACTTTTTTAATAAGAAATTATACTTTGTATATTTTATAAATATACGGAAAATATCCAAACAATTATCGAATACCAATTAAGTTGGTAAAATACTATTAAGAAATTTGAAGAAGATTTTTAACAACTTCTACAATATAAAAGGTAAAATTAAGAAATTTTATCAAGTTAGTTTTATATCGGAGTTTGAGAACGACACATCATTAACATAACATTTGGATAATGGATTTTATAAAAATTACAAGCTTTTTACTACTACTCGTAGTTTCAACGTGGGCTTCACCGCATCTAAAGAAAAAGGGCGGTGGTGGTCATGGTGGTGGCCAAGTTGCAGCTATTCCCGTTTATATTCAAGTCCAACCTGTCCAGCCTGCACCACAACCTGTGTATGCTCCACCACCACCACCGGTACATCCTCCACCACAACCTGTATATTATCAACCACAACCTGTGCATCCTCCACCGCAACCGGTGCATCCTCCACCACGTCCGGTGCATCCTCCACCACGTCCGGTGCATCCTCCACCACGACCAGTGCAACCTCCACCACAACCGGTGCATCCTGCACCACAACCCATTAAAGTACAACCAATTGTTATAAAACCCATTATAGTGAAGCCTATTATAGTGAAGCCGGTAATTCAAAAACCTGTAGTAACACACCCGGCTGTTCAACCGGTTATTGTTAAACCAGTATTTGTTAAACCTGGCAAACATCATCATCACCACCATAAACATTAAATAAATTATTAAGTTTAAATTATAAATTGTTTATTATTTCATTACCGTATTATAAATCGGACAAATTGATATTTCTAAAGTGAGAGAGAAATGTATTGAGCTTTACTATTCTGATTTGTTATAATGGGTGTTTTTTTTAGAGGTATAGAACTTCGAATTGAAATAAAACACAAGAAAATCGTTTAAATGTCCATCAATTTGGCTTTATTGGAAGGATAATTTTATGCCATTAATGTTTAAATATGATTTCGGGCATGTGGCCGCCGCGGCTTGCTCGAATAAAGCCAATTCTACAGGTCCAATTTTCAACTACTTTTTCGAGCATATGGGGCCGTATGTTGGCAATAACGCCACGAATGTTGGCTTCCAAGTCCCCTAACGTTTCTGGTTTGTTGGCGTAGACGAGCGACTTCACATATCCCCAAAGAAATAATCCAGTGGTGTCAAATCGCACGATCTTGGTGGACAATTGACAGGTCCATTCCGCGAAATTATGCGCTCATCGAATGTTTCCTTCAATAAATCAATTGTGACGTGCGCTGTGTGGCATGTAGCGTCGTCTTGTTGGAACCACAACTCATCCACATTCATGCCATCCAATTGGGGAACAAAATAGTAGGTTATCATGGCTCTATACCGGTCTCCATTTATGGTAACTGACTCTCCAGCATTATTTCGGAAGAAGTATGGCCCAATGACTCCACCAGCCCATAGAGCACACCAAACAGTCAGTTTTTGTGGATGTAATGGCGTCTCAAGGGTCTCATGTGGATTCTCTTCACTCCAAATGCGGCAATTTTGCTTGTTGACGTAGGCATTCAACCAAAAATGAGCCTCATCACTGAACAAAATTTTGCGATGAAAATCAGCATCGAGATCAATCTCATTTTCGGCCCATACACCAAAATCACGACGCATTGCATGGTCTCGCGGCTTTATTTCTTGCACAAGCTGGATCTTGTAAGGTCGCAAGCCAAGATCTTTGCACAAAATCTTCCATAAAGTTGATGGACAAAGCTCCAATTGCTGTGCACGGTGGCGAATCGATTCATTCTATAGCGGCAATTGTTTCTTCGGTGCGTACTGTTCGACGTCGCTGCGGATGAGTATTATCACATAGAGTAAACGTAGTGCGAAAACGATCCATGGTTAACCGAATTAATTGCTCTGATAGACGATTATGTCAACCATAAAATGGACGGAGCTTGCGGTAAACTTCGCGAACTGAACCATTATTTTCGAAATAAATTTTGCACGATTTGCAAGCGTTGTTCTTTTGTCAACCTGTTCATGATGAAATGGCAAACCAAACTAAATATTAATCACTTGACAGCTGACAAAATGGCCGCCAGTTAAAAAAGTGATGCCAACTTAAAGTTCTATACCTCAATAAAAAACACCCGATAGCACGATTTTTGTGTAAAATGTTGCATATCCTAAAAATCTTCTGAAAGCAGTAAAATCAGTTATTTTTTTTTATACCCACCATCAAAAAAAAAAAAAATGGGGGGTATATTGAGATTGTCATTCCGTTTGTAATTTCCTTAATATTGGCTCAAAAACCAAAAACGATATGAATCCTTATGAAATTTTAAGACGATTGAGCGATGTCCGTCTGTCTGTCTGTTGAAATCAAGATAACGCTTAAACGAAAGGAGCTTGCTCACTGAAACTTTGTAAAAGTATTCTTCATCTCCGAGAAAATTTTGGTATTGAAATTGGGCAAAATCGGTTCACATTTGACCATAGCTCCCGTATAACCTCGTCTAGGCTAATCGCTTATTTGTTAATAAATGACAAATTATAGTTAGCTATGATGATTTGGTATATAGAAGTTTTACATTAGCCCTAGGCAGCGTGTAAAATTTCATCAAAATCGGTTCACATTTAGCCATAGCTCCAATACAAAAAACTTACGAAAACAGCCTAAATTTCATCTAAAATACACTTAAATGCCAATAAATCTAAAAGTATAACAGATATAACCACTAAATTTGGCAAAAGAAAGTCTTATGTCAATGTCAGCCAGTGTGCAAAATTTTGTCACAATCGGTCACCATTTGACCATAGCTCCCATATAAAAAACTTATGGAAACACAAAAATACATAAAGAAAAGGTTGTTTATGTCCGTCTGTCCGTCAGATAGAAGCACGATAGCGCCTTAACGAAAAGAGCTAGAGGGACAAAATTTTACAAAAGTATTTTGGATATCCTGAAAAAGATGTGTATTGAAAATGGACAAAATCGGTTCAAATTTAGTTAGAGCTCCCATATAACCCCGCCCCGGGAAACACATTAATGCTGATAAATTGAATACAATTGTAATAGCTATGACGATTAAATTTAAAATAGGGAAGTTTTATGCAATTTTTGATCAGTTTATCAAATTTTATAGGAATCAGTCCATATTTGACTTTAGCTTTCATATAAAAAACACTCACGGAAACCAAAAATTTTACCAAAGGCCAGTTAAAAGCTATTAAAGCTCTATATATATACCAGCCAGTGTGTAAAATTTTGTTACAATCGGTCAACATTTGGCTATAATTCTTATATATATAACATCCCCTTTTTTATATCTACAATCAAAATGATTTGGAGGTACATTCATTATATTAAGATTGCACCTATGAAATTAGATAGGCATCAATCAATGTTCAGCCCAGACTTTATATATGATGAATGCATTAGGAACTCCTAACGAAATATATGGACCTGCTGTATTACTATTAACATGTTTAGCCTAACTACAAATTAAGCACAACGAAAACTATTTAACAACTTATTAATGTAAAACTATACCCGGTTATTAGACCGAATTTTAATCAAAGTAAATACTGGGGAAACCACTAAAATATTTTTAAATGTTGAACTATAAAGCTAACGCATTAGCTTAGCGATTTTTTCAGTTTTGGTCCAGATTTTGAATTAGCTGCACCCTGTTTCTGAATTTAACACAACTTGGTGGTGGGTATATAAGATTCGGCACAGCCGAATATAACACTCTTACTTGTTAAATTTAATGTGCCTAAATGTTCAGATCAGAGTTTTACTTCAGTTATGACCGTTTAGTTTTCGTCAACTCCACAAGTAGGAAGTGTATGAAATTTACTCACAGAAATATTGCTTTAATCTACCCTATATCTATCGACTAAGATACAAACTGCATTTTCTCAAAATTTATCTAAAAACGCCGAAAGTCCAAAAGAAATGGGTTTAAATATGAAGGGAATTGAATTTTTATACTTAAATTTCGCACATATAAGTTTTGAGTTAACTTATGTATATCGATAGGCAAAATATCGACAAAAGTTCGATCGGTGGTGCAGATGTTAGTAGCGAATATAAATATTGCTCTGAGACCCACTTTAAACTATAACGATCGACTAAGAATAACGTAGGTATCCAACCGTCCTCATTTTTCGTTGTTCATGTAAGACTTGTAATAGAATCAGAATAATTTCAAAAATTACGGACCAGATTAATAAGTCCGTGTTATTTTGGTTAAAACACAGGCTTCTATACTCATATTGAAAAGTATTTCTAATTTTGTATCCCTTGCGAAAAATATTATTTGTATTTTTTTTCGATGCCGTTGTTGAAGTCCAATTCCTTTCCTCCGAGCTATTTCTTTAAGTTTGGAAAGAAGAACTAGTCATTTGGGTCTTAATCTGGGGAATATGGTTTATGAGGGGACAATTAGCAGCCCAAATTATGGATTTTGAAAAATAATTTTTTTCTTGGCCAAATACAATAGTTTGGAGTACAAACCCATTCTTTTCGATAAAGAGATTGCCTTTACAATTGTGTGTACGAATTGGGTTAAAATCTTTGGATAGAGCACCTGTTCAAGGTCAAAGACCGAGCATATTTTAGAATTCCATGCGCTTCGATCTTGTGCGCATATTCTCCAATTTCGTAGTTCAAACTTTGAAAGATTTTCTTCTACTTAGTCTTTCCATCGAAGTTTCGGATGTCCTCTTCTACGAGTTTCTTTGGCATTATTTTCGAACACTTTTCTTCCTGGAGTATTTTCATCCATACACACGACATGTCCTAGCCAACGCAGTAACTGCTGCTTAATGCGTTTAACTATGTCGATGTCTGTGTATAGCTCATACAGCTCATGGATCATTCGATGTTGATATTCATTGTTGACGCAGACTGGTCCAAAGATTTTTGTAGAATCTTCCTTTAAAAAACTCCAAGAAAAGCTTCATAATAACACGGTCAGCATAAGCGTTTTATAGATTGAATTGTAATTCTTACAGAGAGAGCTTTATTTCTTAGTCCCATTTCAAACAAATCAGGTTTACTTGATCAGGTTTTCTTTAAATTTATTTTGAACTTGGATTCACGTTCATACACAAACATTTTCTTCATCAGTTTTCATTTTATTTTCCTTAAATTTCATACAAATTTTAAAAATTTTTGTAAACTTGATAGTACGGTAAGGTTTGCTCAATTTTAAGTCTGTCAGTTTTTCTTATACAAATTCAAGACTTGATAAGCCAAACCTGACTAATGTAAAGTAGACTTAGTTGCCTTCTAGGCCATCGTTTGGTTGACGGCGGTACCAAGGTAAACAAATTTAATTAGGGAGAGATAAAGTTTTATATTATTTAACACTGTAATTGCACGTCAACAGTGAAGTTGCACCATCTGCTTTATTTGGGGCCGACTCACCCCGACAAACCCATCGTTTGGTGTACAGTGTGTTGTGGCGGATGTACGTTGCAAAAACTCGCTGTTGAACAACGGAAAACCTTTAAGTGACATTGTAAAATGGTTGCTATATTAGGCGCCGATTTCCACCGACAAACCCACCGTTTGTTCTTCGGTATGTTGTGGAGCAAAAACTCGCTGTAAAACAACGAAATACCTTTAAGTGACATTGTCAAATGGTTGCTATATCTTGCGCTTATTCACACCGACAAACTCACCGTTTAATCTTCGGTGTGTTGTGGCGGATGCACAGCTTCTTCTTATGTCAATGTCAGCCAGTGTGCAAAATTTTGTCACAATCGGTCACCATTTGACCATAGCTCCCATATAAAAAACTTATGGAAACACAAAAATACATAAAGAAAAGGTTGTTTATGTCCGTCTGTCCGTCAGATAGAAGCACGATAGCGCCTTAACGAAAAGAGCTAGAGGGACAAAATTTTACAAAAGTATTTTGGATATCCTGAAAAAGATGTGTATTGAAAATGGACAAAATCGGTTCAAATTTAGTTAGAGCTCCCATATAACCCCGCCCCGGGAAACACATTAATGCTGATAAATTGAATACAATTGTAATAGCTATGACGATTAAATTTAAAATAGGGAAGTTTTATGCAATTTTTGATCAGTTTATCAAATTTTATAGGAATCAGTCCATATTTGACTTTAGCTTTCATATAAAAAACACTCACGGAAACCAAAAATTTTACCAAAGGCCAGTTAAAAGCTATTAAAGCTCTATATATATACCAGCCAGTGTGTAAAATTTTGTTACAATCGGTCAACATTTGGCTATAATTCTTATATATATAACATCCCCTTTTTTATATCTACAATCAAAAAGATTTGGAGGTACATTCATTATATTAAGATTGCACCTTTGAAATTAGATAGGCATCAATCAATGTTCAGCCCAGACTTTATATATGATGAATGCATTAGGAACTCCTAACGAAATATATGGACCTGCTGTATTACTATTAACATGTTTAGCCTAACTATAAATTAAGCACAACGAAAACTATTTAACAACTTATTAATGTAAAACTATACCCGGTTATTAGACCAAATTTTAATCAAAGTAAATACTGGGGAAACCACTAAAATATTTTTAAATGTTGAACTATAAAGCTAACGCATTAGCTTAGCGATTTTTTCAGTTTTGGTCCAGATTTTGAATTAGCTGCACCCTCTTTCTGAATTTAACACAACTTGGTGGTGGGTATATAAGATTCGGCACAGCCGAATATAACACTCTTACTTGTTAAATTTAATGTGCCTAAATGTTCAGATCAGAGTTTTACTTCAGTTATGACCGTTTAGTTTTCGTCAACTCCACAAGTAGGAAGTGTATGAAATTTACTCACAGAAATATTGCTCTAATCTACCCTATATCTATCGACTAAGATACAAACTGCATTTTCTCAAAATTTATCTAAAAACGCCGAAAGTCTAAAAGAAATGGGTTTAAATATGAAGGGAATTGAATTTTTATACTTAAATTTCGCACATATAAGTTTTGAGTTAACTTATGTATATCGATAGGCAAAATATCGACAAAAGTTCGATCGGTGGTGCTGATGTTAGTAGCGAATAGAAATATTGCTCTGAGACCCACTTTAAACTATAACGATCGACTAAGAATAACGTAGGTATCCCACCGTCCTCATTTTTCGTTGTTCATGTAAGACTTGTAATAGAATCAGAATAATTTTAAAAATTACGGACCAGATTAATAAGTCCGTGTTATTTTGGTTAAAACACAGGCTTCTATACTCATATTCAAAAGTTTTTCTAATTTTGCATCCCTTCCGAAAAATATTATTTGTATTTTTTTTCGATGTCGTTGTTGGAGTCTAATTTCTTTCCTCCGAGCTATTCCTTTAAGTTTGGAAAGAAGAACTAGTCATTTGGGTCTTAATCTGGGGAATATGGTATATGACAATTTGCAGCCCAAATTATGGATTTTGAAAAATAATTTTTTTCTTGGCCAAATGCAATAGTTTGGAGTAAAAACTCGATAAAGAGATTGCCTTTCCAATTGTATGTACGAATTGGGTTAAAACCTTTGGATAGAGGACCTGTTCAAGGTCAAAGGCCGAGTATATTTTAGAATTCTATGCGCTTTGATCTTATGCGCATATTCTCCAATTTCGTAGTTCAAACTTTGAAAGATTTTCTTCTACTTAGTCTTTCCATCGAAGTTTCGGATGTCCTCTTCTACGAGTTTCTTTGGCATTATTTTCGAACACTTTTCTTCCTGGAGTATTTTCATCCATACACACAACATGTCCTAGCCAACGCAGTCACTGCTGCTTAATGTGTTTAACTATGTCGATGTCAGTGTATAGCTCATACAGCTCATGGATCATTCGATGTTGATATTCATTGTTGACGCAGACTGGTCCAAAGATTTTTGTAGAATCTTCCTTTAAAAAACTCCAAGGAAAGCTTCATAATAACACGATCAGCATAAGCGTTTTATAAATTGAATTTTAATTCTTACAGAGAGAGCTATATTTGTTAGTCCTATTTCGAACAAATCAGGTTTACTTGATCAGGTTTTCCTTAAATTTCTTTTGAACTTGCATTCACGTTCATACAAAAACATTTTCTTCATCAGTTTTCATTTTATTTTCCTTAAATTTCATACAAATTTTAAAAATTTTTGTAAACTTGATAGTACGGTAAGGTTTGCTCAATTTTAAGTCTGTCAGTTTTTCTTATACAAATTCAAGACTTGATAAGCCAAACCTGACTAATGTAAAGTAGACTTAGTTGCCTTCTAGGCCATCGTTTGGTTGACGGTGGTACCAAGGTAAACAAATTTAATTAGGGAGAGATAAGGTTTTATATTATTTAACACTGTAATTGCACGTCAACAGTGAAGTTGCACCATCTGCTTTATTTGGGGCCGACTCACCCCAAAAAACCCATCGTTTGGTCTACGGTGTGTTGTGGCGGATGCACGGTGCAAAAACTCGCTGTTGAACAACGGAAAACCTTTAAGCGATATTGTAAAATGGTTGCTATATTTGGCGCCGATTTCCACCGACAAACCCACCGTTTGTTCTTCGGTATGTTGTGGAGCAAAAACTCGCTGTAAAACAACGAAAAACCTTTAAGTGACATTGTCAAATGGTTGCTATATCTTGCGCTTATTCACACCGACAAACTCACCGTTTAATCTTCGGTGTGTTGTGGCGGATGCACGTTTCGTCGACGGCTACGAAACGATGAAAAATTCGTCCATATCGCTATTTAACAACGGAAAACCTTTTAGCGACATTGTCAAATGGTTGAGTTTGTAGTTGATTGTGAGTAGAGATGGGTTTAGACCTGGGTATTTACCTAACGCTGGGTATTTACCTATTTATACCTACCTTCATACCCGGGTATTTATCTAATTTCGGGTAAATACTCATTTGAATACTCGTTGTTACGTAGAGCAACAGAATTTTGAACATTTTCGAATTGATCTGAGGTACCTCCTGCATTGGAATTCATTTACACAATGTCACAGGCGCTAGACATAAATGTAATGCCAGATTTTGTTAATTACAAGGCCAGAAATGATTTTTGGGCCAAAACTTTTGTATGGATGAAATTTCTCCAGTAAATTAGTGGAAAGAAATTTGTGGAAGTACGCAATTAAGCAAATTAGATGTTCGAATTTTAACAGCTCCTAGTACTTCAACTGCTTCTGAACGTCCCCTTAGCACCCACAGCTTCTTCTTTTAATTTTTTTTATTTTGATTTATACCCACATTTTGGGTAAATACCCAAATGCTTGGGTAAATACTTGGGTATTAACCTTTTAATACCTAATTTACCATTTGGGTATTTACCCTTGTCCCATCACTAATTGTGAGCAAATGCGACAGCCATCTTGCGAAAAGTTTTCTCATACCAAAGTACATACATACATACATACGCAAACAATGAGCCGATTCTATTTTTAGACTCATTAAATGGGACCTAAGTTTTAACTCCGGCTCCGAACGGCAAATGCATTAGTTAGAAAAGTTTTACATAGCCTAATTCTCAATAACCAGTGGAAAGCTCAGATATGAGGTGAACCGCTTTTTTGAAAATTTATTTTTTCAAGTGGGTCTGGCCGGCGATCGAACTTAGGACCTCTGGTAAAGTAATCATTCTAAATTAAAACCCCTGAGTCATGTGAGATCTTTATATCGAGCCCACATAATATATAACAAGCATAGCCTTGTTCTTTCCGCAAAAATAATGCTTAATAGGCGCATGAAATTCACTTTTTTTCAACGCTACGAAGTCTTACATCAAGAGCTGCCAAAACATAAACTAAATAACGCAGATTGTTTAAATTTAGACATTGGTCAACTGACAGTTGACCCTTGACAGGAGCAATTAGAATTTCCCAATTAAGAAGATACAAATTTAAAAAATCTAAAAAATAACAAAAATTATTAAATTTATTTTAAATATGGGCATGAAAGGGTTAAGAGGTAATTCTACATTGTATCTTTTAGAAATACACGAAAAATAATTAAACAATTATCGACTACCAATTAAGTTTGTTAAAATTACTATTAGTACGTAAATTCAAAGAAGATTCTACAAAAAAAAACTCATCTTTCTCCAGAATATAAAAGCCACTTTAATAAATTCTATCAAGTTAGTTTCGTTGCGGATCTTGAGAACGATACATTATAAAATTTGAGAATATGGTTTATATACAAATTTCAAGTATTTTTCTACTACTTATCGCTTCAACATGGACGTCACCGCATAAAAAAGGTGGTCAGTCACCACCTGCGCATCCTCCACCAAAACCTGTGCATCCACCGCCAAAGCCTATGCCGCCTCCTCCGAAACCCGCACATCCTCCACCAAAACCTGTGCATCCACCACCGAAACCTAGGCCACCTCCACCGAAACCTGTGCATCCACCACCGAAACTTAGGCCACCTCCACCGAAACCTGTGCATCCACCACCGAAACCAGTACATCCACCACCGAAGCCTAGGCCACCTCCACCTAGGCCTCCACCAAAACCAGTACATCCTCCACCAAAGCCTAGGCCACCTCCACCAAAACCTGCGCATCCTCCACCAAAGCCTGCACCTCCTCCACCTGCACATCCCGCTCCAATTATTATAAAACCCATTATTGTTATAGTGAAGCCCGCAAATATGAAACCTGGCAAACACCATTAAAAATTAAATAAATTATAAAACTAAGATTTACAAATTGTTTGTTATTTTATTGCGGTGATGGAAAACCTTAAAATTGTCTTAAGAAATTAGTGTTTCCAAGACACATTTCTACGAATTCATTTCTATTAAAAGTCGCCTTAAATCAAGAGAAAGTAAGTTTGTAAAATTTTTATCAGTGGGCAATAGATTTCGCTATAAATATTTCAAATTTTAATTCGTAATTCTACTCCAGTTGTTTGAGAGAGAGGAAGGAAGGTAGCCCAACTGCTACACTTCCTTGGATACCTTTATAAATCGTGAAATATAATTTACAGATGGTTCAGCCTTCATAAGTGTTCACATGGATCCTTTTATAGCATCTAAACGTCTACAATCCCACATTAATGATCTAGAAAAATGGTTGTACAAATGGAAAATGAAGATAAATATTATCCCCGGAGGGATTAAAATTAAGTATCTTTGGTGTTGAACTAGATAGTAACATGAAGGGATGAAACGATACGAGTATATAAAAGTACTTACTCGATACTTTTCCTTCGATACCATGTACTTTTGGTATCGATACTTTATCACCAACTCCAAGTAGGTATCGGTAAAAAGTACTAGTATCGGTCAAAAGTACTCGTTATATATCACACACAGAAACAATTCAAATTTTATTTTAATTAATTAAAAAATTAAATTATTTTTTTGAAATAAAAGGCCTAATTCACAAGGACGGAAACAAGATGTTTACAAAATTTCCTCAACCGTCTTTTTTATTTAGGACTAGCACTCAGGCGATGTCCCCTACTTATGCTTTGCATTGTGTTGGAACTACGAAAATAGGTTGTGGGAAGGAGGAAAGAGGGAGTATTGTTTGTGGACATTAGGTTTGAATTTTTCTATATTGCAATTGACAGGAAAATCTTCTGAGGGAAGTACATACGTACTGTGCGGCTAAAGAACGAATTTTCTCTATAGTTTGTCATTCGGTCCACTGGACAATCAGTCACAAATGCATGTGATCTAACGGATTGACGTGTGTTGCTTAAGAATCTTCGGGTTTCGGGAACGAGGTCCCTGATATCGTTACGACACATTCCATAGTAGTACCGATAGAAATGTGTTGTACAACCCGCATTGCGGCGGTGCTCCAGTGAGTCAGTAGTGTTGGATATCCTGCTACGCGGTAGAGAAGGTCCAAAATAGACTTTGAAGCACCGTACATGAAAGTTCTATTCTATTTTTGGTTTGTGTTGAAGTAAAGTATCTCTTACACCGTTTTAGAAAACCTAGGCTTCTTTCGACACTTGAAAGATGTGCACATTGAATTTTCATGCCAGAACATCAAAAGCATCTGATTCCTGAATATTTACACCATCCATGGATACAGATGAAGTAACATGATCTGCCATGCGTTTATGCGTAAGCATATAACACTGTGTCTTGCGTGCATTAAAGTCGACACTTTCCACACGAACCCATTTGGAAACGATTTCGAGATCGCAATTTAATGATTCATTTATTTTTTGTCTTATAGCCACAATCTGTGGAAGATCCGGTCTATCATTAAATTAATGCGAATAGCAATGGAATGGAATTTTGGCATAGAAGGTCATTATTGAATATAAGAAATATAGTAGGAGAAAGAATAGAGCCTTGCGGTACCCCTGAATTGAACTCGTTTGATGAGATCCCAGCTACAACAACTCTTATAGTGCGATTCCTGAGGAAGTTCGATATAAATAAAAGTGAAATTTGCTGCCACACTCTTTCGAACGCCTTGGAAATATCTAGAGCCATAACTTTACTTTCGCCAAAATGATGAATGGAACGGCACCATTTTTCTGATAGGAGTGCTAGTAAGTCCCCCGTAGAGCGCCCCCTACGAAATTCATACTGGCGGTCGCTTGGTAAGCTGTGAGACTCTTAATATTTAACCAAATGGTAATTTACCATACTCTTCATTACTTTGGAAAATGCTGAACAAATCGCTATTGGTCGGTAAAATTTCTATGTGACAAATATCAAAACATTGTAAAATTATAATTTTCTAAAAGGTGATCAAATGTATCTGCATTTTTTAGGTTTGATATCTTAGACTGAATCCATAAATGAACAAAGCTTTTTGGGTGTATTATTTTTGGAGAACATAATATTCACTACTGCCAGGTTTATTTTGACCGATACGAGTAAAGATCGATACTTTTATTGCGATACTGAGTAGGTATCGATACTTTGCGACCGATACTGTATCGAGTAAAAATATTGATACCATGGAGGTATCGTTTCATCCCTAGTAACTTGGCTTTAGCCCATAATATAGAATCCAAAATCGTAAAAAAACTGAAATTTACTGGTTTATTTTTTCCCGGTCTTTTCTACATTTACATGGAATATAAACTTCTTTTGTACAAGGCCGTTATAAAATTAGTTTGGGCTTGCGGTATCCAGCTTTGGGGTACAGTATCCTCGTCTAAACTTTTAAGACTAAAACCTGGTGCTCAGCGGTGCATCAGAAACTGTTATTTTCATAAGAATTTAATGGTTCCTGAGGAAGAGATTAAGAAATACGCCACTAAATATGCAACAAAACTGGCTGAATATCCTAACCCCCTTGCGAGAGCATTGCATACATCTAAGGGCCACAGAATTGGAACGTTTTATAGGTTAAGATTTGAATACTTATTGTAAATTTCCAAAAAGAAAGATTCAATAAAGGAAAACAAAATTGAAAAAAAACCTTTTCTGACTTTATTTTGAAGACTTTTTGCATCACAACAAATCTAGGAATCACAATTAGCGTAAACTATAGATACGGACCTGAATTCTGCACACACCGACAGAACAATATCCCCTTAGCAGTATCGGGTGATGTAGGGGATGTTGAATACTAAGCAACGGTTCTGATTGATCTTAACTTGGTAAGTCCAGATCTTATCTCCTCGTGGTATCTCCCGGGGAACACTGGTTAATGTAGTGAGCTAACATGTGCCGCGAGTTCTTCAATGAGAAAGATAAAGATATGAGTTAGACTAGTTTTGAAAATTATAATTAAAAACGTCCCCCTAATCTTAAAAGAGGGCGTCCGAAACTTTGATGGAAGGACCAAGTAGTGGAAATCTTTAAAAGCTTGACCTACGAAATTGGAGAATATGTGCACAAGATCGAAGCGCATGGAATTATAAAATATGCTCTGCATTTGACCTTAACAGGTTGTAAATATAGGTCATTAAGTATTCCTAAATCACCAATTTAAAGTCTACGAATCGATCTCTTTCAAAGTGCAAAATGTTATGGATATTTATTTTGAAGTCTAGTGTTTTATAAAAATTTAAAATCTTACGGAAAATTTATATTTTATGGTCATTTACAAACAAAATATTATAGTGTAACAAAGCTTATTTGCCACAGGTAACTTGATTAAAAAAAAAAAACACCTGATCATAGTTGACATTTAAATTAATATCGGTAACATACATACATTATTTCCACGACATTCCAATTGGAACAAGGGGTACTTTTCTCAGGCAATGAGCTCCATCCGATTCTATTTTTAGACTCATTGAAAGGGTCCTACGTTTTAACTCCGGCTCCATACGGCAAATGTAATGGGTGTTTTTTTTAGAGGTATATAACTTGGAATTGTAATAAAACACAAGAAAATCGTTTTAATGTCCATCAATTTGGCTTTATTGGAAGGATAATGTTATGCCATTAATGTTTAAATATGATTTCGGGCATGTGGCCGCCGCGGCTGGCTCGAATAAAGCCAATTCTACAGGTCCAATTTTCAACTACTTTTTCGAGCATATGGGGCCGTATGTTGGCAATAACGCCACGAATGTTGGCCTCCAAGTCCCCTAACGTCTCTGGTTTGTTGGCGTAGACGAGTGACTTTACATATCCCCAAAGAAAATAATCCAGTGGTGTCAAATCGCACGATCTTGGTGGCCAATTGACAGGACCTGTCAATTGGCGAAATTATGCGCTCATCAAATGTTTCCTTCAATAAATCAATTGTGACGTGCGCTGTGTGGCATGTAGCGCCGTCTTGTTGGAACCACAACTCATCCACATTCATGCCATCCAATTGGGGAACAAAATAGTCGGTTATCATGGCTCTATACCGGTCTCCATTTATGGTAACTGACTCTCCAGCATTATTTCGGAAGAAGTATGGCCCAATGACTCCACCAGCCCATAGAGCACACCAAGCAGTCAGTTTTTGTGGATGTAATGGCGTCTCAAGGGTCTCATGTGGATTCTCTTCACTCCAAATGCGGCAATTTTGCTTGTTGACGTAGCCATTCAACCAAAAATGAGCCTCATCACTGAACAAAATTTTGCGATGAAAATCAGCATCGAGATCAATCTCATTTTCGGCCCATACACCAAAATCACGACGCATTGCATGGTCTCGCGGCTTTAATTCTTGCACAAGCTGGATCTTGTGAGGTCGCAAGCCAAGATCTTTGCGCAAAATCTTCCATAAAGTTGATGGACAAAGCTCCAATTGCTGTGCACGGTGGCGAATCGATTCATTCGGGTCCTCTTCAACACTTTGCTCTACAGCGGCAATTGTTTCTTCGGTGCGCACTGTTCGACGTCGCTGCGGATGCGTATTATCACATAGAGTAAACGTAGTGCGAAAACGATCCATGGTTAACCGAATTAATTGCTCTGATGGACGATTATGTCGACCATAAAATGGACGGAGCTTGCGGTAAACTTCGCGAACTGAACCATTATTTTTGAAATAAATTTGCACGATTTGCAAGCGTTGTTCTTTTGTCAACCTGTTCATGATGAAATGGCAAACCAAACTAAATATTAATCACTTGACAGCTGACAAAATGGCCGCCAGTTAAAAAAATGATGCCAACTTAAAGTTCTATACCTCAATAAAAAACACCCGATATTAGTTAGAGAATATTTACATAGCCTAATACTCAATAACCAGTGGCTAGCTGGCTTATGAGGTGAACCGCTTTTTTTATTGAAAATTTATTTGTTAATTGGGTCTAGCTGGGGATTGAACTTGGGACCTCTGGTATGATAGGCGGATGACTAACCTGCTATACCATGGCGGTTCACGCGATAAACGCTTATACTACCCATATTTTGGTGCTGACTCATGAGCAGTTGCACAGGCATATGAAGTTTTTGAGAGGAAGATTCTACGAAAAGTCTTTGGACCAGTTTGCGCCAACAATGAATAATGACATCGAATGAGCCATGAGCTACATATATATGATTTATACGCTGACATCGACATAGTAAAACGCATTAAACACCAGCATACTTTTTATCCTTATCATCGACAATATAGAGCGCACGGCACTGAATGGTAAAAGTGGTATCCAATGGACACACTTTAAACATCTCGAGGATTTGAAACACGCTGATAACGTACGAGGGCGGTTGGGAAACTCCTTAGCCTAGCACAAAAAGCGTGGTACAAACAGAAAAAAGTTAAGGGTTTTGAAAACTTCCATCTCTGCTATAAACACATGTTAAATTTTGTTTCGATCTTCATATAGAAACAGGTGTTCACAAAAGACGCATCCGCAATTTTTTTACAATGGAAAAATTTGAAATACGTGGTGTCATTAAATATTTACATAAAAAAGGTTTATCGGGACAAGAAATTCATAATGATATGGTGAATGTGTTAGGTGAAAGTGCTCCTTCATATGCAACAGTAAAAAATTGGGTTGCTGAATTTAAACGTGGTCGTACAAGCATTGAAGATGAACCACGTAGTGGACGTCCAAAAACAGCAACAACAGAAATTGTAGCCAAAGTGCATGATATTGTATTAAATGACCGACGAATAAAAGTGCGTGAAATAGCTAATATCATGGGCATCTCAAATGATCGAGTCCATTTCATTTCGCATGAAGAACTACAGATGAAAAAGCTTTCTGAAAGATAGGTGCCGCCTTTGCTAACAGTCGACCAAAAACGCATAAGAATGAATATTTCTCAAGCTTGGTTGGATCGTTTTAAGCGAAATAAAATGGATTTTAAGCGTCGTTTCATAACTGTTGATGAGACATGGATCCACCACTATACTCCAGAGACAAAGGAACAATCCAAACAATGGACTGAAGCTGGAGGAAGTGCCCCAAAGAAGGCAAAAGCAATTCAATCGGCTGGTAAGGTTATGACAACGGTTTTTTGGGACTTTAAAAGTATTTTATTGATTGACTATCTGCAAAAGGGTAAAACAATAAATTCAGAGTACTATTGCAACCTTTTGGATCAATTAAATGTACAAATTCCAGAAAAAGTCCTGGCTTACAACACAAAAAAATGACTTTTCATCTAGATAACGCACCAGCGCACAAGAGTGTTTTAACGATGGCTAAAATCAACGAATTAAAGTACGAATTGCTTGACCACCCACCTTATTCTCCTGAGTTAGCTCCCAGTGACTTTTACCTGTTCCCAAACCTAAAAAAATTCCTGCTGGCAAGCCTTTTACCTCAAATGAAGATGCAATTACAGCTGTAAATAATCACTATTTTGAAGACCTTGAGGAAAACTATTTTAATCAAGGGATAGAATTGCTAGAAAAGCGTTGGACTAAGTGTATTGAAGTTTCAAGAGATTATATTGAAAAATAAAAATATTTTTGAAAAACTAACTATTCTCTTTCATTAGTAGGCTAAGAAGTTTTCGAACCGCCCTCGTATGTCTTCTAAGCCAAAGCTCAGGTCACTTTCAAGAAAACACTAGCACTATCGCTGTTGATTCTCGGGGAGCTGGGCTGAAAATCAATATTTCCAAGACAAATGTTATGCCTGGAGGCTATGTCGCAAACCTGTCGACACACATCAATGTGGATAACGATGTTATTGGTAGTTTGGTATCTACAAAAGGTGGTGCCGACGAGGATATTGAATCGCGTATAATAAGGCAAAAACTGCATTCGGCATTCTCCGAGTGATTTGGAAATCTCGGCAAATATCAACAACAACTAAGTTACGAATATATCGGGTGGTTAAATTTCAAGGGCCGATGTTGATTTTGAATAAAACACAAACTATTTAGGAAATTATTGTAATTTTATTTTATTATGATATATTGGTATTACTCAATTATGTATGGAACAAAATATCGGCCAAAAGGGCGCCGCGACCACGGCGGCACACCTCCATCCGATGGTCCAAATTTTCGATGACCCTGAGTCATAATGGAGGTTCTATGCCGTTAATGTGCCGATTTATCTCATCCTTTAGCTCTTGAATTGTTGCTGGCTTATCAACGTACACCTTTTCTTTCAAATAACCCCAATGAAAAAAGTCCAACGGTGTCAAATCACATGATCTTGGCGGCCAATTGACATCGCCATTACGTGAGATAACGCGGCCATTGAATTTGTTGAGCAAACGAGCCATTGTTTCGTTAGCTGTGTGGCAAGTGGCACCGTCCTGCTGAAACCACATATCGTCCACATCCATATCTTCCAATTCGGGCCATAAAAATTTCGTTATCATCTCACGATAGCGAACACCATTCACAGTAACTGCCTGAGCGGCCTCATTTTGGAAAAAATACGGCCCGATGATGCCGCCAGCCCATAAACCGCACCAAACAGTCACTCTTTGTAGGTGCATTGGTTTTTCGACAATCACTCTTGGATTCTCATTCGCCCAAATGCGGCAATTCTGTTTATTGACGAATCCACTGAGGTGAAAATGTGCCTCATCACTGAAGATGATTTTCTTCGAAAATTGATCATCCACTGTTGCCATTTCTTGCCACCATTCTGCCCATTCACGACGTTTGGAATGGTAAAGAGGCTTTAGTTCTTGAGCCAATTGCACCTTGTAAGCGTGTAAATGCAAGTCTTTATGCATAATGTTCATCAACGACGAGCGTGAGAGGTGCAATTGTTGGGCGCGACGACGAGTTGAGGTGGACGGCTCTTCAGCCACACTATCGAGAACAGCAGCAATATTTTCTGCAGTACGAGCTGTACGAGCATACACTGGTGTTCTCACATCTTCTACAGACCCGGTTTGCTCTAATTTTTCCACGATTTTTGCGATTGTAAGCACATTTGGACGATGAAATTGACCAAAAAAATCACGAAGTACACGATATGCATTTTGATTTGAACGCCCACTTTCATAATAAGTCTGGGTAACTTTAACACGTTGTTGGATTGTGTATCTCTCCATGGTTCAAATTGAGTAAGTCTGAAATAGAGAAATGTCAAATAAAATTCGGAAAAAAAACTTGGCGTTTAGGTGTGGTTCACATTCAACATCGGCCCTTACAATTTAACCACCTTTTACAATTCGAATGTCAAGTCCATCTTGTATTACGGTTGCGAAACTTAGAAACGCACAAATCCTTAATATATGGTGGCCGAATCGTATAAGAAATGAAATTCTACTAAACGCTACAAACCATATCCCTGCTTCTAAAGAGGTATGTCAACGGAAATGGCGGTGGACACACCTCGAAGGTCCAATAAGAAGATTGCACCTGCTAGAACGTGGAGAAGGTCATTTGATGTGGAGTATGACGTATGTCTAACATCTCGCGAGTCAAGGATAACAGAAGAAGAAATTTGTGTCACTCTATAAAAAACACCCGATAAATAGTTATGATTAAACCTCAGTACGTATACTTAATATTGAACTGTTGAAATTTCAAACAATTGCAATTCTTTCAATTGTCGGTGCATATGGCCAAAATGTTTAAAAATTCCACAAGCATTTGCAAACAACAAACAATTTTCCTTACTCTCTAATCATCCGTACAACCCATTCGAACAAAATTACAACCCCTAAGAAAAGCGCGTAATAATCATTTGTTAATGGAACTATTGAAGGCAAATTGTATAACCCAAAGGCATGAAAGAGTTTTATAAATTTGAAAAGTATCATCATCACTATCATCATCGACTCAACACAATTAGACTCAATTCTGACAGTTGTCCTTTTTGAAACATGTAATGGATGTTATCCTCCAAAAACTACTCACAAAGATATGATGTTTGTATAACTTTGCATGATTGGAAGGATATTTATTTCAAGAGTTTTTTTTTATATTTTTTAATACAACATTTGTCTCATCTTGTATCTATCAATTGGTTTGAATTAGTTCTCTTCTTCGTTATAAAATTGTTCTGTTTCTGGCTGTTTTACTGCCAATTTTCTAGATAATTCCATGAAGGAGGGTCACATTTATATTCTTTATGATGATTATAACAATTGTTAGCGGTTTTGTTAAAATAACTAAATTTTCCTAAGATGATATTGTTTTATTAACTGCATATGTATTTTATATTTCTCAACATTTCTTTACAGTCCATGAAAGTATAAATATTTCAACAAATTCGAACAAATTATCATAACGTTATCAGCTCTAGTTTTGTGCAGAAGCCAGCCAACTAAAGAAAAGTTCCAAATCCAGAAAAAAAGAAGAATTTCAGAAAGTTTTTGTGTTTTAAAATATACGGAAAAACTCTATAAAAAATGGTAAGTTTCTTTCCTATTTTAAACTTTAATATTAATATTAACATTTTATCTTTGAAACTTAAAAAAGCCACAAGTTTAGGAAAAACTTTTCTTTTAAAGAAAAATTTTGAAAACTTACAACAATTTTCTAATTTGAATAATAATCTGTTTAGGAATTCTTTTTTCAAAGAAAATATTAAAATGTGCTAAGTTTATAAAACAAATTTTAGATAAGACAATTTTTTAATGCTAATAAACTTTAAAAAAGTCCACAAACTAAGCCATTTTTGTAGGCATCCGTACCAAAACATAACTATTCTATTTCTATTCTATTTTATTTATATGGCCATTTTATTTATAGAAAAATATTTATAACGAAAAATTTTCTATAGAAAAATTTTTATAACGAAAAATTTTCTATAGAAAAATTTTTATAACGAAAAATTTTCTAAAGAAAAATTTTTATAACGAAAAATTTTTATAACGAAAAATGTTCTATAGAAAAATTTTTATGACGAAAGATTTTCCATAGAAAAATTTTTATAACGAAATATTTTCTAAAGAAAAAATTTTATAACGAAAAATTTTCTGTAGACAAATTTTTATAACGAATAATTTTCTAAAGAAAAATTTTTATAACGAAAAATTTTCTATAGAAAAATTTTTATAACGAAAAATTTTCTATAGAAAAATTTTTATAACGAAAAATTTTCTATAGAAAAATTTTTGTAACGAAAAATTTTCTATAGAAACATTTTTATAACGAAAAATTTTCTATAGAAACATTTTTATAACGAAAAATTTTCTATAGAAACATTTTTATAACGAAAAATTTTCTATAGAACAATTTTTATAACGAAAAATTTTCTATAGAACAATTTTTATAACGAAAAATTTTCTATAGAAAAATTTTTATTATGAAAAATTTTCTATAGAAAAATTTTTATTATGAAAAATTTTCTATAGAAAAATTTTTATAACGAAAAATTTTCTATAGAAACATTTTTATAACGAAAATTTTCTATAGAAAAATTTTTATAACGAAAAATTTTCTATAGAAAAATTTTTATAACGAAAAATTTTCTATAGAAAAATTTTTATAACGAAAAATTTTCTATAGAAAAGTTTTTATAACGAAAATTTTTCTATAGAAAAATTTTTATAACGAAAAATTTTCTATAGAAACATTTTTATAACGAAAAATTTTCTATAGAAAAATTTTTATAACGAAAAATTTTCTATAGAAAAATTTTTATAACGAAAAATTATCTATAGAAAAATTTTCATAACGAAAAATTTTCTATAGAAAAATTTTCATAACGAAAAATTTTCTATAGAAAAATTTTTATAACGAAAAATTTTCTATAGAAAAGTTTTTATAACGAAAATTTTTCTATAGAAAAATTTTTATAACGAAAAATTTTCTCTAGAAAAATTTTTATAACGAAAAATTTTCTCTAGAAAAATTTTTATAACGAAAAATTTTCTCTAGAAAAATTTTTATAACGAAAAATTTTCGATAGAAAAATTTTTACAACGAAAAGTTTTCTATAGAAAAATTTTCTATAGAAAAATTTTTATAACGAAAAATTTTCTATAGAAAAATTTTTATAACGAAAAATTTTCTATAGAAAAATTTTTATAACGAAAAAACTGTATAACGAAAAATTTTCTATAGAACAAAATTTATAACGAAAAATTTTCTATAGAAAAATTTTTATATAGAAAAATTTGTATAACGAAAAATTTTCTATAGAAAAATTTTTATAACAAAAAATTTTCTATAGAAAAATTTTTATAACGAAAAATTTTCGATAGAAAAATTTTTATAACGAAAAATTTTCTATAGAAAAATTTTTATAACGAAATATTTGGTATAGAAAAATTTTTATAACATAATATTTGGTATACAAAAATTTTTATAACGAAAAATTTTCTAAAGAAAAATTTTTATATCGAAAAATTTTCTATAGAAAAATTTTTATATCGAAAAATTTTCTATAGAAAAATTTTTATATCGAAAAATTTTCGATAGAAAAATTTTTATATCGTAAAATTTTCTATTGAAAAATTTTTGTATCGAAAAATTTTCTATAGAAAAATTTTTATATCGAAAAATTTTTGATAGAAAAAATTTTATATCGAAGAATATTCTATAGAAAAATTTTTATGTCGAAAAATTTTCGATAGAAAAATTTTTATATCGAAAAATTTTCTATAGAAAAATTTTTATATCGAAAAATTTTCTATAGAAAAATTTTTATATCGAAAAATTTTCTATAGAAAAATTTTTATATCGAAAAATTTTCTATAGAAAAATTTTTATTAAAATTTTCTATAGAAAATTTAAAAATCACTTCGATAAATATATTTTAAAATAATCTATTTATCAAAATTCTGACACCACTTCCCAAAATATGTTTTGGAATAATCTTGCAGAAGCTCCACTTCCGTTGTAATTCTTTTAATAACTCTCATTTCGAATTCTTAGGAAACTTTTGTAATTAATATTTCTATTTATTATATTATAAATTTCAGAATAATATGTGACAATAAACTATTGCCCTTATAAATGATCTCTGACTAAATATGATCTTTAACTAAATCAGATCACTTTATACAATAAATACAAATCTGCTATAAATACATACATAAGTATAAAAATATCTAAATATAAATAGATATTTAAGACTATATTGAGAAAAAAAACTCAATGTAAACCACATTTTTAAAGCAATTAAATACAAAAATTGTGGTTACAACTATTCAAAAAGATTGTAGCCATTAGAGATACACTAGTAATAGTACTCGTACTTGCAGTTATAACCCAACAAAAAGTTTTAAAAGTTTTCAATATTTAAATTTTAAAAATATCCCGAAATAGGCTCCAGTTCACTTTGATCAGATTTGGTATTAATACTTTATCTCTGTAGAATCTAAGTTAGCATGTCAACAGAACCAGTTTAATATATTATTTTACCAAAGAAATTTACTAAATCGGTTAATCAATTTCCAAGATATAAATGAAAAGTTACAAACACTTCTTATACGATGGTTTTAGACTCGGCTAAGTCAAGAGATTAAAATCCTCGCATTGTCTAATCGTGCAAACGATCCAAATACGACTGTTTTTTTGTGCTATTTTAATCAGTTTGGTGATCAAAAAAGACCACAAAAAGACTCAGAAAATACCTTTAAAGAAACCATTTGAAACCAGAATGTGTGCAATCAGTTGGTGATCCAAAAAGTGTATAAAAAGACTATTTTTAGGTGATAAAAAAATGTCACAAAAACACTCGTATCTTATTATGGGTGATGTGGCTTAGTTGGTTAGTACGTCGACTACTAAGCATATAATATCATATTCAGCAAATTGTTGTTATTCCCTTCCTACGCAAATAATGGCCAACCTTGATTTAAAGACATATCTAAAGTCTGTTGCATTAATTGATCTATTGCCTTAACTTTGTTCTTTTATATAAATAGTCTGGCCTAGTCTGACTGGTCTTAAGTGATAATAAATAGTCAGATATAGCACAATCTGATCTATTGTCCGCTTTATACACAATCCTTTGTATGGTTATTAATCATGTTTATACTTCGGTCCCTATGAGGCCATATGCTCTACTGGGAGTCAATAATAACAGAAGAATACTTTGGTCTATATATATATATATATATATATATATAGTTAGTCCTTTAATTCCTTGTTGAATATAGGGCCTCAACAAATGTTTTCCATGTGTATTTATTCATCTCGTTCCACGATACTTCGAACTCTCGTAACTCGTTCTTAGTTTGCCGCCTCCACGTGTAAGCAGGTCTACAGACCTCCTTTAACCTTGAGGATTATATTCGATGGCTTGACGATTTATATCAGTAGCTGGCTTTTTAAGTGTATGTCCTAGCCAACCATATTTCCGAGTACGAATAGTAGTTTGTAATGGTTCTTGATTGGTGCGCAACCATAAATCTTGGTTTAAAATTGTAACGGGCCAGAAAATTCTTAGAATGCGCCTGAGGCATCGATTGATAAATGCTTGTAGTCCGCTTATCTCTCGACTCGAATTATTCCATGTCTCACAACCATATAAGAGCACGGGTTTGACATTAGTGTTAAAAACTTTGAGTTTGGTAAAGTCAAGATATTTTGAGATCTCCAGAACTTATTGAGAATACCAAAAGCTTGCTTTGCTTTGCATAATCTATTTTGGATATCTCCTCTGCTGCCACCGCTTTTAGAGATTATACTTCCTAGGTAGAAGAAAGTTTCAACCTCGTCAATATATTGCCCATCAATATAAAATTTGGACTCATTAAGTGAGTTTAATCGCAATGACTTTTCTTAATGTTAATTTGAAGGCCAGCTAAGGAAGCACGGGATGCAAAGGTTTTAATTTTTAACTGCATGCTAGAGAAACGGTGATAAAAGAGATATACGTCATCAGCGTAGTCGATGTCATCTAATCTGTCATGAAGGTCCATGATATACAATGTTGGCCAGACATCGAATGACACAAAACAACATCGAGCACTATTTTGAATAGCAGTGGAGATAGCACACAGCCTCCTACCTTAACACTAATGGGTTTGCTCTGTGAGCATTCAAGAAGAATACAGCAGAATGCATTGCAGTAAAGTTCCTTGACGAGTTGTATAATGTTTTCAGGGACTTATTTACATCTTAGAGCTTCCCAGATCGCGCTGTGTCAAATGCGCGTTTGAAGTCTATAAATAGTAGATAGAGGGGGGATCTCAACTCAACCGACTGCTCCACAATAACTCTTAAGCTGTTGATGTGATCAATACATTATTTTGTTGGCCTAGCTTGTTCGCATCTTAGCTGTGGTTCGATAATGGTCGCTATACAGCTGTCTAAAATATGGGCTATAACTTTGTTTGCCATGTTAAGAAGGCTAATACCATAGAAGAATATATAGAAGGTCGTCAGCTGATCCACTAAAATTTAGTATTCTACTAAATCACACGTACACGAAATGAAAGCTTTTTTGACAAACAGAAAAGCTTTTTGTACTCAAAATTTTGTTTGAAAAATGACGCGTTATTTTGAATGAAACGCACTGTTCTAAATTGCACACATAAAATGTTATTTTTTTTTTAAATATTTTAACATTATTTTGATGTCGAAACACTTTTTATTTTTTACAAACTGAAAATTTTTTATTTTGTTTTCTTTCGACATTCTTTTTTTTTGTTTTTGCTTAATTTGTATTGAACAAGTAGGGCTGCAATTTTTGGTATTAAAAAAAATAATGAAATTTAGAATAAAAAATTGTTTATAGATTTTAATTATCCTAAAATCAAGTAAAACTCATTCTATACCTTAAAATATGGATTTCTCAAGAAAATTTCTTAAAATTACGGAGAAAATCTTGAAGAAAATTTTCGTCCCATCATATCATACTTTTTTGTGCAACTGTTTGTATTCATTAAGAAAAGTAAAAGCTCTTTTTAGGCTTACCAATACACTATTACTGATCCGTACTATTGACAGGTCCCAGGTGTACTTTGACGTTTCGTTGACTTTCTAGGTATTTATTTATTCTATGGCTAATACCCCTCCAATTCGAACAGTCCTGCAAATTTCCTTTTTTGGCAGTTTTATAATAAGACCTTCTCTGAGATCATTCGGCAATCTTTCTTCCGACCAATACTTTATTATTAGAGGCTTTAACAACATTGTTGATAAAGCTATATTAACTTTTAGTAATTCGCATCAGGACCTGGAAAGTCCAGATTTTAGCCTTTTGATGGCAGCTGTTATTTCTTGGGATGTTGGTGGTAACGTATCAAACTCATTGTTAATATTACTTATGTGACGCATAGGCTCCCAATCAAATTTTTTGGAGTATTCAGCTTTATTGGCTCACAGCTATTTTGAGTAATGGTCTTCCCACATTTTCATCTGTTGATCTTTAGCGTAGAACAAATCGCGCTGCTCGTTCATTAATGGCTTCAAGTTGTGGTGGTTATGGCCAGCTATTTCTTTTTTGATCCTTTGGTCTATAGTTTGGACTTTTGTCTGACCCATATTCTGGTCCATAATAACCTAGTACAAAGTTTTATCTATAATCTGATATATATTGTGGTTTATAGTCTAGTCTAAAAGTCTAATCCATGTTCCGATCTTTAAGCAAACAATTTTGCTGGGATAACAGTGACGAGTTTTGTACGGCGTTAAAAGCTATAAAAAAAATTTTAAGCAAAAGCTTGAGCTAAAGCCAGAGTAGGTTGATTGGTTGGTTGCTACACATGTGCAAGTACATACGAGATCAGTAACTAGTCAATCTAATATAATATAATATGTTGCCATGAGGTGTTTAAAAAATGTTGCACATATTGTTAATTTTTTTTCTTCTGTTTTGATACTATTTTTAGACTTAAACTTTCATTTTATTAGTGCGGTTATTTATTAGTTTTATTTTTATACGAATATGTTGTACTCTCGTAGTATCTGTGAATGTAAAAACTACAATTTCAATTATATTCGAATGTATCCAAACATATGGCGGGAGTATTTTGTAATTTTATCTTTAAGTGATTTTTTTTTATTTCTATTTTTTTTTGGTTGAATAGTGTTGTAGTTTTTGTTTTGCTACGAATCAATGTAATTAAATTACAATTTATGAATTGACATACAAAAAAGTAATGTTTTATTTAAAGTAAAAAAGGCAAATGTTAATAAATATAAAGCAAAACTATATTAAATAATAAAAATGTTTTTATACCCTTCACCACAATAGGTGGAAAGGGTATTATAAGTTTGTGCTAATGTTTGTAACGCATAGAAATATTTGTCTTAGACCCACCTTTTAGTACACCAATAGACTTAGAATCACTCTCTGAGTCGATTTTTGCGATGTCCGTCCGTCCGTCTGGCTGGCTGGACGGCTGGACCCCCATATAAACCTTGTAATCAAATTACAGGTCGCAATTCTAAAGATAATTTGATGAAATTTGGCACAAATAATTTTTTGATAATGGGACCATGGCTATTGAAATTGGTCAAAATCGGTCCATTATTTATGGTACCTCCCATAGGTCCCACTTCCCGGAATTGCTATATTGGCCACAAATATCAATATTTTTTCATGAAATTTAAAACAGATACTGCTTATGTAAACTTAAATCACTGTTGAAATCGGTCCTCATTTGACCATAGCTCCCATACAAACTCTTCTTCAAAAACGCACTAAATGAGACAAAAAATCACTAAAACGCTCGTAAATTTAAAGATAATGAAAATTTTGAGTTCATTTTTTTGCATATATAATTTTTGTAACAACTGTAATCAATTTGCCAAATTTCGAGATCAACGGTCCACATTTGACCCTAGCTCTTATATAAGTCAAAATGACGGAAAGAGGTTGAATATATACGTTTTGAGAAAATGTTTGTATGATGGCAAAATTTAGCAAATATTTGTCTTTATACAGGAAAAATAACACCTTTGACCTTAGTGGTGAAGGGTATCGTATGGTCGGCTTGACCGACTATAGCGCTTTCTTACTTGTTTTTTTTTTAAATATGTATCTTTTAATATATCGGCTTCCTTTTTGCGCAATTGAGCATTAAAATGTAGCATTGCCTTTGTCTTGGAAAAGTTCGAAAGACGTTTTAGATCTTTATAATTGCCGAAGAACTAACTAATTATGTGGCTTTGATGCTTACAATCTTCTACATATATAGAGTATTGCTTGGGTATTGTCGGATCTTAAGTTTAATCTGTAATCTAATCTGATGTCTGATCTCAGTATAATCTTTGCATAGTTTTATCTATAGTCTTAATCTATAATTTGATCATTAGTTTGGTCCATTTTATCAATAGTCTAATGTATAGTCCGATCTAAAGTCCATAACTTGATCTACATACTGAAGAGTTAATTTATCCTTCGATTTCAATAAAACATTTTTGAAAGACAAAATCAAATGAAACAATTTCTATTGAAATAATATAGAAAATGTTTCATTTGCTCTACCTTTTTGCAAATTCTAAGATACTAGACTAATTTCCTATAAAAATAGGAAATTTTTGAAAAATTTCCTATAAAAATAGAAAATTTTTGAAAAATTTCATATAAAAATAGAAAATTTTTCAAAAAATTTCCTATAAAAATAGGATTTTTTTGAAAAATTTCCTATAAAAATAGAAAATTGTTGAAAAATTTCCTATAAAAATAGAAAATTGTTGAAAAATTTCCTATAAAAATAGAAAATTGTTGAAAAATTTCCTATAAAAATAGAAAATTGTTGAAAAATTTCCTATAAAAATAGAAAATTGTTGAAAAATTTCCTATAAAAATAGAAAATTTTTGAAAAATTTCCTATAAAAATAGAAAATTTTTGAAAAATTTCCTATATAAATAGAAAATTTTTGAAAAATTTCCTATAAAAATAGAAATTTTTTGAAAAATTTCCTATAAAAATAGAAAATTTTTGAAAAATTTCCTATAAAAATAGAAAATTTTTGAAAAATTTCCTATAAAAATAGAAAATTTTTGAAAAATTTCCTATACAAATAGAAAATTTTTGAAAAATTTCCTATAAAAATAGAAAATTTTTGAAAAATTTCCTATAAAAATAGAAAATTTTTGAAAAATTTAATATAAAAATAGAAAATTTTTGAAAAATTTCCTATAAAAATAGAAAATTTTTGAAAAATTTCCTATAAAAAATAGAAAATTTTTGAAAAATTTCCTATAAAAATAGAAAATTTTTGAAAAATTTCCTATAAAAATAGAAAATTTTTGAAAAATTTCCTATAAAAATAGAAAATTTTTGAAAAATTTCCTATAAAAATAGAAAATTTTTGAAAAATATCCTATTAAAATAGAAAATTTTTGAAAAATATCCTATAAAAATAGAAAATTTTTGAAAAATTTCCTATAAAAAATAGAAAATTTTTGAAAAATTTCCTATAAAAATAGAAAATTTTTGAAAAATTTCCTATAAAAAATAGAAAATTTTTGAAAAATTTCCTATAAAAATAGAAAATTTTCTATAACAAAATTTGAAAAATTTCCCAAAAAAAATATTTGATCTTGTGCGAATATACTACAATTTCGCAGTCCAAACTTTTCTTCTATCTGGTCTTTTCATCGAAGTATACTTTTCCAAAGATTTTTCGTAAAATCTTCCTCTCGAAAATTCCAAAAAATACATCATCTGCCTGTGCAAGTGCCCATGATTCAGCGCTATATAATAACACGGGCAGTATAAGCGTTTTATCGAGCGTCCTTTTTTTACCCTGTTTTACCCCTAAGCGGCCGAATTTTAAAAAAGTACCAAACATATGTCCTTTAATTTTTAGTGCGAATCTCAAACCAATTCAAGTTTTATTTCTATCGCTTTTGGCTTAGAAGATATAATGTTAACGATTTTTCCCTTTTTTACCCTCCAAATTAAATAAAAAATACCAAAAACTTATTTGATATTTTGTACTTGGCCATCAAGTTCCCTATTAATTTCATTTCTAGCTTTATTGGTTCAAGTGATATACAAAGATAAGGAAGAATGAACCTACCCTAACTTTTTTTCCCCATATTTACTCCTTCTATCCCTCTAAATCAAAAAAGTACCAAATACGTGTTTGATATATTTGTCTTGCTTAAGGTCTCCGTGTTGATTGGTTTAAAAGATACACACAGGTTAAAAAAAGTACAAAGAATTTATTTTCATTCTTTTTACTCCCTATTTGTTCCATCTGCCAAAAAGTACCAAACACGTCTCTTGTTATTTTTGGATCTGACCCTAACGATCATTGTTCTTATGCGCTATATTTCTCCACACCTCTTTAATAAATAGTAGTACCAGTCTTGACTTTAAAAACTGTTTTAAATAATAACAACATTCCGTATCGCTTGTTAAATTTGCTGTTCATTTTATTTTTCCTATATTCGCTAAAATATTTTTTCACATACCAGGTGTAACCATGCAAATTAAAAAGCGTCTAAATGTCTGTCAAAAACAATTCCGTAAAACAAAATTATACAACGTTCGTTCTGTCCTGCCCTACCCTGAACGGGTCTAGAGTCAAAAGACACTTAACACTTTTATAATATTTTCTATGATATGACTTGATCTGATTTAATTATAAACGATTATTTCATATACTCATATCTATTACTATGAATTAGTCTCAACAAAATGATAAATATATATTAATGAAAATATCTATTTGTTATTAAATTATTGGAAAAAATCGGATTATAGGATTTTACTAAGAAAAATATTAAAGTTTTCAGTAAGAGGAACTTATCGACTAGGGGTTATTAGAAATCTTTAATTGTGATGATAATTCGTTTTGAAACATGTTGATTTAAATTAAACAGGTATAATAGAGTGACAAAGTGAGTAAATGATCAGTAGGGATCAGTAGAAAATGTAGTTAGTATAAAGAAAATTTAATAAACAAAAATTGTGTTTCCATACAATAACGAAACTACCCAAACCAGTCCGAAGTTAACCAAAACTCACCCAATTGTGTTCTCATACTTTGACCCACCAATCGCGGCATTCGATATCAATCAAACACTCAGCAAATATTATGTAACATACCTTAGGGATTTTCAAAATTATTATTTTTCAAAAAGTTGAATAAAGTCTGTCATATCTGTTTGTTTGTCGAAATATTTAGTTTAAATGAAATTCTTTTACTATCAAGAATCTTTTGAAAAAATAGTTTCAACCTTATTTGCCATATTTAAATAATCTAAATATTATCCTAAAAGTATGCTAGGCAAATGCTAGTGAAATATCTTCCATTTCAATCGATATCGAATGCGGCAATTTGGCCCCAGTTACTCGTAATCTATCTTTAATTTAGTTTAATTAAAGAAATTGTTCAAATATTGAATAACAAAAATTGTGTACCCGTTTCTATAGAAAAATGTTTAATAAAAAAAATTTTATAGAAAAATGTTAAATTAAAAAAATTTTTATAAAAAATTTTTTGATAAAAAAATTTTCTTTAGAAAAATTTTTGATACAGAACATAAAAAAAAAATTTATAGAAAAATTTTTAATAATTTTTGATAAAAAAATTTTCTATAGAAAATTTTTGATAAAAAAATGTTATAGAAAAATTTTTGATACAGAAAATAAAAAATTTTCTACAGAAGAATTTTTGATCAAAAAAAATTTTCTATAGAAAAATTTTTAATAAAAAAAAAATTCTATTGAAAGTTTTCTATAGAAAAATTCGTCTTTATCAAAAAAATTTTTGATAAAGAAAAAAGAAAAATTTTTGATACAAAAATTTTCTATAAAAAAATTTTTGACAAAAAATTTTTAATAAAAATATTTGATAAACAAATTTTCTATATAGAAAAATTTTTGATAAAAAAATTTTCTATATAGAAAAATTTTTGATAAAAAATTTTCTATATAGAAAAATTTTTGATAAAAAAATTTTCTATATAGAAAAATTTTTGATAAAAAAATTTTCTATATACAAACATTTTTGATAAAAAAATTTTCTATATAGAAAAATTTTTTATAAAAAAATTTTCTATATAGAAAATTTTTGATAAAAAAATTTTCTATATAGAAAAATTTTTGATAAAAAAATTTTCTATATAGAAAAATTTTTGATAAAAAATTTTCTATATAGAAAAATTTTTGATAAAAAATTTTCCATATAGAAAAATTTTTGATAAAAAAAATTTTCTATAGAAAAATTTTTAATAAAAAAATTTTCTATAGAAAAATTTTTAATAAAAAAAATTTTCTATATAGAAAAATTGTTCAAAGAAAACTCTTGATAAAAAAATTTTCTATAGAAAAATTTTTAATAAAAAAATTCTCTTAGAAAAATTTTTAATAAAAAAATTTTCTATATAGAAATTTTTAATAAAAAAAATTTTCTATATAGAAAAATTTTTGATAAAAAAAATTTTCTATAGAAAAATTTTTGATAAAAAAATTTTCTATAGAAAAATGTTCAATAAAAAAATTTTCTATAGAAAAATGTTCAATAAAAAAATTTTCTATAGAAAAATTTTTAATAAAAAAAATTTCTATAGAAAAATTTTCCATAGTAAAATTTTTGATAAAAAAATTTTCTATAGAAAAATTTTTGATAAAAAAATATTCTATAGAAAAATTTTTGATAAAAAAATTTTCTATAGAAAAATTTTTGATAAAAAAATTTTCTATAGAAAAATTTTTGATAAAAAAATTTTCTATAGAAAAATTTTTGATAAAAAAAATTTTCCATAGAAAAATTTTTGATAAAAAAAATTTTCCATAGAAAAATTTTTGATAAAAAATTGTTTAAAGAAAACTCTTGATAAAAGATTTTCTATAGAAAAATTTGCAATCAGAATCCCGTTCAAAGGAGGTGACATTGAAATCCCTCAGATCAATTTATAAAGTTTATCCAATCCAAAACTATAATCACTTTTTCCAAGTTTCTTTTATTAAATTCAATTTCTCCATATGTTCTTTAAGACCGAGCAATATCAAGTTTAAAGCCCTGTAATGACTTAAATTTGACCGATCACAATTTTGAATTCAGTGGATATTGGATTAAGAGTCACAATTGCTCATCGTCGTTCTATACTATCCTCGATATCTTGGTTATTTGTCAATCGATTTTAATGCTTCCTGACAATTAAAGATCATAAGTTATCAATAAAAGCATTAATAATCAACAATCGAATTGCATTTCGATCCCGTCCGAAGGACCAAAAACAAATTTATGTGAGTCATATTTAGAAGAATATAGTGTTAATTCGAACAAACCAATAATAGATTGTTTAAATAATATGTAGTTCTTAAAAAAAAGATTTAATAGAAATATCACATTTTGCTGTACTTGTTGCCATATTAATGTAAATGTCAAAAAAGTGACAGTTACATTGTTGGTTTTAGAAATAATTGTTCGACGCTAATTGAAACACCAAACCTTCTTTTTAATTTCATTGTAATATTTACAATATTTATCATATTTAAAAAAAATTTTCACGTTTAATGTTTTCACAAACAATGGAATATTTTAATTTTCAATTTTATTGTTTTCTCAAATAAATAGAAATTTATTAGAGAAAATTAAAATAAGTTTGAAATATCAATTAAACTATGTACAAGCTATTGATAGTCATAGAAACTTATGGTTTCAATTCAGTTGCAATTTTAATGACAAGAATTATTTATTACAAGTAGTTAAATATTTTATTTATTATTTATTGGTGCGAAGGGGGGTAGAGAAATTTTATTTCACGTACACGATGTAGCCAAATGGCATCATGTCGTTGCAAAATATTAAGTTTTTACTTGTAAATTATATTAATTACAATGTTATGACTAATATTGTTGTTATTCAAAATAATTAAAATTTTTTTATTGTTATTTTTCCAAACAATAAAATAGCAAATAATATCACTATTAAGATATTGTTTACTATTTTCGTTATACTACCGGGTAAAAATGAGTACAATTGTTTTCAATATTTGAGCTGGAGTTGAGAAAAAAACGGGATCTGACCCACCAGATGAATCTTGCCTAAACGTTTCTGGTTTAATGACTGGTTTTTATATTTACATATTAAAAAAACGGACTCTGTCTCTAGAAAGTGGTTTGGCTTCTTTCCAGGATATGTTTAAATTCTGTCATTCTATTCGTGTGGCTCGCTGTCAGATTGTCTTCGGGCTACCTTTTATTTTCTGCAGATTCCAGTATAAGGCAGAGCTGTTACTTATTTGGTTAGCACTTCGACTACTAAGCATAACATATCATACTCTGCTTGGGTTCAATCCCTAGTCACGGCAACATTTATAGCAACAAAATACATGGTTCGAGAGAACAAAGAAATATAATCTCGAAAATTGTTGCCACGACACTATTATTTTTGTAAACATTGGGAATATTTTTGTAAATTTTGGGAATATTTTTCAAAACAGAAATAAATTCTAATATTAAACAATTTTAGATTTTTATATTTTTTTAGATATTTTCGATCCAAACATTTTTTATAGAAAAATTTTTAACAAAAATATTTTTCTTTATAAAATTTTTCGATAAAAATATTTTTCTGTAAAAATTTTCGATAAAAATATTTTTATATCCAAAAATTTTTAAAAATTTTCGATAAAAAAAAATTTTCTATAGAAAAGTTTTTAATAAAAGAAATTTTCTATAGAAAAATTTTTGATAAACAAATTTTAGATAAAAAAATTTTTTATAAAAAAATTTTCTATAGAAAAAGTTTTGATAAAAAAATTTTCTATAGAAAAAGTTTTGATAAAAAAATTTTCTATAGAAAAATTTTTGATAAAAAAATTTTCTAGAGAAAAATTTTTGATAAAAAAATTTTCTATAGAAAAATTTTTTATAAATTAATTAAATTTATTTATTAAAAATTAATAAAAAAAATTCCTATGGAAAAATTTTTGATAAGAAAATTTTCTATAGAAAAATTTATGATAAGAAAATTTTCTATAGAAAAATGTTTGATAAACAAAAACATCGAAAATTTTTGATAAAAAAAATTTCTATAGAAAAATTTTTGATAAAAAAATTTTCTATAAAAAAATTTTTGATAAAAATATTTCCTATAGAGAAATTTTTGATAAGAAAATTTTCTATAGAAAAATGTTTGATAAGAAAATTTTCTATAGAAAAATGTTAAAAAAAATATAGAAATATTTTTGATAAACAAATTTTCTATAGAAAAATTTTTGATAAAAAAAATTTCTATAGAAAAATTTTCGATAAAAAAATTCTATAGAAAAATTTTTGATAAACAAATTTTTGATAGAAAAATTTCCTATAGAAAAATTTGAAGAAACATTTTTGTTAAAAAAAATTTCTATAAAAAAATTTTTAATAAAAAAATTTTTCTATAGAAAAATTTTTGATAGAAAAATTTTCTATAGAAAAATTTTTGATAAAAAAATTGTTTATAGAAAATTTTTGATAAAAAAATTTTGTATAGAAAAATTTTTGATAAAAAAATTTTCTATAGAAAAATGTTTGCAAAAAAAAAAAATAGAAATATTTTTTTATAAAAAAATTTTCTATAGAAATATTTTTGATAAAAAAATTTCTTTAGAAAAATTTTTGATAAAAAGATGTTTTATAAAAAAATTTTGCTATAAAAAAATGTTTGATAAGAAAATTTTTGATAAAAAAATTTTCTATAGAAAAATTTTTAATAAATAAAATTTTCTATAGAAAAATTTTTGATAGAAAAATTTTCTATAGAAAAATTTTTGATAAACAAATTTTAGATAAAAAAATTGTCTATAGAAAATGTTTGATAAAAAATTTTGTATAAAAAAATTTTTGATAAAAAAAATTGTCTATAGAAAATTTTTGATAAAAAAATTTTGTATAGAAAAATTTTTGATAAAAAAATTTTCTATAGAAAAATTTTTGATAAAAAAATTTTCTATAGAAAAATTTTTGATAAAAAAATTTTCTATAGAAAAATTTTTGATAAAAAATTTGCCATAGAAAAATTTTTGATAAAAATATTAAAAAAAAAATATTAGAAATATAGAAAAATTTTTGAAAAAAAAATTTTATTGAAAAAGTTTTGATAAAAAAAATGTGTAGAACAATTTTTAATTAAAAGAAATTGAAAAAATATAGAAAAATTTTTGATAAAAAAATTTTCTATAGAAAAATTTTTGATAAAAAAATTTTCTATAGAAAAATTTTTGATAAAAAAATTTTCTATAGAAAAATTTTTGATAAAGAAATTTTCTATAGAAAAATTTTTGATAAAGAAATTTTCTATAGAAAAATTTTTGATAAAAAAATTTTCTATAGAAAAATTTTTGATAAAAAAATTTTCTATAGAAAAATTTTTGATAAAAAAATTTTCTATAGAAAAATTTTTGATAAAAAAATTTTCTATAGAAAAATTTTTAATAAAAAAATTTTCTATAGAAAAATTTTTGATAAAAAATTTTCTATAGAAAAATTTTTGATAAAAAAATTTTCTATAGAAAAATTTTTGATAAAAAAATTTTGTATAGAAAAATTTTTGATAAAAAAATTTTCTGTAGAAAAATTTTTGATCAAAAAAATTTTCTGTAGAAAAATTTTTGATCAAAAAAATTTTCTATAGAAAAATTTTTAAAAAAAAATTTTCTAAAGAAAAATTTTTGATAAAAATATTAAAAAAAAATGGAATAGAAAACTTTTTCTTTTTAAAACGTTAGAACTATACATTGAAAAAAACCTATTTCAGTTAAAAGTATAAAAAAACGGTAACTCTGCCGACTATATTTTTGTTCTGTTTGCGCCGACCCTATAAATCCCGACTTGTGAGCATCATACCAGGACGCTGTAAGATTGGAAGGGCCGCGGTAAACTCGAAAGTTAGCAATCAATAAAACTCCTCTAGCTCTTTCCTGTCATACAAAGTAATCTAAACGGTTCTGCGGTTTCAAAATCGCCCTTATAAACCACAAAAGCTACCAATTTATATAAGTAAATAAATTTATATAGTAAATACATTCTATTTTGGACTGTCGACTTAGTCTTGTAAAGAACTGCCGGGTAATATTGAAGGAATGAATGATTATGTGCTGAACAAACATAATTACAATTGACTCTACTTTTGAATTGAATTCGTTGCTGTAAATGCATAGTACTCGTACCGTCCTCTCTTCATATATAGTATAATAACTTACAAATGTATTTGTGCAAAATATTACTTGTGTTTCGCTTGGTGTAGAATAACGGTGTATGGTTTCTCTGTGTAAGTCATTAATTATTGGCTCAGGTCTAAAGGAACAACATCAGTTGACGCACTAAAAGCCACTACATAATTACATAGAACGTTATTCATACATCATACCATAAATAGTTTGCAACTTCGCATAAATTGATCTTCTTCGCGATTTAGCAGGTGCACCAACTTGACGGCCTCTTTTCGGTGGATTAAATATATGTACATATATTACAGCAATATTGATATTTGACCTTCGAAGTGCATAACCTATCCATTTCCGCTTACATGCCTGCCCAGAAGCAGAGGTTTGGTTTGTCGCTTTCAGTATATAATAATGATTTACAGGCTCACATCGAAGACATTTGTTCATTTCTAAGATTCGCAACCGAAAAACATGACACTCGATTTTGCCTTATTATTTCGTGATTTAATCGACCTCGGTCGTGTGATTTGACGCCGTTAGACTATTTCCTGTGGGGCTACGTCAAGTCTATGGTCTATGCCCACGGTTGATGAACTTCGTACGAATATCGAACATGGAATTTCAGCAGTATCGGTCTATCTATGCTTGAAAACTGTCGAAAATGGGGTTCAGCGTATGGACTTCTGCAAGCGTGCCCGTGGTGGCTATGCAAAAGAAATCGAGTTTTTACATTAATAAAGAATGTCATTGATATCCAAAACCGCCTTGGAATAGTAAATTTTTTAATGTTGTTTCTTTCCATGCTTATAACATTGTAAGTGCTAAGTCGATGGGTGATGAGTCTAAAGACGCAAACAAGGGGACAAATGTCCGCTTGCAGCTGCAACTAACATGTTGAACAGACTCTGCAGTTTCGTACTTTAACAAGTACAATTATCTAAGATACTTGACCAAATAAGTTGGAATAGCTCCAAGATAACGCCCTCTCATATAAGCCCCGACCTAGAATTCCACATGGGTTGTTTAACGCATCTTCAACTAGGCTACTAGGATGTACCACGAGAAGGTTAGAGTAGGAATTGGATACAGTTCTTACCTGGGCCCTATTTCACTAAACTACAATTCTACAAGTTTACAAGTTACAATTACAAGTCTAATTCTTACAACTGCTGCAGCAGTTCAATTGTGTTTCATTAAAATTTTCACAACAATTGTAGCTTTTTGGCCTTGTAAACTACAATTTCTACAATTACAATTTCTAAAATTACAATTTCTACAATTATAATAACATAAATTATTTTGATAAATATATGGATTACGATTTTCATGAAATTTTTTATATACATTCCCCTGGCCTAGACAATTTTACACTTCTTTAAAATTTTTAATTTCGTTTTGGTTCAGATTTTATGGCGGTTCAAAGTTCTTTTTTTTAAAGATTTTTTTTTTTCGAAACATACATACTTTACATGCCTATAACTTTTGATACGATTATCAGATTTTTATAAGACTAGGCTCATGTTTTAGCATGTAGTTTTATGTTCTTTTAATTAAAAGTTTTATGTTCTTTTAATTAAAAAATTTAAAGTTTTTTGTTTTCCGATCCACCATGGGCCCATTTTTTTTTTGTTATTCATATGTATACGCTATTATCCACATTAGAGAGAATGATAAAGAAGATAGAAGATATGCTTTTGGAAATATCCTTGAGTAAAGGACATCACTGATCTCCCTCGTTTTGTTACATGATTATATTTTCATACCCTTCACCACTATAGGTATTATAAGTTTGGGCTGATGTATGTAACGCATAGAACTATTGGTCTTAGATCACCTTTTAGTATACCAATAGACTTAGAATTACTTCCTGAGTCAGTCCGTCCGTCCATCTTACTGAACCCCCTTGTAAACTTTGTAATCAATGTACAGGTCGCAATTCTCAAGATAATTTTATTAAATTAGACACAGACAATTCTGTTGGTAGTGTGACCATGGCTATTAAAATTCGTCAAAGTACATCAAATTCGTTAAGGTACACTAAGTAATGGACTTCATAATTAAAAACTAACAAAATAAATAAATGAAAAATAATATTGATTTGATTTTGTGTTAATTTTAACTAATTTTTATTAAAAAATAGTTAAAAACCTAAAATAAATTCAATTTATCATTCACTTGTAACTTGTAAAATTTTTTTTCTACAATTCTACAAGTACAAATTTAGATTAGTGAAACAAAACTTGTAAACTTGTGAATTGTAAAAATCACTTGTAACTACAAATTTGTAATTGTATTTTAATGAAACACAATTATTTACAAGCTTACAACCCTGTAGTAAAACTGGGATCATGTGTCTCCATGTCAACACTTTGTGTAACATCAATTCAAATGTCCCCAATTTTAGTTCAGTACTGAAATAGTGAATATATAGAGACAACTATTCTTGTATATATCTGGTGACATTGTTAACGAATGTGTCAACATTTATGTATATCAATAGGCCCCGATTTGATCCCAATGTCTCCATTTGGACCAAAAGAACTACAAAGTCAATACTAAGTAAATAGTGGTAATGTCTACTGGTAGATTTCGTAGGAACTCTAAATGTTAAATGTCAATAGTAGATAACATTGGATGGGGCAAAATAGGCAAGTAGTACTGGAGATATTGTCAATAGCAAAACAGTATTGTTTCTCTGACGGCATTTACTGCAGGGAATTTTGCAGGCAAAAACACTTGTAATTGTAAACTTGTAGCTTAGTGAAATAGGGCCCTGGTAGCTGGAGACGCCAGACAACAACTGCATCCCATTACAACCCTGACTTGCAGCTGATTCAGCTTGGCTTGTTTGTGTAGCATGATTTAAAATTAGTCCTCTTGAAGATCACTTTCAAACATTTTAGTTTGTAGGGTAACACATAGTCGTGCTTTGAAGATTTAAATACCTTCTTACTTGTTCAAAAGTAGGTTTCATTTATGGAATTTTTGGGGGTTAATAAGGGGATCACCAAACGCAAATATTGCTCTCATTTACAAATACACGCACTCTCACTTACACAATCCAATCTAATATGACACGCACTCACACCTTAACTTTAGGAATTTATGTAAAGCATTTACATTTTTGTTGAGTACCAAGACTAAGCGGCGATTCCGAGTACTTTAAGTGTTGGTTTTGACATTTTCCATTTAAACTTTTGCCGCAGATAGAACTCAACTCGAGCGTCGCCATAAAAATTTATTTTACAGACAAAACTTTTGTATAATGTCTGATGAATTTTTTATTCAACTTTTCTTTACATATTTTCTTTTGAGTAATGAGCGAGTAAGTGAGTGAGTGAGTGGTATTTCAGTGATTTCCATTTCCATTCTGTGTTTTCTTTTTCGCCGATTACATTCAGTTGGTGGTGGTGATCATGTTTTTGTTATCATTCTATGATGATGTTACACAGTTTGACTAGAGAACCTTACAAGCGATCGTTTAATTTTGTTCAGTTGTGGTTTTTTTTGATGGTGTGTAATTAAAGAGAGTGAAAAAGAGAGATAATGAGTTAATTTTTCTGTAATTAAACTTCAGTTGAAATTTGTGGTTCTGTGCTAAACGTTTCTCGGGCGAAAGTATTTTATAATAAAAAAAAAGAATATTTGAATTTTAACATTCCAAACAATTGCTGAGTAATCTCTTTCTCATTAAGGGTTTTGGAAATTTTGAATTTTTATTTTATTTCGTTTTTTACGGAAATCATTATGTTCAAAGACATAAAATTTAATTGAATTCGCGTGTTTATTTAATGCAGACGTAACAAAAAAAAAAAATTGAAATAAATTTTGAAAATAAAATCTATTTTTGTAATTGAATAAAAGTAAATTCAAATTCAGAAAAAAAAAGAAAAATAAAATTTTAAAAAAATCTTAGAAGAAAGAAAATTAATGTAAGTGCGTGTGAAAATAATTTAAAAGTTTTCATTCACTTTAATTCCCAATAATCAGTGAATGAGAGTCTTAGTGAGTGTGTCACCCTTTGATTAAATAACAACAACAACAACAAGAGCATTAAGAGCTAAATCAGCCACAAAAATGTCACTTCAATAATTTACATTGAAATTGAAATAATTTTGAATTGTTTCTGAGACCCATCTCTCTACAATACTTCGTCCGCCTGGTACCGAGTGTTACACAAAATTATTATAAAATAAAACAAAATACGCATAAATTTTCCTTATTCTTTAACCTCTCTCGCTCTACCCCTTTTTTTCGTTACATGAAAATGATCATAATGCTAATGATCATGTTAATTAAGTTGATTATGCTTTCGGTACAGCTCTTTAAAATAATGCCTTCTTCATTATATGCAAAGCTCAACCAGGCCGTTTCACACATCAATTAACTCTAAAAAAAAAGCGAAAATAAAATAAAAAAAAGAGTTTACATTTTATCATATCAAGTGTAAATCACTTTTTCCTACTTGATGTCTTCGTTTTGCTATCGCGTTTATAAAGATTTAACTAAAATTCATACAAAATGGAGATTAATATATCAGTTTTACTGCAAGTGGTACCGATAACAACATCAAACATTATTAAATAAAAATTTTCCATTCATAAAAATGAAAATTAAATCAAGTGTTTTTTTAGTGTAAAGAAATTTTTTTTAAGTAAAAAAAAATTATAAATATATTAAAAAAGTTAAGTAAGAATCCCTCTTAATTTTGTTAATCTTTAAAAATTAAAAGAAAGTCATCATCTTTTTAATTATTTTTTGAAACTACATCTCAAGAGATTGAAAGATTTGAATATCATTATCAATTGCGGGGTATTGGAACCTCCAGCATTTGCCTTTTAGGAATGTTTAAGGTAAGAATATTTATACTTTCTTAACTTAATTAAATTTCTTACAAAAAAAAAACTCTTTGATATACATAAGTTTTTTTTTTCCAAATTTTTAAGTAAATATATACCCGAATAGTGTTTTATGTTTCTAAGTTCTGAAAAAACAATTAAATATTTAACAGAAAGACTGAAAAGTTCGCAGGCTTACATAAAGGGTGCCCCAACTAAAACGCAACTTTTAAATTAAAAAAAATACAGATATTAAGAAAAAAAAACGTGAAACTCTATTATATCGTAAAGTAGACAGAATGAGGTTATGTATGGAACAGAATATCGTGCAGATGGCCGCCGCGGCTTTGCTGGCACACACGCGATATTTTAATGAAATTTTCAATGACCTTTTTTCATTAATGCTGCGGTATTTCATTTTATTTTCTTTTTTAAGGCATGAGTCGTCGTCGACTTATTCGCGTAAACCATCGACTTCAAAAAACCCCAAAAGAAAAAAATCTAAAGGTGTTGAATCGCACGATCTAGGCGGCCAATTCTGGTCTTCAAAATAAACGGTCTTCAAAATAGCGAAATAACACGACCGGGAAATGACTGATGTAGCTATTGAATTGTTTCTCTGGCTGTATGACATGTGGCGCCGTCTTGTTGAAACCACATGCCCTCCACATTAATTTTATCAATTATAGGCAAGAAAAAACTGGTTATCATCTCACGATACCGAACACCATTGACTGTTTGCGCTTGACCTGCCTCATTTTCATAAAAGAGGTCTAAAGATTCCTCCAGCCCAAAAACCACACCAAACAGTGACGCGTTGAGGATGCATTTGCTTCTCGTGAATCACTCGAGGATTTTCCTCACCCCAAATGCGACAATTCTACCTATTGACAAAGCCATCAAGATAAAAATGGGCCTCGTCACTGAAGATGATTTTATCGGCAAAATACCCAATTAAAGAACACGATATTTTATTCCATACATAACCTCATTCTGTCTACTTTACGATATAATAAAGTTTTACGATTTTTTATACCCTTCACCACCTATGGTGAAGGGTAGTCCAAATGTCCAAGGGTATATAAGTCCAAATGTCGGAAAAATCTTAAATATATAAGTTTTGAGAAAATGTATGTATGATGGCAAAATTTAGCAAATATTTGTCTTTATTTAGGAAAATTAACACCTTTGACCTTAGGGGAGAATTGTAACGTATGGTCGGGCTTGACCGACTATAGCTCTTTTTTTTTCTTCTGTTATCCTTGACTCCTTGTTTGCAGTTTTCAGAAAAGAGTTGTTCGATTTCTTTCATTTTTGTAAGCCATTCTATCAGTCGATTTTAATAATTCGATTTAGTGTGGGATCGACTTTTTTTGGTTAAGAGTTAAAACTTAAAAATTTTGTTGCAAACAAGTGAAGAATATATGAAATTTCTCCATATACATATAATAGTATTTTTTAAAATATTAGAATTCTTCTTCTTCTGTTATCCTTGACTCCCATAGGGCCTCAACCAAAAAAAAAATATTAGAATATCAACCATAAACACAAGTGCAGGTACGATATTGCGGTATACTTTGAGCAGAGACCCTATTATAAAAGATATTGCCTTCCATACAGAACAAACACGTTGTGTCAGTCACCCTATAGGAATAAAGGCAATGTAAAATAAGTTTTAAAAAATGTTTTTTTGCTTTTGTTTGGCACGCCTTCAAATACCGGCCTTTTTTTGTTTACAACATTTTATATATCGAAGTTTACGGCTTTGCGAGGGCCGTTTTTTACTACCACGTAATTTTCTAGTCATAACATTTTAAAGCTCGATACATACTCGATTCGAATAGGGTTGGTACGAATCGAGTTTTGAAAACAACTTTATTTGGAACCACTCTATTGCACTCCATACTTTTTTTCTGCCAAGAGTGAAATAAATGCACAAACAAACAAAAATTAGAGTAAAAGCGGGTTTCTCCTTTTTTTGGGACTTTTCAAAACGACCATACAGCAAATCAATGTATGGAAGTGCAAAATATTCACTTATTTTGTACTTCCATTTTGTATATTCACCCGTAAAAATCTAATCTAACGTGGTACACTTTAACACATTACCAGAATGTGGTGTACCACATCGATCGATTTCAGATATATTTTTGAGATAATTTTCGGTCGTTTCATACAAAAAAATGAAAATGTAGGCCTTAACCCTTTTGATTTGGTTTGAATTTTTTAGTAAAATAACCGAAAATTACCTCAAAAATATATCTGAAATCGATCGATTTGAAAACGATCGTAACGATCATATATTAATCGGACATAAACTAAGAATTTGACAGTCTAAAAACAAATAGGTATACCACATTACCTGCACTTTATTTAAAAGAGGGCAGGACAACAAGACCTTGTCTTTTTTAATAAAGCACTGATTTTTAAACCAAAATTTTTATATTTTTCAACATAGCCTCCTTTTTCTATACTCGTACACTCAGTCCAAGGATTTTTGCCATGAAAACTGCTCATGTGTTCACCCTGGCACTTTACAGGTGGAAACTAACTTTTTTTCTTGGCCAAATGCTGTATCGGGTGTTTTTTATTGAGGTATAGAACTTTAAGTTGGCATCACTTTTTTAACTGGCGGCCATTTTATCAGCTGTCAAGTGATTAATATTTAGTTTGGTTTGCCATTTCATCATGAACAGGTTGACAAAAGAACAACGCTTGCAAATCGTGCAAATTTATTTCGAAAATAATGGTTCAGTTCGCGAAGTTTACCGCAAGCTCCGTCCATTTTATGGTCGACATAATCGTCCATCAGAGCAATTAATTCGGTTAACCATGGATCGTTACTATTTTCGATATTTTTTCACATTTTTCACCTGTTAAGTTCGTACCTTGTTTTAATATAATTTTTTTTATCATTCAAAATATTGGATATTTTTTTAGAAACTAAAAATACAAACAAATTTTTAGAACTCAACTTCCTATGTTTGGGGTCTGTGTGTGTGAAATACATCTATGATTCATCCCTTTTAGTTTGTATTCGTGAGTTAATAAGACGCCAGATTATAGCAACTGTGAACGCAATATCTCGCTTTATGCAATAGAATTACATGTAATTTTATTTATTATCTTATATTGATGTTTACTTTTAAGTTACAAATAAAATTACCTGCAACAATGACATTTCAAATATTTACCTTTCATTCATGTGGTAGACTTGAAAAATTCTTTCAGTGTCGCTGATATTATTTTAGCATTGTTTTCTTCTTATGTTTCCATTAAGTCAATATGTTTTGTTTACTATATCCTTTACTATGGATATATGAGTGTTATCAGTTTGTTATTCAGTTTGTAATTTTTATAGTTTTCGAAAGAAAGAAGTTTGACTCGGTGGAGTCAAATCTCAAATTAAGCCATTTCTTTTAGTTTGGAAACAAGAAATATTTATCTGGAGAATATGCCGAATAAGGGAGCAATTCTTAGCCCAATTCATTGATTTTTGCCATGGAAATTGCACATCTGTTCACCCTTGCACTTTCCAGATGGAAAAGAAGTCTTTTCTTCGCCAAATGGGATTATTTTTTTCATGATTTTTTTGAATCGACACAATGACTTCTTCGCTTTTGAAGATAGTCCAAGTGGATACCAAAAAACGATCGCCATGACTTTGACTTTGACCGGTTCACCCCGAGTTTCCTGCGAAATTGTCAAAAGGTTGCGTTTGTGCGATTGCCCAAAACTTTATTTTTTTAGGAAAAAATACTGCCTATACAATTGAACATACGAATATCGTCACTTTCTTTGGAAAGGGGGGGATAAAGAGGTGAAGGTGTCAAAAAAGAGATAAAGCTTTTTTTTAAATTATTCCAACACCATAATTGCACGTCATGTTTTTTTTAGAATTGTGAAGTTGAGGCATTTGCCGTACTTTAGACGCATTATTTAGTCTTTTTGTTTTACATCGACAGCGTGTTATTGCTAAAGGGTTACCGCCGCACAGTGGTTTACGGACGCTTTTTTTTGGAAATAATTCTTTAACTTTTGAACGACTGGAGATATTTGAATGAAATTTGACATGGTGATAGTCAAGGAGTATTCGAGTTGGTTTTTAAAAGCACTGGTCCATGAGGGGTCGGGAAAGTGATTGATGGACCTTCAAAGTTGGTCACCTCGGGTGTTCGACTTTTTTAAAAATTCGCCAAAAATCCATTTATGTATGGATTGAAAAGAAATTTTAAACTTAAGTTGTCCTTGAGAAGATCTACAAAAAATACGCTTAAATGTGTAGGTTATCTCCTTTGGATTTCGAGATATTTGGGTAAAAAGGAATTTTTAGGTTGATTTTTTACCTCTTTTTTTAAGCTTTTTTTGATCTGGTGGACGCATTTGAGGACCAAAAATTTTTTAAGAATATTCTTTAAATTTGTAATAAAATTCTGAATAATTTTTGTGCAAGTTAGTTATAGAAATCTTCTTTTGTTTAAAAGTTAAAAATATTCAAAGTTGAAACTTACAAAAAATTTCGCTTTTTTTTTAGTTTTTCCCCAAAAGATAGCTATATTTTTTCACTAATAAAAAAATATTTTCTTAAGAAACATAAAAAGATTTTTAAAGTTTTTAAAAGAAAACATAATGAGAATGCGTATAAAACAAATTTCTTGCTAATTGGACTTTTGGTCCTCGCACATGTCCTCTCCAAAAAATGGCAATTTGTAAAAAAAAAATTAGTTTAAACAAAAATTTCTCAAAAGGCAAAGCACCGATTTGAAAAAAATTATAATGTTCATATTTTCCAATATATCTGTTATTGATTAGAAAAGTTTTTTCTGAAACGCGCTGCAAATAGAGACAGTGTTGCCATATTTGTAAAAAAACTCATTTTTTGAAACACCTTTTTCCCCAGTTGGGAATTGGGGAATTTTTAAGTTAAAATTGGGAATTTTTTTTAGTCTATTGCTTTTACATCTTATTGGTCTACATTACTACAAAATTTCATTGTAATATCTTTATCCATGTCATTTCCACAGAATATCAAAGATTAAAAATATTTTCCTTAAAAAAGCAGAAAAACAATTTTTTTTTGTTTTACGATACAAAGTGTAAAAAAAGTAACGCACTTAAAAAAAACTTTTACTTAGTGCTAATCTCCTAGTCTTTCCCGATCTAATGATACTAAACATGTATATAAAGCATTAATACCGAGTCTTAAAAAACTCTGAAAAGTTTGGCCCCCGTAGCATTTTTACACTGTTTATTTAAATATAAGTGATGAATTTGTGCATATAAAGTTAATTATCATACTCAAATATTTCACTATTTTTAAGATGACAATGATCCTTCGCTAATAAACAAATATTTTCTTCAAAAAGATATAAATAGTTTTTTATTTTTTTAAAGAAAATATTATAAGAATGACTTAAAAAAATTTTATTCGATTTTGCCTTTTGTTCCAAGCTAAAAAATAAAATTTTAGTAAAAGATTCTAAATAAGTAAGTACGAGTAAGGCACCGATTTTGATAACAGTGTAAAGGTAATATATCCATAATTTGTAGCAAAAGTTTAATTAGAAGAGTACTTTTATAGTAACAGTGTGACAATTTATTTAAAATAAGATTTAAAGGCATTTTTCCGGTATTTAAAATTGGTGTATTTAAAAAAATTGCAAAATTATGTTAAGGTTATAAAATGTTTTTTAATGTGAAAGTTAATGCAATAGGTAAAAATTGTTACAACTTGGGTTTTTCATAATGGTCAGAAAGGATATGGTTACTCACCTCCATACAGGTAGGTTTTACGAGACGCACATATTGGTTGAGTTATATATGCACCTATTTTTAGAGGTAAAAAATACATTAATTCATTGATTTCTTTATTATTCTTTGGATACAGGTATATATAAAAAATGTTTTTTTTTTAATATAAACAAGAAAGAGTGTTATATTCGGCTGTGCCGAATCTTATATACCCACCATCAAGTTGTGTTAAATTTAGAAACATATCTCATATATCTACGAGGCTGCAGCAAATTCAAAACGTGGACCAAATTGGAAAAAAGTTGTTACGCTAGTTGGTATTGTTGGTAAAATATTTGGAATAACTTCGGTTGCAGTAGCTTTAAAGTTCAACATTCAAAAGTGTGTAAGTGGTTTCCCTAGTATTTATTTAATTTGAAAAAAATTCGTTATCGTAACCGGGTATGGTTTTACATTAATAAGTTGTTAAATACTTTTCGTTTAGCTTAATATTAAGTTAAGATAAAGAAGTTGATAGTAATACGACAGGTCCATATATTTTGTTAGGAGTTCCTAATGCATCTACCATATACATAATCTTAATATTCTGCTTGTACTTCCGAATCATTTTGATTGTAGATATAAAAAAGGGGATGTAATATAAATATATAAGAATTATAGCCAAATGTTGACCGATTGTAACAAAATTTCACACACTGGCTGGTATTTATACAGGGCTTATTCTTGCAAAATTTAGTGGCAATAGCTGTCACAGCTTCTAATTTAATAGCTTTTAACTGGTCCTTGCTAAACATTTTTTGGTTTCCGGGAGTGTTTTTTATATGAAAGCTATAGTCAAATATGGACCAATTCCTATAAAATTTGATATACTGACCAATAGTTGCATAAAACTTTGCTATACTAAATTTAGTCGTCATAGCTATCACAATTGTACTCAATTTATCAGCATTTATGTGTTTCCCGGGGCGGGGTTATATGGGAGCTCTAACTAAATGTGAACCGATTTCGCCCATTTTCAGTACACAACTTTTGTTACATATCGGAAATACTTTTGTAAAATTTTGTCTCTCTAGCTTTTGTAGTTAAGGAGCTGTCGCGCTTTTATCTGACGGACAGACGGACATAAATCTCCTTTTCTTTTTGTATTTTTGGGTTTCTGTAAGTTTTTTATATGGGAGCTATGGTCAAATGGTGACCGATTGTAACAAAATTTTGCACACTGACTGGCATTCACATAAGACTTCCTTTTGCAAAATTTTGTTGCTGTAGCCCTTTCAGTTAAGGCGCTATCGCGCTTTTATCTAACGGACAGACGGACATAAACCCCCTTTTCTTTTTGTATTTTTGTGTTTCCGTAAGTTCTTTATATGGGAGCTATGGTCAAATGGTGACCGATTGTGACAAAATTTTGCACACTGGCTGGTATTCACATAAGACTTATTTGTGCTAAATTTGGTGGCGAAAGCTATTACATTTTAGCATTTATTGGCATTTAAGTGAATTTCAGGTGGAATTTTGGCTGTTTCCGTATGTTTTTTATATGGGAGCTATGGTTAAATGTGAACCGATTTCGATGAAATTTTATATGCTGCCTAGTGCTTATGGAAAACTTCTAGATACCAAATTTTGTCATCATAGCTATTATAATTTGTCAGTTATTAGCAAATAAGCGACTAGTCTTGACGAGGTTATACGGGAGCTATGGTCAAATGTTAACCGATTTTGCCCAATTTCAATAGCAAAATTTTCTCATAAATGAAGAATGTTTTTGCTAAGTTTCAGTGAGCTAGCTCCTTTCGTTTAGGCGTTATCGTGATTTCAACAGACAGACAGACAGACAGACGGACAGACAGACGGACAGACAGACGGACATCGCTCAATCGTCTTAGAATTTCATAAGGATTCAGAATATATATCGTTTTTGATTTTTGAGCCAATATTAAGGAAATTACAAACGGAATGACAATCTCAATATACCCCCCATTCTTTTTGATGGTGGGTATAAAAAGAAAGTTTTAAATGTAACTGCTATTAACAGTTAAAACATCATGGCTATAACATTGGAATTTAAAGTGTTGTGCGATATTCTTTTTGAACAACCAAGCAGTTCGAGAGCAGAAAAAATTAAAATAATCATGCGATATGCTAAAAGTCAAACTAACTCCATGATTCTCAATAGTGAGGAAGACAAAGTCGTAAAATTTGTAAAGTTATTTGAACTTAAAATTAAGTCGGTTAATTACTGTTTAAAAAGATTTGAATCTAAATTTAAAGACTGGCTGATGGACTCAATTGAGCTTAAAACTTCTGGTGCTGGAGCCCCTCTAAAAAACTATGATGATCTCGGAGAAAGATCTAAAAAGATGCGATTATCCGAAGTTCTTTCTACTCATTCGGATACTGAAATCAAAGATTCCTTTAAGGAAGTGCTCAAACGAAATAATCAACCAGCTGAAGCTAAACAAATAGCAGATATTCTCCCAGAGGCTTCTCCTAAACGTCTTAAGCGAATTATTAAGAGTATACCAACTCCTTCTTCTCAATCAGAATTTTCGGAGGAAGAAGCACTTGCTCTTATGCTCGAGTTGAAATTGAGTAAAAATAAATATATTAAACTCTGTAAGGCATTACGAGACAAAGGACACTCAATTTTACCAGGATATAATGCGTTATTAAAAACCAAAAAAAACTTAATACCAACAAACGTGATAGGAGACGAAAGTGCATCTGTGGATTTATCAAAATTATTGGAAAATACGGCATCAAGGCTGATATCTACTACATTGTCTGAAGAAGAAGCCAAGAAACTTGACAACAAGGACTTAACTTTAATATGTAAATGGGGATGTGACGGTTTATCTGGATTACCGGAATACAAACAATCAACATCTCATCAGAACACAAATGACTACAGAAGCGTTTTTATGGCATCCCTAGTACCACTAAGATTAAGAAAGAATCGTTCTGAACCATCCACATCAAAAGAGCGTACTGAATATGTGTGGGTTAACACATCTCCAGGATCAAAGGCATTTTGCAGACCGATCAGATTCGAATATTTAAAAGAAAATGCAGCAAGCACAAAAAATTGGGTTGATGATATCAAATATTCAATAGACAATTTGAGTCCAGTCTGCATAGACATACATGGATATTTGATTAATGTAAATTTTGAGCTTCAATTGACAATGATAGATGGAAAAGTAAGCAACGCTATAACGGAAACCCATTCAACTTGGAAATGCTCATTATGCGGAAAGAAGAAATCGGAATTTCTACAAACTTCAGAAGATGCATCAGCTAGTACTGCAATTAATCAAGAGGTTCTGGAATTTGGTATATCGCCCCTACATGCACGTATCCGATTTTTAGAATTTATGCTACATATAGCATATGATCTGAAATATAGGAATATACCTGATAATCAGCTAAAATCCGTGAGAAATAATAAGGAACTGATTGAAATGAGATCCAGTGAAAAAAAAAGGATTCAGGAAGAATTCAAAACTATGACGGGTCTAAACATAGACAAACCACTTGTAGGATATGGCAGTACAAACGATGGTAATACGGCCAGGCGATTCTTTGAAAATTATGAAACAACTTCAAAGATTACTGGAATTGATGAGGAAGTTCTTCGTAAATGTTACGTAATATTATCGGCAATAAATAGCAAATATCAAATAAATGCTGAAAAATTTCATTGCTATGCCCTCAACGCGCTAACTCGTATACGACATTTGTATCACTGGAAAGAAATTACACCAACAGTTCATAAAGTCCTTCAACATGTTCGTGAAATAATTGAATCAAATCTTCTCCCACTTGGTGAACTGACAGAAGAGGCCCAGGAAGCGCGGAATTCAGATTTCAAGTATATCCAACTATTTAATACCAGAAAATGCTCAAGAAAATCGCAAAATCAGGATCTAATAAATTATCTCTTGTTGTCTTCTGATCCTGCTCTATCAACGATAAGAAAGAAATGGTGGAGCAGTTATACAAAAACTTCTGAAAACGAACACCTGGAAGAGGTTCTTGATATAATAGATTGTACTGATTATTTTACTGAAAATAAAAATTAAGTAAATAACTACTTTTATATAAATATGTAATAAAAACTGTAAGTTTAAACTTTAACTACAAATACTTCAATAAAATGTATTTCACCTTTTAATATAAGTACAAATTATTTACATTTTGATATTTCATAAATCCTCATGATATTTTCTTTAAAAAAATAAAAAAATATTTGTTTATTAGCGAAGGATCATTGTCATCTTAAAAATAGTGAAATATTTGAGTATGATAATTAACTTTATATGCACAAATTCATCACTTATATTTAAATAAACAGTGTAAAAATGCTACGGGGGCCAAACTTTTCAGAGTTTTTTAAGACTCGGTATTAATGCTTTATATACATGTTTAGTATCATTAGATCGGGAAAGACTAGGAGATTAGCACTAAGTAAAAGTTTTTTTTAAGTGCGTTACTTTTTTTACACTTTGTATCGTAAAACAAAAAAAAATTGTTTTTCTGCTTTTTTAAGGAAAATATTTTTAATCTTTGATATTCTGTGGAAATGACATGGATAAAGATATTACAATGAAATTTTGTAGTAATGTAGACCAATAAGATGTAAAAGCAATAGACTAAAAAAAATTCCCAATTTTAACTTAAAAATTCCCCAATTCCCAACTGGGGAAAAAGGTGTTTCAAAAAATGAGTTTTTTTACAAATATGGCAACACTGTCTCTATTTGCAGCGCGTTTCAGAAAAAACTTTTCTAATCAATAACAGATATATTGGAAAATATGAACATTATAATTTTTTTCAAATCGGTGCTTTGCCTTTTGAGAAATTTTTGTTTAAACTAATTTTTTTTTTTACAAATTGCCATTTTTTGGAGAGGACATGTGCGAGGACCAAAAGTCCAATTAGCAAGAAATTTAATTTATACGCATTCTCATTATGTTTTCTTTTAAAAACTTTAAAAATCTTTTTATGTTTCTTAAGAAAATATTTTTTTATTAGTGAAAAAATATAGCTATCTTTTGGGGAAAAACTAAAAAAAAAGCGAAATTTTTTGTAAGTTTCAACTTTGAATATTTTTAACTTTTAAACAAAAGAAGATTTCTATAACTAACTTGCACAAAAATTATTCAGAATTTTATTACAAATTTAAAGAATATTCTTAAAAAATTTTTGGTCCTCAGATGCGTCCACCAGATCAAAAAAAGCTTAAAAAAGAGGTAAAAAACAACCTAAAAATTCCTTTTTACCCAAATATCTCGAAATCCAAAGGAGATAACCTACACATTTAAGCGTATTTTTTGTAGATCTTCTCAAGGACAACTTAAGTTTAAAATTTCTTTTCAATCCATACATAAATGGATTTTTGGCGAATTTTTAAAAAAGTCGAACACCCGAGGTGACCAACTTTGAAGGTCCATCAATCACTCTCCCGACCCCTCATGGACCAGTGCTTTTAAAAACCAACTCGAATACTCCTTGACTATCACCATGTCAAATTTCATTCAAATATCTCCAGTCGTTCAAAAGTTAAAGAATTATTTCCAAAAAAAAGCGTCCGTAAACCACTGTGCGCCGTTGGAGAATGCAGTGGCAAAGACTCTATAATATAAAGATATTGCACTCCATAAATTTTTTTCTGCCAAAAGTAAAATTAAAGTGGATAAAGAACACAGTAACACACAAACAAACATACATTTAATAAGCACGTGTGTGTGCCTTAGCTTTCTCTCATTAGATAATCGTTTCCGTTAGTTGTTTCCATTATTTCTACACGTATGTGTGCTTTAGCTTTCTTTCACTAGATAATCGTCTCCATTAGTTGTTTCCAAATTAGAGTAAATGCGGTACTCTCTTTTTTATGGGACTTTTCAAAACGACCATACGGTAAATCAATATATGGAAGTGCAACATCTTTATATTATAGAGTCTTTGGCTGTGGTAATTAATAATTTATTTATTTGGTCTGATGATGATATGTATGTAGTGTATCACAAAGTCGGTATCGACCAATTTTAGTACTTTCATACTTTTGTATTTAACTTTCATTCATTGGCAAATATTAGCAAACATTTTTGTTTGTTGTTTCATACGAGTTATTTGTGCATCACAATAATAATGACTACAATTTTCCATTTATTTTTTCTGTATAAAACACAGATGAGTTATTAACCAAAGATCCATCCATCCATCCATCTTGGGGGTTTCTTTTGTTACCTTTCGTTAATTTTTTGTACATTTATTTTCTCTACAATTTAAAGTTCGTCAACTCGGCCTTTGCTGATGATAGTGATGAGATGAGTTATGGAAAAAATGTTACTAAATTAGTGTAGATAGAAATATTATAAGTCACTCGAGTATTTTCTCGTCACTCTTAAGTGAATTTTGTATTTATTTATCTTTTTTTTGTATGTCTATTTGCCCCCAATAAAGGTTATTAACATTGAAATAAAATGTTTATTTGATAACACAAAAATATTTATTTATTTTTTTTTTTTTATAAATTTATTGTTATTCATACTCAATTTTTTTTTTTTCAACAAACATTTCATTTTCCCATAGTGAGAATTGTTACAAGGTCATATTTTGTTGTTTATTACAAAATTACAAACAAATATTTGTATTTTTTTTTTGAAAATGACAATAATTTGATTAAATGATAAAAGAATCTATTTGTGGAACAAATTAGCCGCCTGTTGCTAATTGATACTTCCTAAATAATTCTTACAACGACATTTTTCTTTATCGTAAATTCGTTATTTTTAAAGTACGAGTATGTTTGGATAAGTATTTTCGTTGTTGTTGTAACTGCGGTATTATTGTAATCCTAAGATTTCCGAGTCGTTCTGGTACGAAGAACCTAAGTCTATGCCTTACTCTACGTCTTAGTCTATGTCTTAGTCTATGTCTTAGTCTATGTCTTAGTCTATGTCTTAGTCTATGTCTTAGTCTATGTCTTAGTCTATGTCTTAGTCTATGTCTTAGTCTATTTCTTAGTCTATGTCTTAGTCTATGTCTTAGTCTATGTCTTAGTCTATGTCTTAGTCTATGTCTTAGTCTATGTCTTAGTCTATGTCTTAGTCTATGTCTTAGTCTATGTCTTAGTCTATGTCTTAGTCTATGTCTTAGTCTATGTCTTAGTCTATGTCTTAGTCTATGTCTTAGTCTATGTCTTAGTCTATGTCTTAGTCTATGTCTTAGTCTATGTCTTAGTCTATGTCGTAGTCTATGTCTTAGTCTGTGTCTTAGTCTGTGTATTAGTCCATGTCTTAGTCTATGTCTTAGTCTATGTCTTAGTCTATGTCTTAGTCTATGTCTTAGTCTATGTCTTAGTCTATGTCTTAGTCTATGTCTTAGTCTATGTCTTAGTCTATGTCTTAGTCTATGTCTTAGTCTATGTCTTAGTCTATGTCTTAGTCTATGTCTTAGTCTATGTCTTAGTCTATGTCTTAGTCTATGTCTTAGTCTATGTCTTAGTCTATGTCTTAGTCTATGTCTTAGTCTATGTCTTAGTCTATGTCTTAGTCTATGTCTTAGTCTATGTCTTAGTCTATGTCGTAGTCTATGTCTTAGTCTGTGTCTTAGTCTGTGTATTAGTCCATGTCTTAGTCTATGTCTTAGTCTATGTCTTAGTCTATGTCTTAGTCTATGTCTTAGTCTATGTCTTAGTCTATGTCTTAGTCTATGTCTTAGTCTATGTCTTAGTCTATGTCTTAGTCTATGTCTTAGTCTATGTCTTAGTCTATGTCTTAGTCTATGTCTTAGTCTATGTCTTAGTCTATGTCTTAGTCTATGTCTTAGTCTATGTCTTAGTCTATGTCTTAGTCTATGTCTTAGTCTATGTCTTAGTCTATGTCTTAGTCTATGTCTTAGTCTATGTCTTAGTCTATGTCTATGTCTATGTCTTAGTCTATGTCTATGTCTTAGTCTATGTCTTAGTCTATGTCTTAGTCTATGTCTTAGTCTATGTCTTAGTCTATGTCTTAGTCTATGTCTTAGTCTATGTCTTAGTCTATGTCTTAGTCTATGTCTTAGTCTATGTCTTAGTCTATGTCTTAGTCTATGTCTTAGTCTATGTCTTAGTCTATGTCTTAGTCTATGTCTTAGTCTATGTCTTAGTCTATGTCTTAGTCTATGTCTTAGTCTATGTCTTAGTCTATGTCTTAGTCTATGTCTTAGTCTATGTCTTAGTCTATGTCTTAGTCTATGTCTTAGTCTATGTCTTAGTCTATGTCTTAGTCTATGTCTTAGTCTTTGTCTTAGTCTATGTCTTAGTCTATGTCTTAGTCTATGTCTTAGTCTATGTCTTAGTCTATGTCTTAGTCTATGTCTTAGTCTATGTCTTAGTCTATGTCTTAGTCTATGTCTTAGTCTATGTCTTAGTCTATGTCTTAGTCTATGTCTTAGTCTTTGTCTTAGTCTATGTCTTAGTCTATGTCTTAGTCTATGTCTTAGTCTATGTCTTAGTCCATGTCTTAGTCTATGTCTTAGTCTATGCCTTAGTCTTTGTCTTAGTCTATGTCTTAGTCTAAGTCTTAGTCTAAGTCTTAGTCTAAGTCTTAGTCTATGTCTTAGTCTATGTCTTAGTCTTAGTCTATGTCTTAGTCTATGTCTTAGTCTATGTCTTAGTCTATGTCTTAGTCTATGTCTTAGTCTATGTCTTAGTCTATGTCTTAGTCTATGTCTTAGTCTATGTCTTAGTCTATGTCTTAGTCTATGTCTTAGTCTATGTCTTAGTCTATGTCTTAGTCTATGTCTTAGTCTATGTCTTAGTCTATGTCTTAGTCTGTGTCTTAGTCTATTTCTTAGTCTATGTCTTAGTCTATGTCTATTGCTTAGTCTATGTCTTAGTCTGTGTCTTAGTCTATGTCTTAGCCTATATCATAGCAAATATTTTAGTTAATGTCTTAGCAAGTAGTTTCAAATTACAGATAAATTACTATTTTTCCTGTCACAAAGTGTGATGAGTCAATTTGCTTTAAAAACATCAAAATCTGCTTATCGAGCTCAAATCTGATTACTCTCTTTGCTTTTCTGTTCTCTGTCTCGTTTTGCTTAACTCCTGACACCGGCTACACACGCCGAAGTATTACATACTTCAAAAACTAGAAATCTTGTAATTGAAAATTCTCATGATTTCCGTTTCCGATATTAAACGCATTAAATCAATTGACAATAAACGTGCGTTATGTATATAATGATACAAAAATGTACATAACAACTTAATGCATACTTACGTATCAGTGGTCTCATGTGGAAAGGCCCTAACGCACACTTTTTTCAAATTTTAACTTTCCCTATAGGTTACTTTTGATAAAAAAGCTTTCAGTTTAAAACGTTCCATAACGAAAGCTTTCCGGAAAGAAAAGATTTTTTTTATTAAACTATCGATATCGAAAGGTTTCCTGTAATAAACTTTTAATATTGAAAGACTTTCTAAAGAAAACTTTCGATATCAAAAGATTTCTTATAAAACATCTTTGTAGTCAAAGTATTTCGGTCTTAAACCCTTTTATATCAACAGATTTCCCAAAGGTTACTTAAAATATCCAAAGCTTTCTACTAAAAACATTCCATATCAAGAGCTTTCGAATATAAAAATGCCAATATCTTAAGATTTCCTATATAAATCATTCGATTTTGAAATGCTTTCTAATAATAAACTTTCGATATAGAAAGATTTTCTATGGAAAACTTTTGATTTCCTTCATTAAACTTTGAATATCGAAAGATTTCATAAAGACAACATTCCAAGTCAAACTTTCAATATTGAAAGCTTTCCTATAGAAACAATATCGAAAGCTTTGTAAAGCTTTCCTTAATATAACTTGTTTTGAACACTACAGACAAAAAGCCCTTACTTACATTTATGCTCTGAAATGAGAAAACAAGTTTTGAGAACCAAAAAATTCTTAATTTTAATAATAAATTTTATCAATTACTGATTTAAATTAGTGTTTACCTTCTTCTGTAAAGTTTAAAACATTCGAGTTAGGGCCTTTCTACATGAGGCCAACGATATGCCTTTATTATATACAACTCAATTTATGAGCGAATATTGTCATCATGCGATCGTTTTTATGTAACAGATTTTACATTGTACAAACATTTCATATATAACCTATGTTTTGCGGCGTCACATTAAGAAGCTTCGACTGACTGACCGGCTGAGAGGCATTCAGACATTTTATACTAATACAAGTGATAGTGCTAAATAGATAATGATTATTTAAACAATTTACAACACAGACATTTTGTAGACTCTGTGACGACAGCACAATCAAGTAAAAACGAAAGTAAATCAGATTTATTGCATTGAGATTTATAATAATTTGATTGTGACACTTAAAAAAATTAGAATATTTAAATTGAAAAGTGGATAGTGTGAAGATTCTTTAGGCTAGGTTAAGATATTTTTAAGATATAGAATAAAGACAAAACTAAGACATAGACTAAGACATGGACTAAGACATAGACTAAGACATAGACTAAGACATAGACTAAGACATAGACTAAGACATAGACTAAGACATAGACTAAGACATAGACTAAGACATAGACTAAGACATAGACTAAGACATAGACTAAGACATAGACTAAGACATAGACTAAGACATAGACTAAGACATAGACTAAGACATAGACTAAGACATAGACTAAGACATAGACTAAGACATAGACTAAGACATAGACTAAGACATAGACTAAGACATAGACTAAAACATAGACTAAGACATAGACTAAGACATAGACTAAGACATAGACTAAGACATAGACTAAGACATAGACTAAGACATAGACTAAGACATAGACTAAGACATAGACTAAGACATAGACTAAGACATAGACTAAGACATAGACTAAGACATAGACTAAGACATAGACTAAGACATAGACTAAGACATAGACTAAGACATAGACTAAGACATAGACTAAGACATAGACTAAGACATAGACTAAGACATAGACTAAGACATAGACTAAGACATAGACTAAGACATAGACTAAGACATAGACTAAGACATAGACTAAGACATAGACTAAGACATAGACTAAGACATAGACTAAGACATAGACTAAGACATAGACTATGACATAGACTAAGACATAGACTAAGACATAGAATAAGACATAGTTTAAGACATAGACAAAGACATAGACTAAGACATAGACTAAGACATAGACTAAGACATAGACTAAGACATAGACTAAGACATAGACTAAGACATAGACTAAGACATAGACTAAGACATAGACTAAGACATAGACTAAGACATAGACTAAGACATAGACTAAGACATAGACTAAGACATAGACTAAGACATAGACTATGACATAGACTTAGACATAGACTAAGACATAGACTAAGACATAGACTAAGACATAGACTAAGACATAGACTAAGACATAGACTCAGATATAGACTGAGACATAGACTAAGACATAGACTAAGACATAGACTAAGGCATAGACTAAGGCATAGACTAAGACATAGACTAAGACATAGACTAAAACATAGACTAGGACGTAGACTAAGACATAGATTTAAACATAGACTAAGACATAGACTAAGGCATTTTATAGGAGTTTTCAAAATGACCCTACGGAAAGTCAATGTATGGAAGTACAACATCTTTATATTATGGAGTCTTTGCATTAACTTAGATGATAAATGGGTTCATCACGATAATCTCAAGTGTAGTCAATTATGTGAATATCCCGGCCATATTTTTAGGTCAACGGCCAAACCGAATAGTAACAAGGTCATAAGCTACATCATATCAATGCTCGAACCTGGTTAAGATATACTTGGAATCATTGAAATGGAAAGTCCTACCCCACCTGCAGTATTCTCCAGACCTTGTTCAATAGGACTATTACTTTTTGCTATCAATGGGACACCGCCTTGCTGACTAGCTCGATTCGTGGAACGATTCAGGATCGCTTGAAAAGACGACCATTTTTTAACGCATGATTCATATGCTGCACAAAAGATGGGAGAAAGTAGTAGCCAGCGATGGACAATGCTTTAAATCATATTACAATAAAGCCTCGAATTTCAGTTATTCTTGGGACTTGTGTTCGGTTTCGCCGCCCAATTCTATCTAGAAATATCATTTGTCAGTTTTACAGACTTTCTCTGCTTACCTCTTCTTATTTCATTATAATTAAATTTTTAACCTTTAACCCTTGAGTTGGGGCAAATATCTTGAGAATTCAGTGTTTGCTTAATTTTTATTCTGGATTAGGCAACGACAAATCTAAGACGATAAGAACAGTTACTATAAATAGGCTTTCAGGTCTCATATCAATTAGTACCAATACTACCCTAACCAACACTAGCCAAGGGTTAGAAAGTTTATTCGAAAAAGGTTCTTAAACAAATTGAAATCAAAAATATATAAAAATCAAAAAAATACTTGATTTAAAAAAAATAGATTGAGAAATTCTCTTAAATAATATCGCGTAAAGTGTTTTTGTACTAAGTCCGATGTCTATTTTTTCAAAAGAGCAAGTCATACATTGTTCTGAAAACTTGTTTTCAATTGAATTTTTTATTCATAGAAGTACATGCCGATCAAACTTATACAATGCATATATGGTGTTAAAGAGTAGTTTTTTTTTTGCTCCAAATCATGGCAAAAACGTCATACAATATTTTTTTAATAATATATAATTAATGTAAATTATATACCTGTTAGTGATTGTAATTGGTTGGGTACCCATTTATATTTGTTATACACGAAATGATTCAAGTTAGTTATATTTAAGAGGACGGCGATATCTTCGTGTATAGCCTAATCACGTGTGATCGTCAATAATTTGTTTACTCGATCCCGTGCATGTGATTACTCGCAACTCAGCTACTCTGCCTCTGTATAGTAGAAAGCCAATGTGAAATAATAAGTTTTAATAGGTACTTTTACTATAGAGTACTAATATAAACTGGTAATTGTTAACATTTTTCCTTACACAGATGTGGTTTATTTTTGCAAATAAATAATTTTAATTATCGATAAACTGGAAGTGCTATGAGAAACAGTGTGAACGTAGAAATAGTAAAAAAAAATTCTATAAAAATAAGAAATTTTCTATAAAAATAAGAAATGTTTTAAAAATTTCCTATGAAAAAGAAGAAATTTTTGAAAAATTTCCTATTAAAATAAGAACATTTTGAAAAATTTCCTATAAAAATAAGAAAATTTTGAAAAAATTCCTATAAAAATAATAATATTTTGAAAAATTTCCTATAAAGATAGAAAATTTTGAAAAATTTCCTATAAAAATAAGAACATTTTGAAAAATTTCCTATAAAAATAAGAAATTTTTGAAAAATTTCCTATAAAAATAAGAAATTTTTGAAAAATTTCCTATAAAAATAAGAAATTTTTTAAAAATTTCCTATAAAAATAAGAAATTTTTAAAAAATTTCCTATAAAAATAAGAATTTTTTTGAAAAATTTCTAATAAAAATAAGAAATTTTTGAAAAATTTCCTATAAAAATAAGAAATTTTTGAAAAATTTCCTATAAAAATAAGAAATTTTTGAAAAATTTCCTATAAAAATAAGAAATTTTTGAAAAATTTCCTATCAAAATAAGAAATTTTTGAAAAATTTCCTATAAAAATAAGAAATTTTTGAAAAATTTCCTATAAAAATAAAAAAATTTTGAAAAATTTCCTTTAAAAATAAGAAATTTTTGAAAAATTTCCTATAAAAATAAGAAATTTTTGAAAAATTTCCTATAAAAATAAGAAATTTTTGAAAAATTTCCTCTAGAAATAAGAAATTTTTGAAAAATTTTCTATTAAAACAATAAAATTTTAAAAAAATTTCCTATAAAAATAAGAAATTTTTAAAAAATTTCCTATAAAATTAAGAAATTTTTGATATTTTTCCTATAAAAATAAGAAATTTTTGAAAAATTTGCTATAAAAATATGAAATTTTTAAAAAATTTCCTATAAAAATAAGACATTTTTGAAAAATTTCTTATAAAAATAAGAAATTTTTGAAAAATTTCCTATAAAAATAAGAAATTTTTGAAATATTTCCTATAAAAATAAGAAATTTTTGAAAAATTTCCTATAAAAATACGAAATTTTTGAAAAATTTCCTAAAAAAATAAGAAATTTTTGAAAAATTTCCTATAAAAATAGGAAATTTTTAAACAATTTCCCATAAAAATAAGAAATTTTTGAAAAATTTCCTATAAAAATAAGAAATTTTTGAAAAATTTCCTTTAAAAATAAGAAATTTTTAAAAAAAATTCCTAAAAAATAAGAAATTTTTGAAAAATTTCCTATAAAAATAAGAAATTTTTGAAAAATTTCCTATAAAAATAAGAAATTTTTGAAAAAATTCCTATAAAAATAAGAAATTTTTGAAAAAATTCCTATAAAAATAAGATATTTTTGAAAAATTTTCTAAAAAATAAGAAATTTTTGAAAAATTTCCTATAAAAATAAGAAAATTTTGAAAAATTTCCTATAAAAATAAGAAATTTTTGAAAAATTTCCTATAAAAATAAGAAATTTTTGAAAAATTTCCTATAAAAATAAGAAATTTTTGAAAAATTTCCTATAAAAATAAGAAATTTTTGAAAAATTTCCTATAAAAATAAGAAATTTTTGAAAAATTTCCTATAAAAATAAGAAATTTTTGAAAAATTTCCTATAAAAATAAGAAATTTTTGAAAAAATTTCCTATAAAAATAAGAAATTTTTGAAAAATTTCCTATAAAAATAAGAAATTTTTGAAAAATTTCCTATAAAAATAAGAAATTTTTGAAAAATTTCCTATAAAAATAAGAAATTTTTGAAAAATTTCCTATAAAAATAAGAAATTTTTGAAAAATTTCCTATAAAAATAAGAAATTTTTGAAAAATTTCCTATAAAAATAAGAAATTTTTGAAAAATTTCCTATAAAAATAAGAAATTTTTGAAAAATTTCCTATAAAAATAAGAAATTTTTGAAAAATTTCCTATAAAAATAAAAAATTTTTGAAAAATTTCCTATAAAAATAAGAAATTTTTGAAAAATTTCCTATAAAAATAAGAAATTTTTGAAAAATTTCCTATAAAAATAAAAAATTTTTGAAAAACTTCCTATAAAAATAAGAAATTTTTGAAAAATTTCCTATAAAAATAAGAAATTTTTGAAAAATTTCCTATAAAAATAAGAAATTTTTGAAAAATTTCCTCTAGAAATAAGAAATTTTTGAAAAATTTTCTATTAAAACAATAAAATTTAAAAAAAATTTCCTATAAAAATAAGAAATTTTTAAAAAATTTCCTATAAAATTAAGAAATTTTTGAAATTTTTCCTATAAAAATAAGAAATTTTTGAAAAATTTGCTATAAAAATATGAAATTTTTAAAAAATTTCCTATAAAAATAAGACATTTTTGAAAAATTTCTTATAAAAATAAGAAATTTTTGAAAAATTTCCTATAAAAATAAGAAATTTTTGAAAAATTTCCTGAAAAAATAAGAAATTTTTGAAAAATTTCCTATAAAAATAGGAAATTTTTAAACAATTTCCCATAAAAATAAGAAATTTTTGAAAAATTTCCTATAAAAATAAGAAATTTTTGAAAAATTTCCTTTAAAAATAAGAAATTTTTAAAAAATCTCCTATAAAAATAAAATAAGAAATTTTTGAAAATTTTCCTATAAAAATAAGAAATTTTTGAAAAATTTCCTATAAAAATAAGAAATTTTTGAAAAATTTCCTATAAAAATAAGAAATTTTTGAAAAATTTCCTATAAAAATAAGAAATTTTTGAAAAATTTCCTATAAAAATAAGAAATTTTTGAAAAATTTCCTATAAAAATAAGAAATTTTTGAAAAATTTCCTATAAAAATAAGAAATTTTTGAAAAATTTCCTATAAAAATAAGAAATTTTTGAAAAATTTCCTATAAAAATAAGAAATTTTTGAAAAATTTCCTATAAAAATAAGAAATTTTTGAAAAATTTCCTATAAAAATAAGAAATTTTTGAAAAATTTCCTATAAAAATAAGAAATTTTTGAAAAATTTCCTATAAAAATAAGAAATTTTTGAAAAATTTCCTATAAAAATAAAAAATTTTTGAAAAATTTCCTATAAAAATAAGAAATTTTTGAAAAATTTCCTATAAAAATAAGAAATTTTTGAAAAATTTCCTCTAGAAATAAGAAATTTTTGAAAAATTTCCTCTAGAAATATGAAATTTTTGAAAAATTTTCTATTAAAACAATAAAATTTTAAAAAAATTTCTTATAAAAATAAGAAATTTTTAAAAAATTTCCTATAAAATTAAGAAATTTTTGAAATTTTTCCTATAAAAATAAGAAATTTTTGAAAAATTTGCTATAAAAATATGAAATTTTTAAAAAATTTCCTATAAAAATAAGACATTTTTGAAAAATTTCTTATAAAAATAAGAAATTTTTGAAAAATTTCCTATAAAAATAAGAAATTTTTGAAATATTTCCTATAAAAATAAGAAATTTTTGAAAAATTTCCTATAAAAATAAGAAATTTTTGAAAAATTTCCTAAAAAAAATAAGAAATTTTTGAAAAATTTCCTATAAAAATAGGAAATTTTTAAACAATTTCCCGTAAAAATAAGAAATTTTTGAAAAATTTCCTATAAAAATAAGAAATTTTTGAAAAATTTCCTTTAAAAATAAGAAATTTTTAAAAAATTTCCTATAAAAATAAGAAATTTTTGAAAAATTTCTTATAAAAATAAGAAATTTTTGAAAAATTTCCTATAAAAATAAGAAAATTTTGAAAAATTTCCTATAAAAATAAGAAATTTTTGAAAAATTTCCTATAAAAATAAGAAATTTTTGAAAAATTTCCTATAAAAATAAGAAATTTTTGAAAAATTTCCTATAAAAATAAGAAATTTTTGAAAAATTTCCTATAAAAATAAGAAATTTTTGAAAAATTTCCTATAAAAATAAGAAATTTTTGAAAAATTTCCTATAAAAATAAGAAATTTTTGAAAAAATTTCCTATAAAAATAAGAAATTTTTGAAAAATTTCCTATAAAAATAAGAAATTTTTGAAAAATTTCCTATAAAAATAAGAAATTTTTGAAAAATTTCCTATAAAAATAAGAAATTTTTGAAAAATTTCCTATAAAAATAAGAAATTTTTGAAAAATTTCCTATAAAAATAAGAAATTTTTGAAAAATTTCCTATAAAAATAAGAAATTTTTGAAAACTTTCCTATAAAAATAAGAAATTTTTGAAAAATTTCCTATAAAAATAAAAAATTTTTGAAAAATTTCCTATAAAAATAAGAAATTTTTGAAAAATTTCCTATAAAAATAAGAAATTTTTGAAAAATTTCCTATAAAAATAAAAAATTTTTGAAAAACTTCCTATAAAAATAAGAAATTTTTGAAAAATTTCCTATAAAAATAAGAAATTTTTGAAAAATTTCCTATAAAAATAAGAAATTTTTGAAAAATTTCCTCTAGAAATAAGAAATTTTTGAAAAATTTTCTATTAAAACAATAAAATTTTAAAAAAATTTCCTATAAAAATAAGAAATTTTTAAAAAATTTCCTATAAAATTAAGAAATTTTTGAAATTTTTCCTATAAAAATAAGAAATTTTTGAAAAATTTGCTATAAAAATATGAAATTTTTAAAAAATTTCCTATAAAAATAAGACATTTTTGAAAAATTTCTTATAAAAATAAGAAATTTTTGAAAAATTTCCTATAAAAATAAGAAATTTTTGAAAAATTTCCTGAAAAAATAAGAAATTTTTGAAAAATTTCCTATAAAAATAGGAAATTTTTAAACAATTTCCCATAAAAATAAGAAATTTTTGAAAAATTTCCTATAAAAATAAGAAATTTTTGAAAAATTTCCTTTAAAAATAAGAAATTTTTAAAAAATCTCCTATAAAAATAAAATAAGAAATTTTTGAAAATTTTCCTATAAAAATAAGAAATTTTTGAAAAATTTCCTATAAAAATAAGAAATTTTTGAAAAATTTCCTATAAAAATAAGAAATTTTTGAAAAATTTCCTATAAAAATAAGAAATTTTTGAAAAATTTCCTATAAAAATAAGAAATTTTTGAAAAATTTCCTATAAAAATAAGAAATTTTTGAAAAATTTCCTATAAAAATAAGAAATTTTTGAAAAATTTCCTATAAAAATAAGAAATTTTTGAAAAATTTCCTATAAAAATAAGAAATTTTTGAAAAATTTCCTATAAAAATAAGAAATTTTTGAAAAATTTCCTATAAAAATAAGAAATTTTTGAAAAATTTCCTATAAAAATAAGAAATTTTTGAAAAATTTCCTATAAAAATAAGAAATTTTTGAAAAATTTCCTATAAAAATAAAAAATTTTTGAAAAATTTCCTATAAAAATAAGAAATTTTTGAAAAATTTCCTATAAAAATAAGAAATTTTTGAAAAATTTCCTCTAGAAATAAGAAATTTTTGAAAAATTTCCTCTAGAAATATGAAATTTTTGAAAAATTTTCTATTAAAACAATAAAATTTTAAAAAAATTTCTTATAAAAATAAGAAATTTTTAAAAAATTTCCTATAAAATTAAGAAATTTTTGAAATTTTTCCTATAAAAATAAGAAATTTTTGAAAAATTTGCTATAAAAATATGAAATTTTTAAAAAATTTCCTATAAAAATAAGACATTTTTGAAAAATTTCTTATAAAAATAAGAAATTTTTGAAAAATTTCCTATAAAAATAAGAAATTTTTGAAATATTTCCTATAAAAATAAGAAATTTTTGAAAAATTTCCTATAAAAATAAGAAATTTTTGAAAAATTTCCTAAAAAAAATAAGAAATTTTTGAAAAATTTCCTATAAAAATAGGAAATTTTTAAACAATTTCCCGTAAAAATAAGAAATTTTTGAAAAATTTCCTATAAAAATAAGAAATTTTTGAAAAATTTCCTTTAAAAATAAGAAATTTTTAAAAAATTTCCTATAAAAATAAGAAATTTTTGAAAAATTTCTTATAAAAATAAGAAATTTTTGAAAAATTTCCGATAAAAGTAAGAAATTTTCTATGAAAGTAAGAAATTTATTAGAAATTTTCTTATAAAAATTAAAAATTTTTGGGTCATACGCTGGGACCAATTTTGGTCAGAAATCGGCTAGAATCTCAATATTCCAATATAAATAAACAAAAATTGTACCAACACTTTTCAATCACCCTGTCACCCTAATCGTAGTACAGTTTTACAAAGTAATAAAAATAAAATATTGAATGAAAAACAATTATAAAAACCCACGTCATTAATAGTTTTTGCATGGAAATCTTATTAAAATTAAATATGGAAACAAAATTATATTCCAAGAAGTTCAGAGCAAAATCTTTAATTTAGATCAAATACCGACCGATTGACGGAATTTCTGTGAAAGTCGAATCAATTATTATGAAATCTTAAATCAGCTATAAATCTTTTAACATTCTTAATTCGCATTTATGACATTTTTATGCGAATTTAACAAATGAGTAATAATATAAAATCTATATATATAAAACTCTAACGTGACTGACTGACTGACTGACTGATTGACTGACTCATCATCGCACAGCCCAAACGGCTAAAGCTAGAGAGCTGAAATTTTGACAGCGGGTACCTTTTTCAAAGTATAGATCCACTAAGACGGGATTTTTGGAAATTCGGCCTCTAAGGGGGTAAAAAGGGGTAAAAAAGGGAAAAATTAGTAATGCTGTATCTCCGGAAGTAAACGTCATAGGCCCGAAATTGAAATTGCGTTGGGATCAGCTGCAAAAATAAGTAGACACGTGTTTGGTACTTTTTAGCAGATGGGACAAATAGGGGGTAAAAAGGGTAAAAATGAAATGTTGGTACTTTTTTAAACCCATGTGTATCTTTTGAACCAATCAACAGAGTAACAAAATTCAAAACGGAGCCGGTAAACAAGAAAAAAATATTAGACACGTGTTTGGTACTTTCTTGATTCAGGGTTCAAAAAGGGGGAAAAGCGGGGAAAAAAATTTAGGGTAGGTCCATTTTTCTTTTTCTTTGTATTTGACTTGAACCAATAAAGCTACCAATAAAATTTATAGGGAGGTCGATTGCCCAGTACAAAATATTAAATACGTGTTTGGTACTTTTTTCAATTAAAAGGGTAAAAAAGGGAAAAATCGGTAACATTATATCTCCTTAACCAACAGCGATAGAAGCAAAAATTAAATTGGCTTGAGATTAACACTAAAAATTAAGGGACACGTGTTCGGTACTTTTTTGAAAATCGGCCGCCTAGCGGGCAAAACAGGGTAGAAAAGGGAGAAATTAGTAACATCATATCTCCGAAACCAACATAGACAGAAACAAAGTTGAAATTGGATTTGAATCGCCTAGAAAAATAAGGGGACACGTGTTTGGTACTTTTTTCAAAATCCCACTAATAAGGATAAAAAAGGGTAAAAACTATATTTTGGTACTTTTTTTAACCCATATGTATCTTTTGAACTAATAAACATAGAAACACATTTTATATCGCAATGGATAGATATTAAAAAAAACTAAATACGTATTTGGTACTTTTACGATTAATGGGGTACAAAAGGGTAAAAAATGGGAAAATATTCAAGGATAGGTTTTTTGGTTTTTAGCCATGGATATCTTTAAGGCTAATGAAGCCAGAAGTATAATTTATTGACTGGTCGATGGACATTGAAAAAAATAAACTACGAGTTTGGTACTTTTTTTTAATTTGGGGGGTAAAAATCTGTAAAGTATATCTTCTAAACCAAAAGTGATAGAAACAAAAACTAAATTGGTCTGAGATCGGCACTTAAAACCAAGGGACACGTGTTCGGTACTTTTATGAAATTCAACCTCCTAAAAGGTAAAACAGGGTAGAAAAGGGAGAAATCAGTAACATCATATCTCCGAAACCAATACAGATAGAAACAAAGTTGAAATTGGATTTAAATCGACTAGAAAAATAAGGTTACACGTGTTTAGTACTTTTTTGAAAATGGCACCAATAAGGGTACAAAAGGGTAAAAACTATATTTTGGTACTTTTTTTAACCCATATGTATCTTTTGAACTAATAAACATAGAAACATATTTTATATCGCAACCGACAGATATTAAAAAAGAACTAAATACGTATTTGGTACTTTTGCGATTAATGGGGTACAAAAGGGTAAAAAAGGGAATATATTCAAGGATAGGTTTTTTGCTTTTTAGCCATGGATATCTTTTAGGCTAATGAAGTTAGAAGTATAATTTATTGACTGGTAGATTTACATTGAAAAGAAATAAGCTACGTGTTTGGTACTTTTTTTAATTTTGGGGGTAAAAATCGGTAAAGTATATCTTCTAAACCAAAAGTGATAGAAACAAAAACTAAATTGGTCTGAGATTGGCACTTAAAATTAAGGAACACGTGTTCGGTACTTTTTTGAAGTTCAACCTCTTAGAAGGTAAAACAGGGTAAAAAAGGGAGAAATTAGTAACATCATATCTCCGAAACCAACATCGATGCAAACAAAGTTGAAATTGGATTTGAATCGGCTAGGAAAATAAGGAGATACGTGCTTGGTACTTTTTTGGAAATGGCATTAATAAGGATAAAAAAGGGTAAAAACTATATTTTGGTACTTTTTTCAACTAATATGTATCTTTTGAACTAATAAACATAGAAACATAATTTATATCGCAACAGATAGATATTAAAAAACAATTAAATACGTATTTGGTACTTTTGCGATTAATGGGGTACAAAAGGGTAAAAAAGGGAAAATATTTAAGGGTAGGTTTTTTGTTTTTAGCTATGGATATCTTTTAGGCTAATGAAGCCAGAAGTATAATTTATTGACTGGTCGATTGACAAAGAAAAAATAAAATACATTTTTGGTACTTTTTTTTTAATTTTGGGGGTAAAAATATATCTTCTAAATCAAAAGTGATAGAAACAAAAACTAAATTAGTCTGAGATCAGCACTAAAAATTAAGGGACACGTGTTCGGTACTTTTTTGAAATTCGACCTTTTAAAGGGTAAAACAGGGTAGAAAAGGGAGAAATTAGTAACATCATATCTCCGAAACTAACACCGATGCAAACGAAGTTTAAATTGGATTTGAATCGGATAAAAAATAAATGGCCACGTATTTAGTACTATTTCAAAAATGGTACTATATTTTGGTAATTTTTTAACCCATATATATATCTTTTGAACTAATAAACATAGAAACATAATTTATATCGCAACTGATGGGCATTAAAAAACTATTAAACACGTATTTGGTACTTTTGCAATTAATGTGGGACGAAAGGGTAAAAAAAGGGAAAACATTCAAGAGTAGGTTTTTTGCTTTTTAGCTAAGAATATCTTTTCGGCTAATGAAGCCAGAAGCATAATTTATTGGCTGGTAAATTGACACTGAAAAAAGTAAAATAAGTGTCTGGTACTTTTTTAATTTTGGGGGTAAAAATCGGTAAAAATATATCTTCTTAGCCAAAAGTGATAGAAACAACAACTAAATCGGTCTAAAATCGGCACTTTAAATTAAGGGACATGTATTCGGTACTTTTTTCTTTAATTCGGCCGTTTTATGGTTAAAACAGGGAAAAAATGGGAAATATTAGTAACGTCATATCTCCGAAATTCAAAACGATAGGAATAGAGTTGAAATTTGCTTCGGATGGGCTGAAAAAAAAAACGAGAAACGTATTTGGTACTTTTTTAAATATGGTACTAATAAGGGCAAAAAGGGTAAAAACTATATTTTTGTACTTTTTTTTAACCCATGCGTATCTTTTGAACTTATAAACATAAAGACTCACTTTATGCCACAATCAATAAGTATTAACAAAATATTAAACATGTGCTTGGTACTTTTACGATAAATGGGGTTCCAAAATGTGAAAACGGGAAAATATTCATTTAAGCTAATGAAGTCAGAAGTATATATTAGAGATGTGTCAATCAAAGGTAAAAAAGGGAAAAATCGATGACATTATATCTTCTTAACCTAATGGATGGAAACAAACACTAAAATGGTCTAAGATCAGCCCTAAAAATTAAGGGACTTTTCAGTACTTTTTGCAAATTAAACAGTTTTGGGGTTAAAATAGGGTAGAAAATAAAAACATTAGTAAAGTTATATCTCTGATACTAATATCGACAGAAAAAAAATTTAAATTAGATTTAGATCGAATAGAAAAATAAAAAGTCATGTTTTTAGTAGGTACTTTTCGTAAATGAGCTAAAAATAGGGAATAAAAAGGATAAAAACTAAATTTTGGTACTTTTTTGACCCATATATAATTTTTGAATCAATTATTATAGAAACAAAATTTATACCGCAATCGAAAATAACAAAAACGGGTCAAAAATTTAAAGATAGGTTTTTTCCTTTTAAACTGTGCATGTTGTTTAAATCAATAAAATAATAAATAAATCAATGATTTATGGACTGTTCTATTGACATTGAAGAAATATGTGACAGGTGTTTGGTATTTTTTTCAATTAACAAAAATGGAGTTAAGATCAGCAATAAAAATATTAGGACATGTATCCGGATTTTTTTTTTAATTTGGCTGATCAGGGGTAAACAACGGGTAAAAAAAAGGAAACTTTTGTAAAATATTCAAAATCAAAAGCGACAAGAACAAGATTTAAATTGGGTTAGCAATCAAAATTGGGTCAGCTACAAAAATAAGGGAGCCGTGTGTAGTACTTTTTTGAAAATGTAGAGGGTAGGTACTTATTTTGTCCTATATGTATCTTAAGAACCAATAAGTATTTAATTTAATTTATATCGGAATTGATAAATAAGTCAAAAAGTTATTTTGGTAAATTTTGTAACTTTGTCAATTCAAATGGTGCCGCTAACGAAGTAGCGGGTTATAAAGCTAGTATTTTATATAATTCTATAATTAATTGCAATGGATCAATTAAATGCAATTTGCTAAAAGGGTTTTCCATTGATTTTAATTGGCTTTTAAATGTATTTATAACTAAATTACGGTGGATATAATTGATTTGTATTAAAAATAGAATTAACAAAAAAAAATTACAATTATTTCGAAAGGGTATTTTTATTATTATAGCAATAACGAACTTGTTCCCCTTAACCCCTAAAATATTTCGACATAAAAATTTTTCTATAGAAAATTTTTCGTCAAAAAATTTTTCTATAGAAAATTTTTCGTCAAAAAATTTTTCTATAGAAAATTTTTCTTCAAAAAATTTATCTATAGAAAATTTTTCGTCAAAAAATTTTTCTATAGAAAATTTTTCGACGTCAAAAATTTTCTATACAAAAATTTTTCGACATATAAAATTTTTCGACATATAAAATTTTTCGACATAAAAAATTTTCTATAGAAAATTTTTCGGCACAAACAATTTTCTATAGAAAATTTTTCGGCACAAACAATTTTCTATAGAAAATTTTTCGGCACAAAAAATTTTCTATAGAAAATTTTTCGGCACAAAAAATTTTCTATAGAAAATTTTTCGACATAAAAAATTTTCTATAGAAAATTTTTCGACATAAAAAATTTTCTATAGAAAATTTTTCGACATAAAAAATTTTCTATAGAAAATTTTTCAAATTAAAAAATTTTCTATAGAAAATTTTTCGACATAAACAATTTTCTATAGAAAATTTTTCGACAGAAAAGATTTTCTATAGAAAATTTTTCGACAGAAAAGATTTTCTATAGAAAATTTTTCGACAGAAAAGATTTTCTATAGAAAATTTTTCGACAGAAAAGATTTTCTATTGAAAATTTTTCGACAGAAAAGATTTTTTATAGAAAATTTTTCGACAGAAAAGATTTTTTATAGAAAATTTTTCGACATAAAAGATTTTCTATAGAAAATTTTTGGACATATAGAAAAAATAAAAAAAAATTCTATAGAAAATTTTTCGTCTTAAAAATTGTTCGTCAAAAAAATTTTTCTATAGAAAATTTTTCGTCTTAAAAATTTTTCGTCAAAAAAATTTTTCTATAGAAAATTTTTCGCCAAAAAAATTTTTCTATAGAAAATTTTTCCATATAAAAACTTTTCTTTAGAAAATTTTTCCATAAAGACTTTTTTTAATAAAAATTTGTTTTCTTAGAAATTTTTTTATTGAAAATTTTTCGTTAGAAAATATTTCGTCTTAAAAATTTTTCTATAGAAAATTTTTCGTCGTTAAAATTTTTCTATAGAAAATTTTTTAAAATAAAAATTGTATAGAAGATGTTTCTATAGAAAATTCTTCCATATCAAAATTTTTCCATGAAAACTTTTTTATAAGATTTTTTTTTCTTAGACATTTTTTTATAGAAAATTTTTCGTCTTAAAAATTTTTATGCAGAAAATTTTTCTATAAAAAATTTTTCGTCTTAAAAATTTTTCTATAGAAAATTTTTCGTCTTAAAAATTTTTCTATAGACAATTTTTCGTTTAAAAAATTTTTCTATAGAAAATTTTTCGTTTAAAAAATTTTTCTATAGAAAATTTTTCGTTTAAAAAATTTTTCTATAGAAAAATTCGTCTTAAAAATTTTTCCATAGAAAATTTTTCGTCTTAAAAATTTTTCTATAGAAAATTTTTCGTCTTAAACATTTTTCTATAGAAAATTTTTCGTCTTAAACATTTTTCTATAGAAAATTTTTCGTCTTAAAAATTTTTCTATAGAAAATTTTTCGTCTTAAAAATTTTTCTATAGAAAATTTTTAGTCTTAAAAATTTTTTGGCACAAAATTTTTTCAAAAATTATATTTTTTCATTAGAGCATCAGGAACTTATAATAAGAAAAGAACACCTACGCTTCAGCCACCAAATTAAAAATAACGATTAATCTTATATCCTATCTAAGGTAATAATTTGATTAAAAATACTTGTAATACGAGGGCAGGTCAGTAAGCCCTTGTACTCTTGAATTTGTCTCATACTTATTGAAATGACACTACTGCCCTTGTCAGTATACAACTGTCCAAATTTAAACAAGCTTTCACATTAATTTTCATAAGCATCGATAATCACCTCTCATTGATCAATGGCGTCAATTTTGAATGATCTCTAATGTATGAGAAATTTTTCCGCCATAAAAAAATTCTTTGCAAGGGTGAACTCATGTGCAGTTTTCATGGCAAAAATCCATGAATTCGACTACGAATTGCCTTTTACTAGCTATATTCTCCAGATTAAGTTCCAAGTAACTATTTCTCGTTCCCAAACTTGAAGAAATAGATCGGCAAAAATTGCCTATTTTAATCATATTTTTCGGGAGGTTTCAAATAATTGAACCAAGTGTCCAGAGCTAAAATAAGACTATATCGACAAATACATTTACTTTTTGTATACAAACCTGTGTTTTAACCAAAGGGACATGGACTTTTTGATCTGCCCTCGTATATAATTTTAATATCTAAAATCTGTTATTATTCGTTAGATTTATTTTATTTGTTTATAATTGTAAATAATTACATTTAGTATTCTCCACTTTATCGAACTGGTTTTTGCAAATATAATCAGATTTTACGCCCTAATTTTTATGACTTATTACGTTATTCATTTCGACAGAGATTAGCAAACATGTTTAATTTATAATTCAAATCTAATTTTTTATAATTCCTAATAAAACAATACAATATTAAATAATACATTAGTCTGTCGTTGATTGTTAGCTATTATTGATCTATGGTACATAAATATATCTATGAATAATAAAATATCAAGTAAGAAGGTACTAAAGACGATCAATGTCGACCCATATGATACGATACACCAATAAGGGAAAATAAAAACCTATTATTAGAAAACTTTAAAGTTTTATTTGGGCTTAGTTTCTAAGCCCGATTTTCACTAAATAAGAATGAAAATGAAGTTTAGAACAATAATTTCTGACATAGCCCTTTTTGCTAAATTTCATTTAAATACAGTTTCTTGAAACGATTCTGAGTCGATCGGTGTATATCAGATCAATATTTCTACGCATTTCACAAATCGAAACACAAGCCCAATATACCCTTTCAACCTATGATGATGTAGAGTATTATTAGTTTACTTTTTATACAATTAATGAATGTAATTATTTTTAGTGATTTGCATTATTTAAAAATAACTGATGTATGAGTAATTATGATAAAGAACTAATATTACCAAAAAAAAAAAATAAGAAATTTTTGAAAAATTTCCTATAAAAATAAGAAATTTTTGAAAAATTTCCTATAAAAATAAGAAATTTTTGAAAAATTTCCTATAAAAATAGGAAATTTTTTAAAAATTTCGTATAAAAATCGGAAATTTTTGAAAAATTTCCTATAAAAATAGGAAATTTTTAAAAAATTTCCTATAAAAATAGGAAATTTTTGAAAAATTTCCTATAAAAATAGGAAATTTTTGAAAAATTTCCTATAAAAATAGGAAATTTTTGAAAAATTTCCTATAAAAATAGGAAATTTTTGAAAAATTTCCTATAAAAATAGGAAATTTTTGAAAAATTTCCTATAAAAATAGGAAATTTTTGAAAAATTTCCTATAAAAATAGGAAATTTTTGAAAAATTTCCTATAAAAATAGGAAATTTTTGAAAAATTTCCTATAAAAATAGGAAATTTTTGAAAAATTTCCTATAAAAATAGGAAATTTTTGAAAAATTTCCTATAAAAATATGAATTTTTTGAAAAATTTCCTATAAAAATAGGAAATTTTTGAAAATTTTCCTATAAAAATTGAAAAATATAAAATTTGAAAAATGCCCTATAAAAATAAGAAATTTTTGAAAAATTTTCTATAAAAATAGGAAATTTTAGAAAAATTTTTCTATAAAAATAGGAAATTTTTGAAAAATTTCCTATAAAAATTGAAAAATTTTTATAGGAATCCCAAGGCACTTAAAAGCTTCTTTTAAAGATGTGAATTATGCCCGAATTTAGAGTGTTAGTAGACTTGGCCTATGACTGAATGAATATGAGTGAAACATTTTGCTATCATCTGCTAACGAGTAGATAGGAAATAAAAAAAATTTAATTGATCTTGTACTCTTTTCATGAGATACCATGAGTTGTTATAACTCTTATGGAGCTATCCCCGATAAAGATTGATATAATTTGATAGAAGTTAATACCGACACTAAAAGAAAGAAGTTTTATAAAATTGCACTATGTCATACTCTATCGAACTCCTTGAAAATATCTAAAGATACAACGTTACTTTCGCTGTAAAAAGAGCATTGTCCATCGATAGCCACTACTTTTTCATATCATTCTGGTAGCATATGGCTTCCGCGCCAAAATATCTGCTCCGGTTTTAAGATAAAAATTTCCTCTAAAACTAGGAAATTTTTGAAAAATTTCCTATAAAAATAGGAAATTTTTGAAAAATTTCCTATAAAAATAGGAAATTTTTGAAAAATTTCCTATAAAAATAGGAAATTTTTGAAAAATTTCCTATAAAAATAGGAAATTTTTGAAAAATTTCCTATAAAAATAGGAAATTTTTGAAAAATTTCCTATAAAAATAGGAAATTTTTGAAAAATTTCCTATAAAAATAGGAAATTTTTGAAAAATTTCCTATAAAAATAGGAAATTTTTGAAAAATTTCCTTTAAAAATAGGAAATTTTTGAAAAATTTCCTTTAAAAATAGGAAATTTTTGAAAAATTTCCTTTAAAAATAGAAAATTTTTGAAAAATTTCCTTTAAAAATAGGAAATTTTTGAAAAATTTCCTTTAAAAATAGGAAATTTTTGTAAAATTTCCCTTAAAAATAGGAAATTTTTGAAAAATTTCCTTTAAAAATAGGAAATTTTTGAAAAATTTCCTTTAAAAATAGGAAATTTTTGAAAAATTTCCTATAAAAATAGGAAATTTTTGAAAAATTTCCTATAAAAATAGGAAATTTTTGAAAAATTTCCTATAAAAATAGGAAATTTTTGAAAAATTTCCTATAAAAATAGGAAATTTTTGAAAAATTTCCTATAAAAATAGGAAATTTTTGAAAAATTTCCTATAAAAATAGGAAATTTTTGAAAAATTTCCTATAAAAATAGGAAATTTTTGAAAAATTTCCTATAAAAATAGGAAATTTTTGAAAAATTTCCTATAAAAATAGGAAATTTTTGAAAAATTTCCTATAAAAATAGGAAATTTTTGAAAAATTTCCTATAAAAATAGGAAATTTTTGAAAAATTTCCTATAAAAATAGGAAATTTTTGAAAAATTTCCTATAAAAATAGGAAATTTTTGAAAAATTTCCTATAAAAATAGGAAATTTTTGAAAAATTTCCTATAACAATAGGAAATTTTTGAAAAATTTCCTATAAAAATAGGAAATTTTTGAAAAATTTCCTATAAAAATAGGAAATTTTTGAAAAATTTCCTATAAAAATAGGAAATTTTTGAAAAATTTCCTATAAAAATAGGAAATTTTTGAAAAATTTCCTATAAAAATAGGAAATTTTTGAAAAATTTCCTATAAAAATAGGAAATTTTTGAAAAATTTCCTATAAAAATAGGAAATTTTTGAAAAATTTCCTATAAAAATAGGAAATTTTTGAAAAATTTCCTATAAAAATAGGAAATTTTTGAAAAATTTCCTATAAAAATAGGAAATTTTTGAAAAATTTCCTATAAAAATAGGAAATTTTTGAAAAATTTCCTATAAAAATAGGAAATTTTTGAAAAATTTCCTATAAAAATAGGAAATTTTTGAAAAATTTCCTATAAAAATAGGAAATTTTTGAAAAATTTCCTATAAAAATAGGAAATTTTTGAAAAATTTCCTATAAAAATAGGAAATTTTTGAAAAATTTCCTATAAAAATAGGAAATTTTTGAAAAATTTCCTATAAAAATAGGAAATTTTTGAAAAATTTCCTATAAAAATAGGAAATTTTTGAAAAATTTCCTATAAAAATAGGAAATTTTTGAAAAATTTCCTATAAAAATAGGAAATTTTTGAAAAATTTCCTATAAAAATAGGAAATTTTTGAAAAATTTCCTATAAAAATAGGAAATTTTTGAAAAATTTCCTATAAAAATAGGAAATTTTTGAAAAATTTCCTATAAAAATAGGAAATTTTTGAAAAATTTCCTATAAAAATAGGAAATTTTTGAAAAATTTCCTATAAAAATAGGAAATTTTTGAAAAATTTCCTATAAAAATAGGAAATTTTTGAAAAATTTCCTATAAAAATAGGAAATTTTTGAAAAATTTCCTATAAAAATAGGAAATTTTTGAAAAATTTCCTATAAAAATAGGAAATTTTTGAAAAATTTCCTATAAAAATAGGAAATTTTTGAAAAATTTCCTATAAAAATAGGAAATTTTTGAAAAATTTCCTATAAAAATAGGAAATTTTTGAAAAATTTCCTATAAAAATAGGAAATTTTTGAAAAATTTCCTATAAAAATAGGAAATTTTTGAAAAATTTCCTATAAAAATAGGAAATTTTTGAAAAATTTCCTACAAAAATAGGAAATTTTTGAAAAATTTCCTATAAAAATAATAAATTTTTGTAAATTTTCCTTTAAAAATAGGAAATTTTTGAAAAATTTCCTATAAAAATATGAATTTTTTGAAAAATTTCCTATAAAAATAGGAAATTTTTGAAAAATTTCCTATAAAAATTGAAAAATATAAAATTTGAAAAATGCCCTATAAAAATAAGAAAATTTTGAAAAATTTTCTATAAAAATAGGAAATTTTTGAAAAATTTTCCTATAAAAATAGGAAATTTTTGAAAAATTTCCTATATAAATTGAAAAATATAAAATTTGAAAAATGCCCTGTAAAAATAAAAAATTTTTGAAAATTTTTCTATAAAAATAGGAAATTTTTGAAAAATTTCCTATAAAAATAGGAATTTTTTGAAAAATTTCCTATAAAAATAGGAAATTTTTGAAAAATTTCCTATAAAAATAGGAAATTTTTGAAAAAATTTCCTATAAAATAAGGAAATTTTTGAAAACTTTCCTAAAAAAATACGAAATTTTTGAAAAATTTCCTAAAAAAAACAGGAAATTTTTTAAAAAATTTCCTATAGAAGTAGGAAATTTGTGTAAAACTGGGAGACACTGGCCTTTTTTTTTGGTTAATTATCACGTAGTGATGTCCGTACATGCTTATTTTTCCATGACTTGCAAAATTACACACAGTGTAATAATGATACATTTATTAACTTATTTTTTTAAATATGGAAAAATTCCCTTATAAAAAGAATGTTTGAAAAAAATATTCCAAAGGCTTACAAAAAAATGTGCCATAGAAAAAATGTTCCCTTCAAATTTCTCACAACTTGACTCATAAATAATGGGCATCACTGAGTAGGTAACCGGCAAATTGAGCAAATAGAATGAATGTATCTCGAATAGAAAAGAAACAATAACAAAAAGTTTAAAATACAAATAATAACAATAACAATATGCAACAAGTGGCTGCCATCAACAACAAGTGTATGTCTGTCTGTTCTCCGTCTATCTGAACTGATCATGAGAGTCAACAACAAATTTGTAAAACGAAAATACTCACACTTTTACACTTTACCCGAAGCAAATGCAAATTGTAAGAGAATTGACAATAGATACTCACAAAGAGATGACAAGTGTAAAGGAAAGAGAACAATAAATAAATGCATTTAATTAAAAGCAACAACAAAAATCTATATTTTCTTTGCAGTTTTGTAGTACAAAATCGCTAGAATACACCAAAAAGATAGACTGTCACTCTGACAGACAGACGAATAAACAATTAAATTGAACACAAAACCTATGTCTCCATATAAATACAAACATTTGACTCCAGAGTCACAGAAAGAGCAAAAACAAATAAATAGAAAGTATCTGTTAGACACATTTTCTTTGTCAACATTTAAAATGTTTACAAGAATTTCTGTCTATGTAATATAAAGTATCTCAACAACTCAAAGTATCTATACATTACTTTAATTGCAACATGATCTTAAATATATTTTGTATTGATACAAGAAACAATGTTTTATTTAAACATTATTGGTTTGGCAACATGTTGCCAGAGAGCATCGTGTCGTTTGAAACAAATGTTTATTCAACATTAGATAAGTTTGAGTGGAAATTTTGTACAAATCAGGTACTTTTTTTTGTTAGCGTGGGTGATAGTTATGACCTAACATATGAAAACGTCTTTATATAAATATAATAATCCATATTTATCAATTTTGTATAAGGGACAAATAGGCCCCAGCTCCTCTCAAGCTGAGTTTTGTGCAAACTGACCTGTTCAGTTTATACAAAGTTTGGGGGGTTTCAACACCATATATTTAGTCCTTTAATTTCTGGTTGAACATATGGCCTCGAAATTTGAAGACATTAGAAAATAAATATTTGATTCGTGGGGGGTACGATCCTTAAAGTAATATTCAAGTGATCATAATTTTGTTTATTTTGGCTCTAGCTATTGTAGTTTATGCTGAAAACGCATGATAATGCGTTTTGTGTGTTGATCGGTTAACTGATCTATCGACAGATGTGATCAAACGGATTGACGTGCATTTCGCAAGAATGTTCGTGTTCCAGTGAATCAGCAGAATTCGATATCCTCCTTTCATCGATTAGAACATTTGTCTCCTTCGGCTCGGGAACACAAGTGTTGTATTCCATTTTTGCCCAGATGTAGTTGGTATAAATAATAAGAAGATTTGATGTAGTTAAATACATCTTACACTGTTTTAGAATCCCAAGGCACTTAAAAGCTTCTTTTAAAGATGTGAATTATGCCCGAATTTAGAGTGTTAGTAGACTTGGCCTATGACTGAATGAATATGAGTGAAACATTTTGCTATCATCTGCTAACGAGTAGATAGGAAATAAAAAAATTTAATTGATCTTGTACTCTTTTCATGAGATACCATAAGTTGTTATAACTCTTATGGAGCTATCCCCGATAAAGATTGATATAATTTGATAGAAGTTAATACCGACACTAAAAGAAAGAAGTTTTATAAAATTGCACTATGTCATACTCTATCGAACTCCTTGAAAATATCTAAAGATACAATGTTACTTTCGCTGTAAAAAGAGCATTGTCCATCGATAGCCACTACTTTTTCATATCATTCTGGTAGCATATGGCTTCCGCGCCAAAATATCTGCTACGGTTTTAAGGTAAAGATTGTATGAAGACAATTTCTAATACCCTCTTCTAAAGTGGGGCTTATTTCAGTAAGGCAATTTAGTTAAAGCATCTAATCCACTGACCAGTTTTGACGGGTCTTGTAATATGTAGCCGAACGTTGTTATGATGATAGAGTCTTTTCGAATATTCCGGTCGTTTTTCTTTCTCAAAACAATTTTGTATGACATTGGCACTTTTAGCACTAATCCACAAATATATGTGGCAGCGCAGGGACCTAAGGGTAAAAAAAAGCGTAAATAAATAAGTTAAGAAAATAATATTTAAATCTTTAAACTGTCCTGAACAAAACCGGTTTTTACCCTTAGGTCCCTTTCTTTTTGCGCTTCACATATGGTGCTGAAAAGATTAGCTAATGGACTAGCACTGCTTTAAGACCAATGCTGGAATACCTTCAAATCTTTTAACAAAGTAGCAAAAGTTCTCCGAAGATTTATGTATGTTGAGGTTCGCTAAAACCCTTTTAACTGCGTCGGCTCGGTAGAATATTTTTTGGTCACAGTTTCTGACACTCTTTCAAGTTCGGGCAGTCTTTGACTGGCATTACCTTTAACTCTTTTAACAAATTACTAAAAGTTCTTAGTACGGATTTAATGCTCGTGTAGAGCCTTTTCGCTTGTGTTTTTAATATTGCGCCATATTCTAAATGTATTATCTCTCGATCGCACTGCAGATACTGACGCTGGATTAAATGTGATTGTGTATTATGTAGCAGCAAAAGTGTGGACAGTTAAGAAAAGACAACACTAAAAAATTGTGTGTGTTCAGTTCGTTTTAGACTACAATCTACGCTTTGTTTGATATTTTGCATAGACTCTATAATTCGTGTTTATTGTGTCTAGCAAATTACATATATTGCTTGGTTTTCGATCTGTCAAGTATTGGGGATACTTCTCTCGACGGTGGCGTAATCAACGCATCAAGGAAAGATTATCCACACCAAAATTGTTCTTTTTTATTATAATAACAAATTATTATAATGAACTTTTATTAAACCTTTTGCCATTTTTCTGGCAACTTCATGAAACTTTTGGTATTTTTTATGAAACTGAACCAAGCTTAAGAGCTTTAACATTTAAGAAGTTCTGTAAAGATCGAAACAAATGATAGTCTGATGTTGCGACAGGGTTATATAGTAGATCCATCAAAAGTTCCCAGCTAAGCTCTCTCTGTTTTTGACGTGTTCCCAAAGATTGAGTGCGTTGTCTTATATACATATATGTATATAATTCCCCGACAACATTCCAATTGGAACAGGGGGTACTTCTCGCAAACAATGAGCTGAGGGACCTACGTTTTAACGACGGCTCCCGAACGGCAAATGCATTAGTTAGAGATGTTTTACATAGCCTAATACTCAATAATCAGTGGCCAGCTGAGTTATGAAAATTCATTTTTTCAAGTGTGTCTGGCCGCGGATTGAACTTGGGACCTATGGTATGCTAGGCGGATGACTAACCTGCTATAACACGGCGGTTCACGAGTGCGTTGTCTTGGTACATTTAATTTCTCCAGTTGTTGACAGTAGACCACCAAATCACTCGTTCGGTTCCATCAAACTGACAGCATCATTTTGTTTTGGTGTATTTCAACTTTTGAACTTGTTTGTGGTGGCTCAACACAATTCGACCATGATCGTTTTCGTTTGACATTATTGAAACAATCCGTTTTTCACCGCCAGTGATGATTCGCTTCAAAAACGGTTCAAATTCATACCGTTTGTTAAATGAATTTCTTTCAATTCATGAGGTACCCAAATATCAAGCTTCTTTACGAGTCCAAGGCGCTTTATGAGAAGACTGAAAGTTGCTTTTGACAAATTTAACCTTTCTTCAATCTCCTCTTGAGTTATATAACGTTCTGAAACGGATCAAATTCAAATTTATGAGAATACTGAATGTTGCTTTTGACAAATTTAACCTTTCTTCAATGTCCTCTTGAGTTATATAACGTTTTGAAACGGATCAAATTCATACCGTTTGTTAAATGAATTTCTTTCAATTCATGAGGTACCCAAATATCAAGCTTCTTTACGAGTCCAAGGCGCTTTATCAGAAATTTAACCTTTCTTCAATCTCCTCTTGAGTTATATAACGTTCTGATACGATTATTGCTTTGATTTGATCATCATCGATTTCACTTGGCCGTCCTAAACTTGTCTCATCTCTAAGTAAAATAGCACCTGATAGGAATTTACCAAACCAACTTTGACACTGTCTTTCTTTAAATGTTTTCTCACCATGCACCTCACATAACTTTTGAGCAACCTGTGCTGCGTTTTTGCCTTTACGGAAATAAAAAAGGAAATTATGTCGAAAATGCTCGTTTTTGAACTCAAATCAAAGACAAAAAAACAACTGCAATATTAATGAAATTGCGCTTGGTCAGAAGCCGTTCAAACAAATCCTTAATTATATATGAGCCAACACAATAATTTAATAAATTGGGATTCTAGTGCAATACACTTATGTAAAACTTTATAAGTAAATTTATTAAATTGTTTTATTTTATTGTGCAAACGACAGTTTTGTAAAAAAATCGAACAAAAATATTTGTAGCTAAGGTACTTTTTTCACATCTCTTCATTCACTCATGCCTTACCAAAATATGTACCCCTCCAATCATCTCTGATAAACATTTTCTGTTAAGTATCTCACGATATGTGAGTGAGTGAGAATTGAGAAATACGACACGTACTGGGTACGAAAAAAGACTTCAAATACTTTTGCTTTTTGTGAAAATCACTAGTCCTTTAAAGCATCTGAAGAAGAAAACAACGCGAAGACAATTTAAATAGAAGTTATACAAATTATAAAATCTAGAAAAAATTAATAAAAAATATATATAAAATTCTAATATTTGAAAAAGAATAAAATAGAAACGTTAAAAAAAGTGATAAAATAAGAAATTTTCCATTTAAAAAATTTTAAAGAAAAAAAAAAATTTTTACAAAAAAAAAAATTTGAGGAATACAACAAAAATTTTGCTAAAAAAGTAATTTAATTTTTAAAAGTTAAAAAAAAATACTTAAATTTTAAGGAAAATAGTAATAACAAAATTTTAAAAATGTTAATAACATTTTTAAATAAAATATGATTATTCAATAAATTTTTGTAAAACATTTTAATGAAGTGGAATTTTACAATTGCTGTTTTTTTTTTGTCGTATTAAAATAAAACAAAAATCGCTGCACATGCGCATTTGGTTCATTTAGTTAAAGTTATTAAAAAAAAAATAAATTAAATAAATAAAACAACAAAGTCAAATTAAACACAAAATATATACCTACAGTGAAATTAAAAATATAAAAAAATAACAAAAAATACAATATAAAAAAAATTACTTTATCTTAAGGTTGGCGTTAATTTTTGTCTTATACCTTTACGGCTTTATCTTTCAAAATTCCATAAAGTCAGCCAACCAGCAAATATTGAAACAAACAGAAAAAAAATAAACAATCACCCAAAAATATTTACTTGTTTGTAGTTTTTTTTTCTCTCTTCATTTTCGATATTGTCCATAAACATGGACCGACCAAAAAACCAACCAACCAACCGACTGACCATCATCATTATTGTGTTACAACAAGACCAGCCAACTATTTAAGCCAAAAATTCACTAAAGCAACAATAACAACAACAATTATATTAAAAAATAAATAAAATAACAAAAACCTTAAAACCAACAAATCCACTTAACAATGCCAACACCAAACAAAATTATCAAAATTTAAAACTCTGTGCCATTGTTTCAATACTCATGGGATCAAAACTGAAAAAAAAAATTCAATACTGCCGAAAATTTATTTTTAATCGACCCTATCGTTTACAACAGTGATGATTATAATACTAACATTTTTGCTAATTGACTTGTCGTTCTTTTTTCAAATCCTGACTTCGCTAATTTTCCAAACAAAACTCAGTTTTAGTGTTTAGAGTCAGAAAAACCAACCAAAATTTTCAAATCTTCAATATTGCTTAAATTGTGCCACCAAGAATCTAAACTAATTGAGTGAACACTCAATTGAAAGGTGAAATCTGATACTTTGAATATTTTCCATATGGAATATGAAAGTTATTTTTAAAATTTTACTTTAACCCAATTTGATTATTCTATTTTCAATATGGTTTGGTTTTGTATAAAATTTTGGCATTTTCAATAAAGATATTGAAGAAATTTTTAAAAAAAATTCTAAAAAAATAAGAAATTTTTAAAAAATTTCCTAAAAAAATAAGAAATTTAAAAAAAATCCTATAAAAATAAGAAATTTTTGAAAAATTTCCTATAAAAATAAGAAATTTTTGAAAAATTTCCTATAAAAATAAGAAATTTTTGAAAAATTTCCTATAAAAATAAGAAATTTTTGAAAAATTTCTTTAAAAAATAAGAAATTTTTTAAAAATTTTCTTATAAAAATAAGAAATTTTTGTAAAATTTCCTAAAAAATAAGAAATTTTAAAAAAATTTCCTATAAAAATAAGAAATTTTTGAAAAAATTCCTATAAAAATAAGAAATTTTTGAAAAATTTCCTATAAAAATAAGAAATTTTTGAAAAATTTCCTATAAAAATAAGAAATTTTTGAAAAATTTCGTATAAAAATAAGAAATTTTTGAAAAATTTCCTATAAAAATAAGAAATTTTTGAAAAATTTCTTTAAAAAATAAGAAATTTTTTAAAAATTTTCTTATAAAAATAAGAAATTTTTGTAAAATTTCCTAAAAAATAAGAAATTTTAAAAAAATTTCCTATAAAAATAAGAAATTTTTGAAAAAATTCCTATAAAAATAAGAAATTTTTGAAAAATTTCCTATAAAAATAAGAAATTTTTGAAAAATTTCCTATAAAAATAAGAAATTTTTGAAAAATTTCGTATAAAAATAAGAAATTATTGAAAAATTTCCTATAAAAATAAGAAATTTTTGAAAAATTTCTTATAAAAATAAGAAATTTTTGAAAAATTTCCTATAAAAATAAGAAATTTTTGAAAAAATTCCTATCAAAATAAGAACTTTTTGAAAATTTTCCTATAAAAATATGAAATTTTCAATAAAAAAAAGAAATTTTATAAAAATTTGCTATAAAAATAACAAATTTTTGAAAAATTTTGTACAAAAATAAGACATTTTATAAAAATTTCCTGTAAAAATGAGAAATTTTTTAAAAATTTCCTATAAAAATAAGCAATTTTTGAAAAATTTCCTATAAAATAATAATTTTTTAGAAAAATTTCCTACAAAATAAGAAATTTTAGAAAAATGTCCTATAAAAATAAGAAAGTTTTGAAAAATTTTCTATAAAAATAAGAATTTTTTTTAAAATTTCCTGTAAAAATAAGAAAATTTATAAAAAAATTCAATGAAAATTTCTACAAAAATAAGAAACTTTGAAAAATTTCCTATAAAAATAAGAAATTTTTGAAAAATTTCCTATAAAAATAAGAAATTTTTGAAAAACTTCCTATAAAAATATGAAATTTTTGAAAAATTTCCTATAAAAATAAGAAATTTTTGAAAAATTTCCTTTAAAAATAAGAAATAACTTAAAAATGTCTTATAAAAATAAGAAATTTTTGAAAATTTTCCTATAAAAATAAGAAATTTTTGAAAATTTTCCTATAAAAATAAGAAATTTTTGAAAAATTTCCTATAAAAATAATAAATTTTTGAAAAATTTCCTATAAAAATAATAAATTTTTGAAAATTTTCTTATAAAAATAAGAAATTTTTGAAAAATTTTCTTATAAAAATAAGAAATTTTTAAAAATTTCCTATAAACATAAGAAATTTTTGAAAATGTCCTACAAAAATAAGAAATTTTTGAAAAATGTCCTATAAAAATAAGAAATTTTTGAAAAATGTCCTATAAAAATTAGAAATTTTTGAAAAATGTCCTATAAAAATAAGAAATTTTTGAAAAATTTCCTATAAAAATAAGAAATTTTTGAAAAATTTCCTATAAAAATAAGAAATTTTTGTAAAATTTCCTATAAAAATAAGAAATTTTTGAAAAATTTCCTATAAAAATAAGAAATTTCCTATAAAAATAAGAAATTTTTGAAAAACTTCCTATAAAAATAAGAAAGTTTTGAAAAATTTCCTATAAAAATAAGAAATTTTTGAAAAATTTCTTATAAAAATAAGAAATTTTTGAAAAATTTCCTTAAAAATAAGAAATTTTTTTTAAAAATTTTCTGTAAAAATAAGAAATTTTTGAATAATTTCCTACAACAAAAAAAAACCTAATTTAATAAGAAATTTTTGAAAAATTTCCTATAAAAATAAGAAATTTTTGAAAAATTTCCTATAATAATAAGAAATTTTTGAAAAATTTCCTATAAAAATATAAAATTTTTAAATATGTTCCTATAAAAATAAGAAATTTTTGAAAAATTTCCTATAAAAATAAGAAATTTTTGAAAAATTTCCTATAAAATAAGAAATTTTTGAAAAATTTCCTATAAAAATAAGAAATTTTTGAAAAATTTCCTATAAAAATAAGAAATTTTTGAAAAATTTCCTATAAAAATAAGAAATTTTTGAAAAATTTCCTATAAAAATAAGAAATTTTTGAAAAATTTCCTATAAAAATAAGAATTTTTTTTTTAAATTTCCTATAAAAATAAGCAATTTTTGAAAAATTTCCTATAAAAATAAGAAATTTTTGAAAAATTTCCTATAAAAATAAGAAATTTTTGAAAAATTTCCTATAAAAATAAGAAATTTTTGAAAAATTTCCTATAAAAATAAGAAATTTTTGAAAAATTTCCTATAAAAATAAGAAATTTTTGAAAAATTTTTTATAAAAATAAGAAAGTTTTGAAAAATTTCCTATAAAAATAAAAAAGTTTTGAAAAATTTCCTATAAAAATAAGAAATTTTTGAAAAATTTCTTATAAAAATAAGAAATTTTTGAAAAATTTCCTATAAAAATAAGAAATTTTTGAAAAATTTCCTATCAAAATAAGAACTTTTTGAAAAATTTCCTATAAAAATAAGAAATTTTTTAAAAATTTCCTATAAAAAGAAGACATTTTTGAAAAATTTCCTATAAAAATAAGAAATTTTTTAAAAATTTCCTATAAAAATAAGAAATTTTTGAAAAATTTCCTATAAAAATAAGACATTTTTGAAAAATTTCCTATAAAAATAAGAAATTTTTGAAAAATTTCCTATAAAAATAAGAAATTTTTGAAAAATTTCCTATAAAAATAAGAAATTTTTGAAAAATTTCTTATAAAAATAAGAAATTTTTGAAAAATTTCCTTTAAAAATAAGAAATTTTTGAAAAATTTCCTATAAAATAAGAAATTTTAGAAAAATGTCCTATAAAAATAAGAAAGTTTTGAAAAATTTTCTGTAAAAATAAGAAATTTTTTAAAAATTTCCTATAAAAATAAGAAAATTTATAAAAAAAATTCAATGAAAATTTCTACAAAAATAAGAAACTTTGAAAAATTTCCTATAAAAATAAGAAATTTTTGAAAAACTTCCTATAAAAATATGAAATTTTTGAAAAATTTCCTATGAAAATAAGAAATTTTTGAAAAACTTCCTATAAAAATATGAAATTTTTGAAAAATTTCCTATAAACATAAGAAATTTTTGAAAAATTTCCTTTCAAAATAAGAAATAACTTAAAAATGTCTTATAAAAATAAGAAATTTTTGAAAAATTTCCTATAAAAATAAGACATTTTTGAAAAATTTCCTATAAAAATAAGAAATTTTTGAAAAATTTCCTATAAAAATAAGAAATTTTTGAAAAATTTCCTAAAAAAATAAGAAACTTTTGAAGAATTTCTTATAAAAAATAAGAAATTTTTGAAAAATTTCCTATAAAAATAAGAAATTTTTGAAAAATTTCTTTAAAAAATATAAAATATATATAAAAATAAGAAATTTTTGAAAAATTTCCTATAAAAATAATAAATTTTTGAAAAATTTCCTATAAAAATAATAAATTTTTGAAAATTTTCTTATAAAAATAAGAAATTTTTGAAAAATTTTCTTATAAAAATAAGAAATTTTTAAAAATTTCCTATAAACATAAGAAATTTTTGAAAATGTCCTACAAAAATAAGAAATTTTTGAAAAATGTCCTATAAAAATAAGAAATTTTTGAAAAATGTCCTATAAAAATTAGAAATTTTTGAAAAATGTCCTATAAAAATAAGAAATTTTTGAAAAATTTCCTATAAAAATAAGAAATTTTTGAAAAATTTCCTATAAAAATAAGAAATTTTTGTAAAATTTCCTATAAAAATAAGAAATTTTTGAAAAATTTCCTATAAAAATAAGAAATTTTTGAAAAATTTCCTATAAAAATAAGAAATTTTTGAAAAACTTCCTATAAAAATAAGAAAGTTTTGAAAAATTTCCTATAAAAATAAGAAATTTTTGAAAAATTTCTTATAAAAATAAGAAATTTTTGAAAAATTTCCTTAAAAATAAGAAATTTTTTTTTTAAATTTTCTGTAAAAATAAGAAATTTTTGAATAATTTCCTACAACAAAAAAAAACCTAATTTAATACGAAATTTTTGAAAAATTTCCTATAAAAATAAGAAATTTTTGAAAAATTTCCTATAAAAATATAAAATTTTTAAATATGTTCTTATAAAAATAAGAAATTTTTGAAAAATTTCCTATAAAAATAAGAAATTTTTGAAAAATTTCCTATAATAATAAGAAATTTTTGAAAAATTTCCTATAAAAATATAAAATTTTTAAATATGTTCTTATAAAAATAAGAAATTTTTGAAAAATTTCCTATAAAAATAAGAAATTTTTGAAAAATTTCCTATAAAAATAAGAAATTTTTGAAAAATTTCCTATAAAAATAAGAAATTTTTGAAAAATTTCCTATAAAATAAGAAATTTTTGAAAAATTTCCTATAAAAATAAGAAATTTTTGAAAAATTTCCTATAAAAATAAGAAATTTTTGAAAAATTTCCTATAAAAATAAGAAATTTTTGAAAAATTTCCTATAAAAATAAGAAATTTTTGAAAAATTTCCTATAAAAATAAGAAATTTTTGAAAAATTTCCTATAAAAATAAGAAATTTTTGAAAAATTTCCTATAAAAATAAGAAATTTTTGAAAAATTTCCTATAAAAATAAGAAATTTTTGAAGAATTTCCTATAAAAATAAGAAATTTTTGAAGAATTTCCTATAAAAATAAGAAATTTTTGAAAAATTTCCTATAAAAATAAGAAATTTTTGAAAAATTTCCTATAAAAATAAGAAATTTTTGAAAAATTTCCTATAAAAATAAGAAATTTTTGAAAAATTTCCTATAAAAATAAGAAATTTTTGAAAAATTTTCTATAAAAATAAGAAATTTTTGAAAAATTTCCTATAAAAATAAGAAATTTTTGAAAAATTTCCTATAAAAATAAGAAATTTTTAAAAAATTTTCTAAAATTTCTTATTTGATAGGAAATTTTTCTAAAAAATTATTATGTAATAGGAAATTTTTCAAAAATTGCTTATTTTTATAGGAAATTTTTAAAAAAAATCTTATTTTTATAGGAAATTTTTATAAAATTTCTTATTTTTGTACAAAATTTTTAAAAATTTGTTATTTTTATAGGAAATTTTTATAAAATTTCTTAAAAATTTTCTATTTTTATAGGAAATTTTTCAAAAAATTCTTATTTTTATAAGAAATTTTTCAAAAAATTTGTATGTTTATAAAACATTTTTCAAAAATTTTTTATTTTTATAAAAAATTTTCAAAAATTTCTTAATTTTATAGGAAAATTTTCAAAAATTTCTTTGTTTTTATAGGAAATTTTTTTAAAAATTTCTTATTTTATAGAAAATTTTTCAGAAATTTCCTATTTTCTTAGGATTTTTTTTTTTAAATTTCTTAATTTTTTTTGAAACTTTTTTTTTTAAGAAAACAATACAGATCATATGTCATCACTGTTATAAACGCAATGACCGATTTTGATAAAAAAAAAAGATAATCGTAAATGTCATACGAAATTCTTTTTATTTCTTTTAAAACTCTGTTTCCCCCAAGAAATTCTTTGTTGTAGCCACTTTTTTCTTGCATCACTACCTGTATTTTGACACATTTTGGGCAAATTGAATTTTTTCCTGGATTCTTGCACATATTTAAAAGAAAAAGGTTCTTTTCGCTTGATTCGTCTTAATAAAAGATGATGTCATAATTATGTAGTTTCTAAAAATAAAATATTTGACTCTTCCCCTCTACAAAAAACAGAAGAAAAGAAACCACATATTAAATGCATTCCATTCTGGCATTTAGTGATTTCTAAGCCGAAATTATTTGAAATCAATAAATTTTATTTCTAATCCATATAAACAAATTAAAAGACATTTAATGTGAAATACTTCTCATAACTCGTAAAATACGTTTGTAGTTGAGCTATAGACAGATTTTATAGTTTTCTTAATAAATTTTTAACAGGAAATATAATTTGTAAACACTTCCGATATAAAATTGACTGAAAAAGACCCCATGAAATAAATAATACAAATAAAATCAATTAAATGGCAAATCGATAATAAACAATAAAAATAACAAAAACAAAATTAAACCGGCTAAAAATTATTTTACGAAATAGTGCCAAGAAACAAATGATTCAAATTAACACATAAATTAGAATATCGTCGGCTAAAATGCTAAAAGTAAAAAACTATAATAATAAAAAATGTTTGAAAAATTTTAATCAAAGTAAAAAATTTTTGAAAAATTTCCTTTAAAAATAAGAAATTTTTGAAAAATTTCCTTTAAAAATAGAAAATTTTTGAAAAATTTCCTATAAAAATAGAAAATTTTTCAAAAATTTCCTATAAAAATAGAAAATTTTTCAAAAAATTTCTATAAAAATAGAAAATTTTTCAAAAAATTTCTATAAAAATAGAAAATTTTTGAAAAATTTCCTATAAAAATAGAAAATTTTTGAAAAATTTCCTATAAAAATAGAAAATTTTTGAAAAATTTCCTATAAAAATAGAAAATTTTTGAAAAATTTCCTATAAAAATAGAACATTTTTGAAAAATTTCCTATAAAAATAGAAAATTTTTGAAAAATTTCCTATAAAAATAGAAAATTTTTGAAAAATTTCCTATAAAAATAGAAAATTTTTGAAAAATTTCCTATAAAAATAGAAAATTTTTGAAAAATTTCCTATAAAAATAGAAAATTTTTGAAAAATTTCCTATAAAAATAGAAAATTTTTGAAAAATTTCCTATAAAAATAGAAAATTTTTGAAAAATTTCCTATAAAAATAGAAAATTTTTGAAAAATTTCCTATAAAAATAGAAAATTTTTGAAAAATTTCCTATAAAAATAGAAAATTTTTGAAAAATTTCCTATAAAAATAGAAAATTTTTGAAAAATTTCCTATAAAAATAGAAAATTTTTGAAAAATTTCCTATAAAAATAGAAAATTTTTGAAAAATTTCCTATAAAAATAGAAAATTTTTGAAAAATTTCCTATAAAAATAGAAAATTTTTGAAAAATTTCCTATAAAAATAGAAAATTTTTGAAAAATTTCCTATAAAAATAGAAAATTTTTGAAAAATTTCCTATAAAAATAGAACATTTTTGAAAAATTTCCTATAAAAATAGAAAATTTTTGAAAAATTTCCTATAAAAATAGAAAATTTTTGAAAAATTTCCTATAAAAATAGAAAATTTTTGAAAAATTTCCTATAAAAATAGAAAATTTTTGAAAAATTTCCTATAAAAATAGAAAATTTTTGAAAAATTTCCTATAAAAATAGAAAATTTTTGAAAAATTTCCTATAAAAATAGAAAATTTTTGAAAAATTTCCTATAAAAATAGAAAATTTTTGAAAAATTTCCTATAAAAATAGAAAATTTTTGAAAAATTTCCTATAAAAATAGAAAATTTTTGAAAAATTTCCTATAAAAATAGAAAATTTTTGAAAAATTTCCTATAAAAATAGAAAATTTTTGAAAAATTTCCTATAAAAATAGAAAATTTTTGAAAAATTTCCTATAAAAATAGAAAATTTTTGAAAAATTTCCTATAAAAATAGAAAATTTTTGAAAAATTTCCTATAAAAATAGAAAATTTTTGAAAAATTTTCTATAAAAATAGAAAATTTTTGAAAAATTTCCTATAAAAATAGAACATTTTTTTGTAAAAATGAGATTACCTTAAATTTTTAGAAAATAGTAAAATTTTACTATTTTGCAGATTAACCAGTAAAAACTTATGTTACTAATTTTGGCATTTTAGCTGACGATTTGTTTATGTAAAAACTTAAACCAATTTGTTAAAATATTTATATTTGTGTTTTTATTCAAATTATAGGTTTTAAAAATAATATAAAATTCAACAAAATTGCATATAGAATACAAATATCAAAATCTATAGAAACAAATCTACTGAATAAACAAATTCATACATATTAAGTAAATATCCAATAAATTCCAAATTACGCATTTTATTTAAAAATCAACTATAAAAATTTATTAGTGCTATTTCACATCAATTGATCTGGAATACAAATATTTTAAATTAAAACGTCAAAATAAATCAAATGCAAGAAATTGTTTAAATATTTCCCATAAAGATCATGATGATAAAATCAAATAATCAATTTAACTGTTAAGAATTTCTTTTATACATTTCTAAAGAAAAAATTTCGATAAAAAAAATCCAAACAAATTTTTTATTTTTGGAAGATATAAAAAGTGTTTTAAACTAATTTACCATTAAAAAAGAAATTAAATTCTCAACCAAAAAAAAAAAGTATTTTTGAAAAATTTATTCAACAACTTTTAAAGAAGCCGGCCAATATCAGTCTTAATCTGCAAAGAAGTACTTAATTTTTCTACTGGAATTAATTTACTTAAAATTAATTAACAGATTTACTTAATTGCAACTTCTGATTTTAACCTCAGCAACAAATATTATTTTGTGAATGTAAGTACCTAAATATTTTATTTTCTTAACCCTTTCAAACTTATATAATATTTACTAAAATATTCGATAAAATTAAAATTTAATTTTTGTAAAATTTCCTATAAAAATAAGAAATTTTTGAAAAATTTCCTATAAAAATAAGAAATTTTTGAAAAATTTCCTATAAAAATAAGAAATTTTTGAAAAATTTCCTATAAAAATAAGAAATTTTTGAAAAATTTCCTATAAAAATGAGAAATTTTTGAAAAATTTCCTATAAAAATAAGAAATTTTTGAAAAATTTCCTATTTTTATAGGAAATTTTTGAAAATTTTCTTAGAAAAATAAGAAATTTTTGAAAAATTTCCTATAAAAATAAGACATTTTTAAAAATTTCCTATAAAAATAAGAAATTTTTGAAAAATTTCTTATATAAAATAAGAAATTTTTGAAAAATTTCCTATAAAAGTAAGAAATTTTTAAAAACTTTCCTATAAAAATAAGAAATTTTTGAAAAATTTCTTATAAAAAATAAGAAATTTTTGAAAAATTTCTTATAAAAAATAAGAAATTTTTGAAAAATTTCTTATAAAAAATAAGAAATTTTTGAAAAATTTCTTATAAAAAATAAGAAATTTTTGAAAAATTTCTTATAAAAAATAAGAAATTTTTGAAAAATTTCTTATAAAAAATAAGAAATTTTTGAAAAATTTCTTATAAAAAATAAGAAATTTTTGAAAAATTTCTTATAAAAAATAAGAAATTTTTGAAAAATTTCTTATAAAAAATAAGAAATTTTTGAATTTTTTAAAAATTTCCTATAAAAATAGGAATTTTTTTTTTAAATCCTATAAAAATAAGAAATTTTTGAAAAATTTCCTATAAAAAGAATAATTTTTTGAAAAATTTCCTGTACAAATAAGAAATGTTTGAAAATTTTCCTAAAAAAAAAAAAAAAATTTTGAAAAATTTCCTAAAAAAAAATATGAAATTTTTGAAAATTTTCCTAAAAAAAAGAAATTTTTGAAAAATTTCGTATAAAAATAAGAAATTTTTAAAAAATTTCCTATAAAAATAAGAAATTTCTTATAAAAATAAGAAATTTTGGAAAAATTTCTTACAAAAATAAGAAATTTTTTAAAAATTTCCTCTAAAAATAAGAAATTTTTTAAAAATTTCCTCTAAAAATAAGAAATTTTTTAAAAATTTCCTATAAAAATAAGAAATTTTTGAAAAATTTCCTATAAAAATAAGAAATTTTTGAAAAATTTCCTATAAAAATAAGAAAATTTTAAAAAATTTCCTATAAAAATAAGAAAATTTTGAAAAATTTCCTATAAAAGTAAGAAATTTTTGAAAAAATTTCTATAAAAATAAGAAATTTTGGAAAAATTTCCTGTAAAAATAAGAAATTTTGAAAACTTTCTTTTAAAAATAAGAAATTTTTTTAAAAATTAAAAAAAAAATTGTTTGATTTGAAACATTCGTCTTTTGATTGATTGATACTCAAGTATCAAAATCACTTAAATATTCTAAGATTTAAAAGAAAATTTATTTTTTTTGTTAATTGAATAGGATTGCAATAAATTGCATCAAATGTCATTTTAAATTGATATTTTTCGAATTGAGAAACTGTCATAACAAAAATGAATTTAAGTCTTATTAATTAACAAATCACAGATTCATTTTTGGTTTTGTTTTTTTTTTTTTAATATTAAGTTAATATTGTCCCGATGAAGAAGTTTTTTAGTGCACAGACGTAGGGAAGTATACCCAAATATTTAAATTCCCCCACAAGATCCGAGATTTCTTTAAATTTGAATTTTTCTTTAGAACATCATAATTTAAAATTTGAAAATTGACAGACATTTTTGCAATATTTGATTTAGCAAAAGAAACTTTTCATTATTAAATTTTTACAAAAATTTTATCTTAAATCATGTTCTTGTAAAGTTGTTTAACATGATTTTATATACGAAACATATGTAGGAATATTATCAGACATTCGTGTATGTTTTGAGTAAATTTTTTAATTAACTTTTAAGTATTTCCATTCTCTTGAATGAATTCTATTTTTAAGTCCAATTATTTGAGTTAGTTCATATGTGCAGCTAAAGGTTGTAGACGATAATGGTTTTACGTCTATGTTACGTCTTTTTTCATTAAATTTCCCAAAAATATTTTTGAAAAATTTCTTATAAAAAATAAGAAATTTTTGAAAAATTTCTTATAAAAAATAAGAAATTTTTGAATTTTTTAAAAATTTCCTATAAAAATAGGAATTTTTTTTTTAAATCCTATAAAAATAAGAAATTTTTGAAAAATTTCCTATAAAAAGAATAATTTTTTGAAAAATTTCCTGTACAAATAAGAAATGTTTGAAAATTTTCCTAAAAAAAAAAAAAAAATTTTGAAAAATTTCCTAAAAAAAAATATGAAATTTTTGAAAATTTTCCTAAAAAAAAGAAATTTTTGAAAAATTTCGTATAAAAATAAGAAATTTTTAAAAAATTTCCTATAAAAATAAGAAATTTCTTATAAAAATAAGAAATTTTGGAAAAATTTCTTACAAAAATAAGAAATTTTTTAAAAATTTCCTCTAAAAATAAGAAATTTTTTAAAAATTTCCTCTAAAAATAAGAAATTTTTTAAAAATTTCCTATAAAAATAAGAAATTTTTGAAAAATTTCCTATAAAAATAAGAAATTTTTGAAAAATTTCCTATAAAAATAAGAAAATTTTAAAAAATTTCCTATAAAAATAAGAAAATTTTGAAAAATTTCCTATAAAAGTAAGAAATTTTTGAAAAAATTTCTATAAAAATAAGAAATTTTGGAAAAATTTCCTGTAAAAATAAGAAATTTTGAAAACTTTCTTTTAAAAATAAGAAATTTTTTTAAAAATTAAAAAAAAAATTGTTTGATTTGAAACATTCGTCTTTTGATTGATTGATACTCAAGTATCAAAATCACTTAAATATTCTAAGATTTAAAAGAAAATTTATTTTTTTTGTTAATTGAATAGGATTGCAATAAATTGCATCAAATGTCATTTTAAATTGATATTTTTCGAATTGAGAAACTGTCATAACAAAAATGAATTTAAGTCTTATTAATTAACAAATCACAGATTCATTTTTGGTTTTGTTTTTTTTTTTAATATTAAGTTAATATTGTCCCGATGAAGAAGTTTTTTAGTGCACAGACGTAGGGAAGTATACCCAAATATTTAAATTCCCCCACAAGATCCGAGATTTCTTTAAATTTGAATTTTTCTTTAGAACATCATAATTTAAAATTTGAAAATTGACAGACATTTTTGCAATATTTGATTTAGCAAAAGAAACTTTTCATTATTAAATTTTTACAAAAATTTTATCTTAAATCATGTTCTTGTAAAGTTGTTTAACATGATTTTATATACGAAACATATGTAGGAATATTATCAGACATTCGTGTATGTTTTGAGTAAATTTTTTAATTAACTTTTAAGTATTTCCATTCTCTTGAATGAATTCTATTTTTAAGTCCAATTATTTGAGTTAGTTCATATGTGCAGCTAAAGGTTGTAGACGATAATGGTTTTACGTCTATGTTACGTCTTTTTTCATTAAATTTCCCAAAAATATTTTCACTGTCCAGTTATTAATACTAGATTTACAAAGTTCAAATTTTTAAAAAAATTTCATATAAAAATAAGAAATCTTTGAAAAATTTTATATAAAAATAAGAAATTTTTGAAAAACTTCCTATAAAAATAAGAAATTTTTGAAAAATTTCCTATAAAAATAAGAAATTTTTGAAAAATTTCCTATAAAAATAAGAAATTTTTGAAAAATTTCCTATAAAAATAAGAAAGTTTTGAAAAATTTCCTATAAAAATGAGAAATTTTTGAAAAATTTCTTATAAAAATAAGAAATTTTTGAAAAATTTCATATAAAAATAAGAAATTTTTGAAAAATTTCATATAAAAATAAGAAATTTTTGAAAAATTTCCTTTAAAAATAAGAAATTTTTGAAAAATTTCCTATAAAAAAAAGAAATTTTTGAAAAATTTCCTTTAAAAATAAGAAATTTTTGAAAAATTTCCTATAAAAATAAAGTTTTGAAAAATTTCCTATAGAAATAAGAAAGTTTTAAAAAATTTCCTATAAAAATGAGAAATTTTTGAATAATTTCTTATAAAAATAAGAAATTTTTGAAAAATTTCATATAGAAATAAGAAATTTTTGAAAAATTTCCTTTAAAAATAAGAAATTTTTGAAAAATGTTCTATAAAAAAAAAGAAATTTTTGAAAAATTTCCTTTAAAAATAAGAAATTTTTGAAAAATTTCCTATAAAAATAAGAAATTTTTGAAAAACTTCCTATAAAAATAAGAAAGTTTTGAAAATTTTCCTATAAAAATAAGAAATTTTTGAAAAATTTCTTATAAAAATAAGAAATTTTTGAAAAATTTCCTATAAAAATAAGAAATTTTTGAAAAATTTCCTTTAAAAATAAGAAATTTTTGAAAAATTTCCTTAAAAAAAAAAAATTTTTTTTTTTTTTAATTTCCCGTAAAAAAAGAATTTTTTTTAAATATCCTATAAAAATAAGAAATTTTTGAGAAATTTCCTTTAAAAATAAGAAATTTTTGAAAAATTTCCTATAAAAATAAGAAATTTTTGAAAAAATTTCTAAAAAAAAAAGAAATTTTTGAAAAATTTCCTATAAAAATAAAAAATTTTTGAAAAATTTTATATAAAAATAAGAAATTTTTGAAAAATTTCCTTTAAAAATAAGAAATTTTTTAAAAATTTCCTATAAAAAAAAGAAATTTTTGAAAAACATAAGAAATTTCTTATAAACATAAGACATTTTTGAAAAATTTCCTATAAAAATATGAAATTTTTGAAAAATTTCCTATAAAAATAAGAAACTTTTGAAAAATTTCCTATAAAAATAAGAATTTTTTAAAAAATTTCCTATAAAAATATGAAATTTTTGAAAATTTTCCTATAAAAATAAGAATTAAAAAAAAAATTGAAATTTTTTTATAAAAATGAGAAAAACTTTCTTAAAAATAAAAAATTTTGAAAATTTTCCTTAAAAAAGTTAGAAATTTTTGAAAAATTTCCTTAAAGTCAAATTTCCAATCGTGGGACTTTATATAGTCCAATTTTTAATCGTAGGACTTTATACAGTCAAGTTTTCAATCGTAGAACTTAATTTCCAATCGTAGAACTTTTTATAATCCAATTTCCAATCTTAGGACTTTTTGTAGACCGAAATTTAATCGTAGAACCTTATATAGTCCAGTTTTCAATCTTAGGACTTTATATAGTGTAATTTCCAATATCCAATAGTAGCGCTCTATAAGTTTTGAATCGTAGAAATTTTTATAGTCCAATTTCCAATCGTAGGAATTTTTATAGTCCAATTTCCAGTCGTAAAACGATATATAGTCCCATTTTCAATCGTATGACTTTATATAGTCCAGTTTCCAATCGTAGGACTTTATATAGTCCAGTTTCCAATCGTAGAACTTTATATAGTCAAATTTTCAAACGCATATGAACCAAATGTTAATCGTGGATCCATACTTTTCATTTTTTGTACTCATTCAAAGGGCCCAAGTGTTAATGTTAGATCCATACTTAGTAAAATATTTAGTTTTAGGGTTAAATTTTTTCAAGTTAAATTTCTGGCTTTCCAATTTTTCATTTGCTATATTTAAAAATTGTAAATATTCTTTCGAGTCCCAACTTTAAATTTCATTCACTTTGCATTTCTGTGTATACGAGTATATTTAAACATTTCAGAAATTAGTCATATGGAAACATTTTAGCATACAATAATTCTCGTCCAAGATAGCATATAGTCAGTCTATAGAATGTCTGTTCTTCGGTTTTCGTAACGCTCCAGTTGTATCCACATTTACTTAATTGTACTCGTATGTACTTTTTTCCCGCCAAACATTCAAAATAGATTTTATATGAACATTTTTTTTCAGTTTAAATTTTTACTTAACAAATAAGCAAAAAAAAAACAAAAAATTAAAAAAATTATTATGTTTGAAAATTATTTATTCAAGTTCATTAACATAATTATGGCCTTTATGAGTTTTTCCATAAAAATTTTGAAGGCAAAAAAATATTTTTTGATGGAATATTGAGAACTTGATGGCTAAAAATTGTTTATAGTTGCTACAACTAATCAATTTCCTTAAACACTAAATAATTTAATTATTTTTTTAATAATAAGGGTATTCACAACGTGTGCTATTATGTTGTAATACCACCAGTTTTTAGTGAAGTAATATTTGGAATACAAGTGTTAATATTTTTAAGTTCAAAGACTTAAACTAATTTCAAAATATTAAATTTTTTATGATTTTAGGACATGACTTATGAATCCCCCAAATGCTCTCAAATTATTGTTAAGAATTTTAGAAATATTTCTTCAATGAATTGCAAAATTTTAATAATATTTCTTAATATTATAAATAGTCTTGAATTGTTTATTTTTATTTTGATTGTTTAAACTTAAAATTATGCATTTTTTAGCTATTACTGGATAATTTAAAAATACATATTTGTTGATCTAATTAAACAAATTCGAACAAACAAATCGTACAAGATTTTCATTTAAAAGAAATCAGAATCAAAAATAGTTTAAATAAAAAATGTATCATGTTTGATAGTATCAAAATGTTTTATGGTTCCGCTCACATTCTGATACGCCTAGCAGTATTTTAATAAAAATGATTCATAAAATCTTTAAAAATGATAATTAGTCATTATCTAAATCAATTATTTGGCCTGAAGATTGTCAGATGCCTCTAAAGTTGAGTGTATCCATTTGGATACAATATAGCCAGAGAGTTATGAATAACAAAAAAAGTCGATATCTTATCAATTCTTGGGCCTGATGATTGTCAAATGCCTCTAAAGTTGAGTGTATCCATATGGATACAATATGGCCAAAGGGTTAATAAATAACAGAAAGAGGAAAAATGTAATTGTGAAGTGTAATAAATCTTTTAATACTACTATTTAAATGCTTTATAAATATGAGGCGGGCATGGCCCTTCAATATCAATATTTGGTCCAGAACATACTTGCCGCCGATACACATTACTTTTACTTAAGGTCTTAATGAACAATTTATAATAAAAAGTCCTACATATGACTTTTAATCATACTTTTTCATAAAATAATTTACTTTTTCCCCTAACCAACAAAAAAATTGCCCAGAAAACTTTATACAAAAAAATATCGCCAATCGATCTTAAGTGGATACAAGCGAAAGTAACCGTTAGTCAGATACAAATATTTCTGCTGCAATATAAATGACTTATGATTTTACATTTTATTATTAAAACTCGTGGATACACAAACAAATTTTTATGTGTTAAATGTATATGACTTTGCCCAGCAAACACAAAGTTTAACGAAAGCTTCGAAACCTTTTTACGTGGTCTAATATTTAATAGTAGGGGTCTTCAGCCGTATGTATATAGTGTTAATTTCAGTCATATAAATCAATTTTAACGTATATAAATCAATTTTAACGTAGGTCTTTATATAGTTCAATTGTCAATAGTAGGTCTTTTTATAGTCCAATTTTCCATCGAAGGGTCCTTATAGTCCGTAGATCTCTTTATAGTCAAATTTTCAATCGTGTGTCTCTTTATAGTCAAATGTTCAGCCGTATGTCCAATTTTCACGTCTTTTTATAGCCAATTTTCAATCGTGGTCCCTTTGTAGCCAATTTTCAATCGAAGGTATCTTTATTGTCAAATTTTTTATCGTAGGTCTCTTTATAGTCCAATCTTTAACCGTAAGGTCTTTACAGTCTAATTTTGAATCGTAGGACTTTTTATAGCGCAATTTTCTACCTTAGGTCTCTTTAAAGTCTAATTTACAATTGTAGGTCTTTTTATAGTTCAATTGATAATTGTTGGGGTCTTTATAGTCTAATTTTCAATCGTAGGTCTCTTTTAAGTCCAACTATCAATCGTAGGAATCTGTATAATTAAATTTTCAACTGTAGGTCTCTTTATTGTCAAATTTTGAATCGTAGGGTCTGTTTGTAATCCAATTTTCATAGGTAGGTGTCTTTATAGTCCAATTTTCAATTGTAGGTCTCCAATTTTCCATTGTAGGACTCCTAATAGTATAATTTTCAATCGTAGGTTTCTTAATAGTCCAATTTTTAGCCTTGGGTCTTTCTATAGTTCAATTTTCTACGCAGGTCTCTTTATAGTCCAATTTTCAATCTTAGGTCTTTTTACAGTTCAATTTTCAATCGTAGGTCTCTTTATAGTCCAATTTTAAATCGTAGGTCTCTTTATTGTCCAATTTTCAATTGAAGGTCTAAAATTTTCTATTGTAGAACTCCTAATAGTCTAATTTTCAATCGTAGGTTTCTTTATACATAGTTCAATTTTTAGCCTTAGGTCTTTCTATAGTCCAATTTTTAATCGTAGGTCTCTTTATAGTACAATTTTCAATCGCAAGTCTCTTTATAGTCCAATTTTCAATCGTAAGTCTCTTTATAGTCCAATTTTTCATAGTAGGTCTCTTTTTAGTCCATTTTTCCATCGTAAGTCTCTTTACAGCCCAGTTTTCAACCGTAGGTCTTTTTATACTCCAATTTTCAATCGTAGGTCTCTTTGTTGGGTAATTGTCAATAGGTCTCTTAATAATCTAATTTTTTACCATTCATTTGTAAATATTAGGTCCAATTTTCTGTAGAAGGTCTTGACGTAGTTCAATTTTCAACGCAGATCTTTGTATAGTCCAATTTTCAATTATAGGTTTATATATCCAAAAGTTAGTTCCTTATGCAAGCCAATTTTGAACTGGAGAACAATTGTCAAACAAAAATCTTGTAGGGAGTTATACATATTAATTTTGATTTCTATTCAATTTAGATCTTAACGTGGGTCTATATAGCCCAATTTTAACTCGTATTATCCTAATATTTTTTTTATATCACTCATTTGTCTTTTTTGCATAGCGACATGATGCCAAACCGGGCCAGATATATATGTATGTAGGCACTCTGTGCAGTCTCAGAAAGATTAAAGTAGTCAGTAAAGTAGTCACTCCGTTTTATGAATTTCTGTGTTTATTATTTCCAATGCAACAAATTTTTGTCGAATGTCACAAATTGTTGGCTTCTTCAAAATTTAGGTACTCTGTGCTGTCTCACTAACTATAAAAGTCGTTTTAGTAGCCACTCCGTTATATACATTTCTGTGCTTATGCAAATTTCTTGCCACACAATCAGTTTCTGTTTATACCCTTCACCACCATAGGTGGAAAGGACGATCCCTATTCTTTTTGGGTGAAATCGGATTACTATTTCGGGTACCTCCCATAGGAATGCCTTCCCGGAAATGAGATTTTGGACCTTTACAGCGACAAATTTTTTTGTATTTTAATAATATTCAGCACAAAAACGTTAATAACTCTAAAGATAAATGCATTTGATTGCTTAAACTTTGCACAGATAAATATTTTATAAATATGAACCAATAACCAAAATTTGGTCACAATCGGTACACAATTGACCCTAGCTCCCATATCAGGCCCTTAGCCGGAAATGATATAAATCTCGAAATTTTGAAAAAATCGCACATAGTACATGTATGTATGTCTCTAAGACTTAAGAAAAACCTGTTTAATTGTTGGTCCATAGTTGACCTTAGTAGTAAAGGGTATGATATAGTCGGATTTGACCGACTATAGCTTTTCTTACTTGTTTTTAGTTATTTTTTGTTCGCTAGTCTTCCTGAACACTTTACGCTTTTATTAGCAACTTAAAATTTAGGCTAGGAGGTTGTGAAAGGTGTGCCAGTACGTCCATTTTATCATGTATCACATAACAGATTTCTACTTCATAAGAAAAGATAGAAGTTTAAGGCGCTCTTCGAAAGAGTTGCTTGGCTTCTTTTGCTTTCCGATCCAGGTTTTCTCTTAATGCTCAAGCCCTTCCTTATACCGTTTCATGACATTTGAAACTGTGCGAGGATCTACCTTCAATTTTTTAAAATGTTTTTTTCGCTTTTTATTATATTTTGATGTACTTTTTTTCCCCCAGTTCATTTTGAACAAAATAAAAATTAAAGGTTAATAATTTTAAAACTATGTTATCGGACATATCTATAAAAGCTAACGCGATTAAAAACGATATTATTTTTTGAACTATGGACAAGTTTAGCCTAAAATAGTAAATGCATTATTCTGAACACTTCCCAAATAGTAAAATTTGCAATCGTAAGGTCTCCGAGCATGATCTCTAATCTTAAGTCCCTTTTTAATCGTAAATCGTTCACTAAACACTACAAATTCGTAGCGTACTATGAATTCCAATTCCCAAACGTTGAAAATTTACGTGAAACTCCGATTAAAACCTGCATGTCTGCTGGGTAAACAGAGTCGGACATAAGTACGTACGTACGTACACAAACATCTGTAAATTTACAAGTAATTAATCGTACTCTCATAGTTTAAACTACTAGACATTTATAGTCCAAGTAATCATGCACTAAAATGCATAAAATTTATGTGCGAACAAATCGAGTTCATGGGCAAATATAAAATACAACAAATAAAAATAACAAAAAACTATTAAAAAAAAATTATATTAAAAGCAACAAAATGTATATATAGTAGCCAGATATTGGCCGTTTGGTCTAGGCACTAAAATACAACAACAACAGCCATTAAATACCAGCCCCCTTTTTTTAGTGTTTTTTTTTTTTTTTTTGTATTCGAAAGATCAGAAAAATGTTCAGTTGATTGCTCTAGTGCTTTTTTGTTTAACATGATCTATATTGTTTGTTATTGGTGGTGTTCTTAAGACAATACAGCGATCGCTGCGACTGACAGACTCGCCTATAAAAGCTATAACAACAAAAAAAAAATGTTATCACTTCAATTTAATCAAAAGCAATTGAAAAAATTATACATTTTCAATGTGTTTTGCTTTTTTAAAAAAATACAATATGAACTCCTTTTTTAATATTATTATATTGGCAGTTTTTTGCTATTAACAAACTCAAGTAAATTTTACACCATTTCCAAAGGGAAATTTTTAAATGTATTTTTAGAATACCTTTGATGCTACATAGTTTAATTAATTAAGATTTAATGCGACACGTTTTTTAATTGTACGATTTAATATAGCCCTGGTATAATTTTGTAATAAAACGTATCGAATATTAACTCTCAACTGTCCTTAATCTCAACTGTGGAATGACCCGAGAAACTACCATAATACCCTTAATGTAGATCTCAATCCTAGATCTCTTCATAGTCGAATTTTCAATCGTATATCTATTTATAGTCTAATTTTCAACCGTCTAGGTCTCTTTCTTTATTGTCCAATATTCAATCCTAGATCTCTTTATAGTCGAATTTTCATACTTGGGTCTCTTTATAGTCCAATTTTCAATTGTAGGTCTCTTTATAGTCCAATTTTCAATCGTAGATCTCTGTATAGTCCAAATTTAATTTTAGGTCTCTTTATAGTCCAATTTTCAATCCTAGGTCACTTTATAGTCTATTATATTATATATTTTCAGTCGTAAATCTATTTATAGTCCAATTTTAATCGTGGGTCTATTTATAGTCAAATTTTCAATCGTAGATCTCTTTATAGTCCAATTTTCTATCGTAGATTTCTTTACAGCCCAATTTTCAACCGTGGGCCTCTTAATAGTCCCATTTTCAATCGTAGGTCTCTTTATAGTCTAATTTCAATCGTAGATCTATTTATAGTCCAATTTTCAATCGTAGATTTCTTTATAGTTCAATTTTCAACCGTGGGCCTCTTAATAGTCCAATTTTCAATCGTAGGTCTCTTTATAGTCTAATTTTCAATCGTAGGTCTCTGTATAGTCCAATTTTAAATTTTAGGTTTCTTTATTGTCCAATTTGCAATCGTAGGTCTCTTTTCAGTCGAATTTTTAATTATTGGTCTCTTTATAGTCCAATTTTTAATCCTTGGTCTCTTTATAGTCCAATTTTCAATCGTAGATCTCTTTATAGTTAAATTTACAATCGTAGATCTCTTTTAGTCCAAATTTCAATCGTAGGTTTCTTTATATGACAATTTTCAACCGTGGGTCTCTTTAGAGTCCAATATTCCATCGTAGGTCTTTTTGTAGTCTAATTTTTAATCGTAGGTCTTTTTATAGTCCAATTTTCAACTGTAGGTCTGTTTATAGTAAAATTTTGAATCGTAGGTCTCCTTATAGTCCAATTTTCCATCCAAGGTTTCTTTATGGTCCAAATTTTAGTTGTAGGTCTGTCTATAGTCCAATTTTCAATTGTAGGTCACTTTATAGTCTAATTTTCAACGGTAGGTCTCTTTATAGTCCAATTTTAAATCGTAGGTCTCTTTATAGTCCAATTTTCAACGGTAGGTCTATTTATAGTCCAATTTTCAACGGTAGGTCTATTTATAGTTCAATTTTCAATCGTAGATCTTTTGGTAGTCCAATTTTTAATTCTAGATCTCTTTTTTTAGTCTAAATTTTAACCATTTGTCTCTTTATAGTCCAATTGCAATCGTAAATCTCTTTATAGTCCAATTTTCAACAGTAGGTGTCTTTATAGTCCAATTTTTAATCGTAGATCTCTTTATAGTCCAATTTTTAATTTCAGGTCTATTTATTTTCCATTTTTCAATCTTATATCTTTATAGTCCAATTTTCAATCGTAGGTCTCTTTACAGTCCAATTTTCAATTTTAGGTTTTGCTTATAGTCCAATTTTCAATCGTAGGTCTCTTTATGGTCTAATTTTTAATTGTAGGTCTCTTTATAGTCCAATTTTCAATCGTTGGTCTCTTTATAGTCCTATTTTCAACGTTAGGTCTCTTTATAGTTTAATTTTCAATCATAGATTTCTTTATAGTCCAAATTTTAACCGTGGGTCTCTTTATAGTCCATTTTTCAAAAGTATCTCTGTTTATAGTCCAATTTTCAATCGTATGTCTCTTTATAGTCTAATTTTCCATCGTAGATCTCTTTATGGTCTAATTTTTAATCGTAGGTCTCTTTATAGTCCAATTTTCAAACGTTGGTCTCTCTATAGTCCACTTTTTAATTGTAGGTCTGTTTATAGTCCAATTTCCAATCGTAGGTCTCTTTATAGTCAAATTTTCCATCCTAGGGGTCTTTATGGTCCAATTTGCAATCGTAGGTCTCTTTATAGTACAATTTTCAATCGTCGATCTCTTTATAGTCCAATTTTCAATCGTTGGTCTCTTTATAGACCAATGTGCAATCGTAGGTTCTTTATAGTTTTTCAAGGTATCCCAGAACATATCCGATTTTAAGCGTAGGTGGACCACACCCTTCAAAAAGGTTCTAGAAGCAACTGTTAAATCTTTAATGATAGAACTTTCGAAAAAAATGATAATTTTATAAATATCGAATAATGCAGCTACAAATTTTATTCGGAATACGCTTTAGTTTTCAATTGTATGTCTCTATTTAATACCATTTACAATTTCGCTCTGTGTAGTTTAGAGTAAAAGGGAAAATGAAATTACTCTCACAATTTAGCAAAGACTCAAACCAATATTGAGTACGGCAACACAATTGGGTGAGTTTTGGGTAACTTTGGACTGGTTTAGGTAGTTTCGTTTATCGTACGGGAACCAAACTATAAACTTTCATAATAATCATTATCAACAAATTTGAGTCATTAAAAATTTCAAAGAAAAAAAATTTAATAGTCGTAGCTATAAAGTTTTCATCGGTTTTCATTAAAATGCCAAAAGTAAAAATGCACATCCGTTTAATTTTTATCTGCTCACGAAATATTCGAAAAATTTTCTTATTTCCAAAAATATTTTATTTAAAATGGAATTTTCTGCTGAATTTGTTAGAAATTGACAGGCAATCAATTAAAAGTTTTTAATTTCGGAATTTTTGAAAATTCTTAGAAAATTCAAGAACAATTTGATGAGAAGAGGCTAATAAATCTTAAATGAATTTCTAAGGAAAACTAAACTAAATTTTATTATTTTGTATTTAAATTGATTAAAAGATTTAAAAGTATTGGCTAGTCTTTTCTTGACTATGAAAAAATATTTTTTTTTTCTTAAATTTACACTTTTAGTGCTAAAATATTTTTTTTCAAAATATTTTATTTTAGTTTTTTGTCTTAAAGCATGAACATAATAATTGAAAGTATTGCATCAGCACATAAATTCTTTTAACAGCCAACAAATTACCAACAAATTTAATTGGCTTTAATATTGAAACAAACCAAGAAATTCAACAAACATAGCGCAAAAAAAGAGGGCGTTGACCGATAAATGTTTTATGATAATTTTTGGTGAAATAATTGATTTAATAGCAGATGAAAAAAAAGAGACATAATTTTACATAGTGCCTTGACTTTTTGAAACTTACAAAATTTGCGTTTGGTCAATGTGCACAGATTGTCTACGTTATTTAATTTGATAATTTGAAATCTCAGGGATTTTAATAAACATTCATATTTCGATTTTTTGAATTGAACCATCGGTATAGCTTTAAAGTGCTCTTAACTCAGGAAATGTCTACGTCAGACAGATCACCTCGTAGAGCAAGTGCAGATAAGATGTTTTATGCACTCTTCATTGTTAAGAGCTTTCTAACCTCAAATTTGCCCACCCTTTACAATGATTGCAGAAAGCGCCAGATGTGAGTGCACGTTAGCCCCATTCCTATATTTTTACTTTACATTGATATCAATAAAACAATATTTTCAAAGTGTGCTTTTAACAGAGTTTGAAAAGAAACGAAACCTTTCGCAAACGTTTGTAGAATGTAAAGACAGATTCAGCTTTACTTCAATCGTTTTGTTTCATGAACATTTGAAAAGTCAAAGAGGAAAAAGCAAATAATATTCTTTTCCTTCTTCTTATTTTCGTCAGTTAACCATAATAATCGTAAGTTTAAGTACAAAACAGCCTTAGAAACGTTTGCAAATAGTTCGTTATGTCTTAAGTATCACAGAATGTTTTCGAAAATTTTTAATTTAAAGGAAATTTTTCGAAAATTTACTATTTATAGGAAATTTTTGAAAACTTTTTTATTTATAGGAAATTTTGTATATCTAGAAAATTTTTGCAACATTGACTATTTATAGGAAAATTTACTACTTATAGGAAATTTTTCGTAAATTTTCTATTTATAGGAAATTTTTTGAACATTGACTATTTATAGGAAATTTTTCTAAAATTGACTATTTATTGGAAATTTTTCTAAAATTTACTATTTATAGGAAATTTTTCGAAAATTTACTACTTTTAGGAAATTCTTTGAAAATTTACTATTTTGAAGGAAATTATTTGAAAATTGACTATTTATAGGAAATTTTTTGAAAATTTACTATTTTTAGGAAATTTTTCGATAAATTACTATTTATAGGAAATTTTTTGAAAATTTTACTATTTATAGGAAATTTTTCGAAAATTTCCTGTTTATAGGAAATTTTTCGAAAATTTCCTGTTTATAGGAAATTTTTCGAAAATTGACTATTTATAGGAAATTTTTCCAAAATTAACTATTTATAGGAAATTTTTCGAAAATTGACTATTTATAGGAAATTTTTTGAAAATTTTTTTATTTATAGGAAATTTTTCTAAATTTTTTTATTTATAGGAAATTTTTCAAAAATTTGTTATATTTAGAAAATTTTTTGAAAATTGACTATTTATAGGAATATTTACTTATTATAGAAAATTGTTCGTAATTTTTCTATTTTTAGGAAATTTTTTGAAAATTGACTATTTATAGGAAATTTTTCGAAAAATGACTATTTATAGGAAATTTTTCTAAAATTTACTATTTTTAGTAAATTTTTCTATAATTTACTATTTATAGGAAATTTTTTGAAAATTTTCTATTTATAGGAAATTTTTCGAAAATTGACTATTTATAGGAAATTTTTCGAAAATTTACTGCTTTTAGAAAATTTTTTTAAAATTGACTATTTATAGAAAATTTTTTGAAAATTGACTATTTATAGGAAATTTTTTGAAAATTGACTATTTATAGGAAATTTTTCGAAAATTGACTATTTATAGGATATTTTTCGAAAATTTACTATTTAAAGGAAAATTTTCGAAAATTTACTATTTAAAGGAAATTTTTCGAAAATTTTTTATAAATTCGAAATTTTTCGAAAATTTTTTATATTTAGAAAATTTTTGAAAATTGACTATTTATAGTAATTTTTACTTCTTATAGAAAATTGTTCGTAATTTTTCTATTATTAGGAAATTTTTTGAAAATTGACTATTTATAGGAAATTTTTCGAAAATTGACTATTTTTAGGAAATTTTTCGATAATTTACTATTTATAGGAAATTTCTTTAAAATTTTCTATTTATAGGAAATTTTTCGAAAATTTACTACTTTTAAAATTTTTTTTAAAATTGACTATTTATAGGAAATTTTTTGAAAATTGACTATTTATAGGAAATTTTTTAAAAATTGACTATTTATTAAATTTACTATTTATAGGATATTTTTCGAAAATTTACTATTTATAGGAAATTTTTCGAAAATTTACTATTTATAGGAAATTTTTTGAAAATTTACTATTTATAGGAAATTTTTCGAAAATTTACTACTTTAAGAAAATTTTTTGAAAATTGACTATTTATAGGAAAATTTACTACTTATAGGAAATTTTTCGTAATTTTTCTATTTATAGGAAATTTTTCGAAAATTAACTATTTATAGAAAATTTTTGGAAAATTGACTATATATAGGGAATTTTTCGAAAATTTACTACTTTTAGAAAATTTTTTGAAAATTTACTATTTATAGGAAATTTTTCAAAATTTGCTATTTATAGGAAAATTTACTACTTATAGGAAATTTTCTATTTTTAGGAAATTTTTTGAAAATTGACTGTTTATAGGAAATTTTTCGAAGATTTACTACTTTTAGAAAATTTTTGGAAAATTGACTATTTATAGGGAATTTTTCGAAAATTTACTATTTATAGGATATTTTTCGAAAATTTACTTTTTATAGGCTATTTTTGGAAAATTTACTATTTATAGGAAATTTTTCGAAAATTTCCTGTTCATAGGAAATTTTTCGAAAATTAACTATTTTTAGGAAATTTTTCGTAAATTTACTATTTATAGAAAATTTATAGCAAATTTTTCGAAAATTTACTATTTATAGGGAATTTTTTGAAAATTTCTATTCTTAGGAAATATTTCGAAAATTGACTATTTATAGGAAATTTTCAAATTCAAATGTTTTGTTTCGTTTGTTCTCATACTCTGGTTTTTAATCTAATTTTCTTTCTAAACTTAAATTTTCTGATTTTATAACAATATTTGCCTTCCGAAAAAAAAACTTACAATAGCAGGCAAAAAAACTAAAATAATTTTATTTAAATTTAGAATAGATAACACTTTTTTTGCTGAAAGTTTTGGGCGACATGCAGTGCCAGCAACTCAATCTCCTAAATTTAAAATTTATACGTTAAATTGTAGACTTCTGTCTGTTTTCTAAATTGTTCACTAATTTCTTTGCTAAACAAATCAATTTAAAATATTGATGTGTTAATTATTATTGATAAATTATAAAAATATTTTCGACGAATTTGTATTTAAATGTGACTCTTAAAAAAGTAGATGCTAAACAGATGTTGCTAATCTGACAGGAATTTGAAATATTGAAATCAAAGCCAAATTTTGTAGAGGAAAGCTGAGGGATTTGGACTTCTTTAAGTTTATAATTGAAATGTGGTGGGTAGAGTATATATATATATATATATATATATATATATATATATATATATATACTATATATATATATATATATATATATATATATATATATATATATAACGATTTTGACCAAATGAAAAGACTAATTTCCGATGGGTAGCGCCACTGAAAATTATTAAAAATTTATTAAATCGTAAAACTGTGTATTTGCTCATGCTATGATTTTTAGCAAAGTTGTAGCGCATGAGCCGGCGAAGGCTTCTTAGTTGGGTGTGAACAATTTCCGACAGGTGGCGCTACTGAAAATTACTCAAAGTGAGTTAAATCGTAAACTGTATTTGATCATGCTATCATCTTTAGCAAGGTTGTTACACATAGTTTCTAAGTTGATTGAAGAAATTTCGACAGGTGACGCCACTGAAATTTACTCAAAGTCAATTAAATCGTAAGCTGTACATATAATCATGCTATGATCTTTAGCAAAGTTGTTGCGGATAAGCCGCAAAGGTTTATTAATTGGTATGACCAAAATCCGACAGGTGGCGCCACTGAAAATTACTCATAGTGAATTAAATCATAACATGATCAAATAGATCATGTTATGATCATTAAAATAATTCAAAATTAACTGAAGATTTGTATAATGTCTTTCCTCTAAATTTATTTTAGTACTTTATAAAATAAAATATATGAAAACTTTAAAATTTGTCTTAAAATGCTTATAAAATGCTCCGAGCAAGGCTCGGTCAACCAGGTACTATATATACAAGGGGTACTTCCTTTAGACAATGATCTGCATCCAATTCTATTTTTAGATTCATTGAAAGGGACCTACGTTTAAACTTCGGCTCCGAACGGCAAATGCATTAGTTAGAGAAGTTTGACATAGTCTAATACTGATGTTTGTAACGCATAGAAATAATGGTCTGAGACCCACCTTTTAGTATACCAATCGACTTAGAATCACTTGTTTCTGTCTGAGTTGTTTTAACGATGTCCGTCCTGGTGGCTGGCCGGTTATCATTCTACAGGTCGTGTCTTAAAGATAATTTGATGAAATTTGGCACAGGCTCATGTTTTTGGTCCAAGGACGATGCCTATATATTTTGGGAGAAATCGGAGGACTATTTCGGGTACCTCCCATAGGGATGCCTTCCCGGAATAGAGTTTTTGGTCCTTTACAAGCACAAATTTAGTTGTATTTTAATAGTATTCAACACAAATATTGATTATGATAGCCTTAATCAGTGTAGCTAATTTTGTAGAAATCGGCCCATATTTGACCATACCTCCCATACAAGACACATTCTCAAAATAAGTTTATGTACACATAAAAGCACAAAAACGTTAATAACTCTAAATGTAAATGCATTTGATTTCGAAAACTTTGCACAGATAAATATTTTGTGAATATAAACCAATAACCAAAATTTGATAACAATCGGTCCACAATTGACCCTAGCTCCCATATCAGGCCCTTAGCCGAAAATGATATAAATCTCGAAATTTTGAAAAAAAATACCACATAGTATATGTATGTATGTCTCTAAGACTTAAGGAAAACTTGTTTAATTGTTGGTCCATATTTTACCTTAGTAGTGAAGGGTATCATATAGTCGGGTTCGGGCGACTTTAGCTTTTCTTACTTGTTTTAAATCATTTTTATTAGCCCTCACATACGAATTTAAACTTAAAGCTAAAAGTTTTTAAACATTAAAATGCATTAAGAAATAATTAAAAACATCTTAAAACAATAAATATTCTTAATATTTTATGATCTGAGAATAATAATTTAGCTATAATAAAATATTTTTTAAATAAAATGTTGCCACATATTAATATTTATTTATCTCAATTAACTTCCCCCTCATTTTTTTTTAAATAAAAAAAAATTATGATATTTATATAATAATTAAAGGAACCAGCTGTTTTAGTGACAGGCCCCCTTTTTCTTCTGAGTGTGAGTCGGTTGTCGGTTTATTAGTTTTGTCATAAATTTAAATCCCCCCCTGGGATTTAAACATTTTTGTTAAACATTTTCAAAAAACTTGTATATTTATTCTTTTTTATTATTATTTTTTTTTTTGCTTATTTTTATGAGCAAATGATTTTTTATATTCAGCTATAAAATAATTATCGTAAAAAATGAAAAACTTTGTCATTTAGTATGTGATTATTACAAAATAACAATTAAAACTATTAAAATTTTGCCATAAATTTGATGATGTAAAAAAAATTTGAAAAACAATAGAACTTTATATTTTTTTTAGTGTAACAAGTGTTACAGAACTATTATTAGGCATGTGGCACCATCTTGTTGAAACTACATATTCTCCAAGTCATATCCTCTTTTTTAATGGGTATCTTTTCTGATGTATAGGTCGAAGAAACAGGGACTGGAACCTTTGCCTCTAAGAGGGTAAAAACGGGTAAAAAGGGGAAAAAATCGAAAACGCTATATCTCCTAAAGTAATAGGTATAGAAACAAAAACAGCTATGAAAATAAGCGGACAGGTGTTTGGTACTTTTTTGAAACTTTGTCCGATAGGGGGTAAAAAAGGGGTGAAAATAGTTTTTTTTTTGTACCTTTTTAACCCACTCTTATATTTTAAACTAAAGAATATAGAAAGAAACTTTGTACTGCAATCAATAGATGTGAAAGAAATATTGAACACGTATTTGGTACTTTTTTTGATTTTAATAATTTAATAACTGATAACTTAACATCTCAAAAAGTAACTGCGTTTTAATAAAATGTACCGAATTCAATTGGTACTAAAGAAGTACCAAATATGCATATGGAACTTTTTGAAATTAGGGGTTAAAAAGGGGAAAAATAGTAATATTATACCTTTTGAAGAAATGAATGTTTGTCTGTATGTATGTTCTTTATAGAATAGTAAACTGTGAACTTGATCATGTTACGCTCTTTAGCGAAGATGTTGCGGATAAGCCGGCGAAGGTTTTTAAATTGATAAGACTAATTTTCGACAGATGGCGCCACTGAAAATTACTAAAAATTAATTAAAACGTAAACTGTACATTTGATCATGCTATTATATGATGCTTAAGCAAAGTTGTAGCACATGAGCCGGCGAAGGCTTTTTAGTTGGTATGAATAATTTCCGACAGGTGGCGCTGCTGAAACTTACTCAAAGTCAATTTAATCGTTAGCTGTACATTTAATCATGCTATAATCTTCAGCAAAGTTGTTGCGGATAAGCCGACGAAGGTTTATGAATTGGAATGAGCAAAGTCCGACAGGTGGCGCCACATAAAATTACTCAAAGTGAATAAAATCGTAAACTGTACATTTAATCATGTTATAATCATAAGCAAAGTTTTTACGCATAAGCAGACGAAGGGTTCTTAGTTGGTATGAACAACTTCAGGTGGCGCCACTGAAAACTACTCAAAATTAATTAAATCGTAAACTGTGCATTTGATCAGACTATAATCTTTAGCAAAGTTGTTGCGCATAAGTCGACGGACGTTTCTGTTGGTATGATCAATTTCCAAAATTATTAAAATGAGTTAAACTGTAAACTATACAAATTATGTGTTGGTCGGACAAAATAAATAAAATAATTCAAAATTAACTGAATATTTGTACAATGTCTTTCCTCTAAATTTATTTTAGAATATTAAAAAAAAATATATATAAAAACTTTAAAATTTGCCTCAAAATGCTTATCATTAAGCTCCGAGCAAGGCTCGGTCAGCCAGGTACTTCTTCAATAATGTGCCGTAAGACAGTTTCAATTGCTGAGAACGACGAGGAATCGACCATTCGGGAACGAGCTAAACGACGATGCACACAGGCCATACAATATTAGTAACCGCTATAGTCTCTTCAAATTTTGCCAATTGCTTACGTAGTTGGACGATTATGTAAACCATAAACTCCTCTTAAAGCACGATATGTGACAGAGTTTTTTGACAGTTTTATACTTTTGAAACCACGAAATGGATCACCCATTAGTTTTATTAAGTTAAATAAAACTAAAATCGTGTAATGCAAATATTTTTAAAATTATTGAAATTTATTGAAATATTGTACAAATTAATCTGACATTAAAATATTGACAATATCCAGGGGCCAAAACGCCGCATTTGACATCGATCGAAAACTCAGACTTTAAGGCAAATAGTGTGTAACATACTTTAGGGATTTTCGAAGTAATTTATTTTGCTAAAAGTTAGATGAAAGTTATTATATAAACATATCCGTTCGTTTGTCAAAACTTTAAGTTTAAATTAAATTTTTTTACTATCAGAGAACTTTTGACAAATAAGTTACAATTTATGTCATATATTATTACGATCATCCTAAAAGTATGCTACATAAATGTTTCTAAAATATCTTACATTTCGATCGTTATCGTATGTGGCGACTTGACACCAGTATTTTCCTAATTTATAGACTTTTTGCGATAGCATGTACTTCCATTATTGATTTAAAAGTTACTTCCCAAAACCCTTTTCAAAAGATTTGGTACATGTTGCCTCTTTTCCATAGTGGCATGAAATATACAGGCACTCTGTGCTATCTCGGAGTCCGTAAAATACATTTTTAAAGTCACTCCGTTATGTAAGTTTCTGTGTTTACGCTTGGCTAATTGCTTTTTACGGGAAGTCTTTCGTTAATCGGCAATATAAAAATTTTAACCCCAAAGTTTTGAAAAATACGTCAGTATAAAATTATTTAATTAGAAAAGAGAAGTAACACTCAGACAAATACTTTCTATAAAATTGTATATATATGTTTTATATATAGAAATAATAATTATGGAAACTGATGTTGCAGTGACGGGGGGCTCGAACCCGGGCAGAATATGATATATTATGTTTAATAGTCCACATTATATCGAACTAAGTCACAGCACCAAAAATTATGCATTGCCTTTTGCTGGAACTACGGAAATTGATACTGCCGTGACTGGGACTTGAACCCAGGCGGAATTTGTTATATTACGCTAAGTAGTCAACAGCACTAAAAACTGTACAATGCCATGAGCTGAAACTAGAAAAATAAGTTATTGTAGGGGGATATATGGATCAGTGTTTATGGACATTTGATTTTAACTTCCCTATACTGCAACTGACAGGAAAAACTTTGGTGGAAAGCGAATTCCACGTATGCTACTGTACGGCTGAATAACGATCTGTCTTGTGCTTTTCTGTCTACTGTCCCATCGACTACAAAGGAATGAGCTCTAACAGAAGAAAATGTCTAGCCAAGGACTCTATAATATAAAGATATTGCACTCCGTACATTTTTTTTCTGCCAAAAGTGAAATTGAAGTGGATAAAGAACAATAAAAAACACATAAACGCACAAACAAACATACATTTCATGAGCACGTGTATGTGCCTTAGCTTTCTCTCATTGGATAATCGTCTCCATTAGCTGTTTCTGAATTTGAAAAAAAGCGTCATACCCTCTTTTTTATGGGATTTTTCAAAACGACCATACGGCATATCAATGTATGGAAGTGCGATAACTTTATATTATAGAGTCTTTGCTTCAACTCTTGTTTATATTGTGAAAATTTTTGCTTCTTTGGTAATTTTTCTTGGGTTAATATAATTCTTATTTAGTCTTAACCTGTACATATTCTAGTTTTTAACACTGAAAAAGGCAAAGCGCTAAATGGGGTTCATCTTTATGAACTGAACAGGAATTATTTGATCCGATTACTATATTTTCTTCCTGATCCCTGTTTTCTTTCAATACCTAAGTATCTTTTTACCGTTTAATGACATTTGAAACGTCCATTATGGGCTGGGATTCCCCAATTTCATTTCATTCAATTTCTTAAAATTACATTTCAAAAAAAAAATATTTTTTTATATAGCATTTTAAATTCTTTGATCAAAACTAGTTCATTATTCTCAAATATTTTTTTTACTCAATCACTGATAACCAAATATTTGCTGGGTTATACTTTTATCACTCTAACCTTTTGCCAAAACCATCATAACTGCCAAGATTAATGCTAGAGTTGCCCTTAAACTAATTGAGGCCTGCAATTTTATTCCATTTTGATTTCATTTCATTTAAAATATTGAAAAATCAAAAGATTTTCCCTCAATCGATATCAATTAAAAATATTTTTTTTTTGTGATTTTATCTCTATAATACTTAAGGTTTTGTAATATTGTTCATTCATTTAAATTATCGACAGAAAAAAAAATTATTGGCAAAGTTGCATTTTAAGCAAAAGCACAAAATTCAAGGTCAAATTTTGAGGATCATTTCATCTAAAGATCGGCAGACATGAAGGGCAGCAGCAACAAACAAAATTACTTACTATATTTAGTATGTTTCTTTAACCCTTTTGTACCCAACATTTTTTTTTTTTTTTTGTTATAGCCAAAAGTACTAATATTTGATTTTGGAGTTATTACGTGCTTTTTTGTAGATCAAAAATTGTTTATAAAATAAAAAAAATAAAAACTACATTAACGCCTTTTCATTAACAGAATTTTTACTAATTCAAATGGTTTTTGTCTAAGCTAAAAATTTTAAAATTCCAAATATACAATAAATTTGTAAATATAAATGAATTTATTTGATAAGGCTATAAGACACCAATGGTCACGAAAGGGTTAATCATCAATATGTTAATTTAGCAACATCTGGTCTTTAAATTAATAGATAATATTAAAAAATTTTAAAACAGAACAATATCTTTGTTATAAGTAGACTAAAAGTCAGATATCGTAAGTGCCTCAGATTTGCATGCCAATTTTTTTCGTATTTTTATTAATGTGTAGAAATAGCAAATGTCTGTTGTTTCAACACTTCAAATTGAGGCACTCGAACACAGATTGTTTCAATAAAAATGTCAACAGCTAACATTTGATTTTTCGAAATTATTTGGAAAAGTTCCCGATATTTTTGTTCATAAAATTGAGTCATTATATCCTAAACCACTACTACATAGTTTTTTTCTGACACTTTTAAATGAAGATCATTTGCTTTAACCAGGGACCGAAAATAACTGTTATTTTTGAATTTTTTATTAAAAAAGCAACCTCAAGGAAATGTCTTGGACCAAATTTTCAAAAAAAAAAAAAAATAAATGTCAAAAAATAACTTTTATTTTCTGACTTTTACGATAAAAGTTATAACAGTTACGGTCCCTGTATTTAACTTGTCTCCTTAGGTGTTAAAAGAAACAACGATGTAGGGTATCCTAAAGTCGTTATCACAATAAACTAAACACGAAGTAAGACTAAGACATACCCTAAGACATAAACTGAAATATATCCTGAGATATAGACTAAGACATAGACTAAGACATAGACTAAGACATAGGCTAAGACATAGACTAAGACATAGACTAAGACATAGACTAAGACATAGACTAAGACATAGACTAAGACATAGACTAAGACATAGACTAAGACATAGACTAAGACATAGACTAAGACATAGACTAAGACATAGACTAAGACATAGACTAAGACATAGACTAAGACATAGACTAAGACATAGACTAAGACATAGACTAAGACATAGACTAAGACATAGACTAAGACATAGACTAAGACATAGACTAAGACATAGACTAAGACATAGAATAAGACATAGACTAAGACATAGACTAAGACATAGACTAAGACATAGACTAAGACATAGACTAACCCATAGACTAAGACATAGACTAAGACATAGACTAAGACATAGACTAAGACATAGACTAAGACATAGACTAAGATATAGACTAAGACATAGACTAAGACATAGACTAAGACATAGACTAAGACATAGACTAAGACATAGACTAAGACATAGACTAAGACATAGACTAAGACATAGACTAAGACATAGACTAAGACATAGACTAAGACATAGACTAAGACATAGACTAAGACATAGACTAAGACATAGACTAAGACATAGACTAAGACATAGACTAAGACATAGACTAAGACATAGACTAAGACATAGACTAAGACATAGACTAAGACATAGACTAAGACATAGACTAAGACATAGACTAAGACATAGACTAAGACATAGACTAAGACATAGACTAAGACATAGACTAAGACATAGACTAAGACATAGACTAAGACATAGACTAAGACATAGACTAAGACATAGACTAAGACATAGACTAAGACATAGACTAAGACATAGACTAAGACATAGACTAAGACATAGACTAAGACATAGACTAAGACATAGAATAAGACATAGACTAAGACATAGACTAAGACATAGACTAAGACATAGACTAACCCATAGACTAAGACATAGACTAAGACATAGACTAAGACATAGACTAAGACATAGACTAAGACATAGACTAAGATATAGACTTCTTTTGTTGTGATTTCATCGAGGTCTCTACATTCTACAGTTATCTCCGGGCTGCAAGATTAAGACTTGCAGCCCGGAGATAACTGTAGAATGTAGAGACCTCGATGAAATCACAACAAAAGAAGACATTTGTAATGCATTTGTGGAGCAGCTAGGTGTTCATGATGTGAATGTTGCAAATATAAAGAGCATAAGGAGAGCATACGGTGGTACCCAGACGGCAAAGATAAGCCTTCCACCCGAAATTGCCCATAAAGTCTTAGAAATTGGGAAAGTAAGGATAGGTTGGGTTATATGCCGTCTTAGAAAAACAGTGGTATTAAGACAGTGTTATAGGTGCCTAGAATATGGACATATAGCCACGTCTTGCAAAAACCCTCAAGATAGATCAAACTTGTGTAAAAGGTGTGGTAAAAGCGGGCATATAGCGAGGGATTGTAAAAATGATCCTGAATGTATGTTCTGTAAACAGATGCAAAAACAAGTAGTGAACCATGTTGCAGGCAGTGTAAGATGCCCAACCTTCAGAGAAGCGCTGGTAAAAAGTCGTAAATGAAAGTAATACAACTAAATTTAAACCACTGTCGCGCAGCTCAAGACTTACTCTCGCAGACCATTCGCGAAAATGATGTTGATGTCGCAATTATATGTGAACAACATAGAAATATGCAATCGAGCTCGTGGGTGAAGGACTCTACCGGAAAAACCGCTATATGGGCTTGTGGAAAACGTGGCATTGAAAATACGCAAATTCAAGCCGACGAAGGATTTATAAGAGCCAAAATAGGAGGCATCTACATATATAGCTGCTATGCCCCACCTAGTGCAACAATCGAGCAATTCGAACATATGTTAACTCTCCTCAAAAGAGACGCAGAGCTTCATAACCCAAAAATTATTGCCGGCGATTTTAATGCTTGGTCTATCGAATGGGGAAGCAAAACCACAAACAGAAGAGGACGTATCCTACTAGAAATGTTTTCTAGCGATGACTTAACACTAGCCAACAAAGGAAATGCTAATACATTCAGAGCTAGAGATCTAGGTTCAATAATAGACCTAACTTTTGTAAGTAGCTCACTGGCAGGAAGGCTGGACTGGAAAGTTAGCGAAAAGTACACACATAGCGACCACCAGGCTATATTCTTCTCTATAGAGGAAACAGGGAGAATGCGTCAGCGAAATACTCCATCCCCAATTTACAGGGGATGGGCATGTAACAAACTAGACGAAGAGTCATTTAAAGAGACTATAAACAGTACAACATCATTAGAAGGCACAGCTTTAGATATGTCTGAGCAACTAATGAGTAAAATTACAGAGGCATGCAATGTGTCTATGCCGAGACGAAGGCTTGCTGCTAACCGCCCACCTATCTACTGGTGGAATCCTGAAATAAGCAGCCTCAGACTAAAATGCTTAAAAGCAAGACGAAAATGCCAACGTCAAAGAAATAGAGCGGATTTTGTTGAAAGGCAAAATTACTACAAAACTGCAAGAAAAGAATTTCAAAAGGCTATCTCTAAAAGCAAGCGTGAATGCTTTAAGCAGATATGCCTAGAGGCAGATGCAGACCCCTGGGGAAAAGCATATAAGGTAGTAACATCACGGCTAAAGGCTGGAAAATCGCCACAGCCCACTTGTCCTATCCTAGTGAAGCAAATAGTCGAAACTCTGTTCCCAAAACACAGTGATGCTCCTTACACTAATAACACACCTGTAAGTCGAGACCAGATAATAGCAGTCACGCAGGAAGAGATAGTTCAAACCGCCTCAAAATTATTGACGAAAAAAGCACCAGGTCCAGACTATATCCCAAACAACGCACTTAAAATGGCAATGTTAACCGCCCCCAGCTTGTTTGTAAAGGTCTTTAATCGTTGTATGGAAGAAGGTATTTTCCCAGAAAGGTGGAAGAAACAGACACTGGTTCTGATTCCGAAACCAAATAAACATCCGGGAGAGCCTTCATCATATAGACCCATTTGTCTATTAGACTCCGTTGGTAAAGTATTTGAAAGTATTATACACAAAAGACTACTTCCGATCATAGAAGAAAATGGCGGACTTTCCGACCGTCAATATGGATTCCGCAAGTCAAGATCTACTATCGACGCAATAAGCATGGTCGTAGATATAGCAAAAAAGGCAATCGAAGGACGTCGAGCCAAAAGAAAATACTGTGCAGTGATAACCCTCGATGTTAAAAATGCTTTCAATACAGCAAACTGGTTACGTATTATGGATACCTTATGTAGACTTGGGGTACCTGAGTATTTGACAAAGATTATTGGTAGCTACTTTTCTAATAGAGAGTTGTGGTATAACACGGATGATGGAACTGGCAAATATACTGTAACCGCTGGTGTTCCTCAGGGCTCAGTGCTAGGACCACTTCTGTGGAACATTATGTACAATGACGTGTTAAACCTTAAAATTCCAGACGAGGCAAATACAATATGTTTTGCAGATGACATTGTTATTGTTGTCACGGCCAGACATATCGATGAGATAGAATTACTATCAAATGAAGCAGTATATAATATTAGATCGTGGATGAAATCATGTGGATTGGAATTAGCTGAACACAAAACAGAGGCAGTGTTAATAAGCCGTCGTCGAAAGCGAGAAAAAATAAATATAAAAATTGGGAATCACACCATTTCAACCCAGCAGCAACTCACTTACCTCGGAGTTGTTATAGACGATAGACTAAAATTTAAGCAACATATAGAAAAAATAAGCGCAAAAGCATCGAATATCGCTGCAGCCCTTTCAAGAATGATGCCAAATGTAGGAGGGCCGAAGCAGAACAAAAGAAGATTAATATCTTCAGTAGTCAAATCAACTATTTTATACGCAGCTCCCATATGGTCGGAAGCTCTTAATGTTGATTCGGTGGCGAAAATTCTGAACTCAGTTTACAGATTATGTGCTCTTAGGGTGTGTAGTGCATACAGAACTACGTCATTGGACGCAGCTTGTGTTATAGCTGGAATGATTCCAATCGACATATTAGCGGATGAAGCAAAACGTGTATATAGGAAAAAAAAATCAAACCCCGGAAACTCAACTGAGATTCAAAAAATGGAGAGGATAGTCTCAATACAGACATGGCAAAGAAGATGGGAGGAAAGCCCAAAAGGAAGATGGACCTTTAGGTTGATACCTAAAATTGAATCCTGGCTAAACAGGACACACGGAGAAGTAAATTATTATCTCACCCAATTCCTTACTGGGCATGGAGGATATAGAAACTATTTGTATAAGTACAAACTAGATACGTCCCAAAATTGTCCGCTTTGTACAAACCAAATACAGGATGCAGAACATGTCATGTTTTGGTGTCCAAGTTTTGAAAACGTACGGCTGATGACGGAAGTCGCCATTGGGCAAAGAATTAATGCCGAAAATATAATAGATGTGATGCTAACAAGAAAAGAAAACTGGGATGCAGTTTGTCGGCTCATCAAAAACGTACACGAAGTTCTGAGAGAGGAAGAAAAACGTAGAAAACTCCTTCAAACAGATAGAAGTAGTGACTAATTAAGTCAATCCGGCCCTGCGAAGTAATATCGTTGCAGACAGTCCCGCAGGGTGACGGAGGAGAAAGGAGGTGTTTTTAGTCAGTAAGAATCTGACATAACCCAAGCCTATAATCAACAACCAATAGAGACAGTACCAACCACCACATTTGGGTATCTGTTGCAAGATTTTCACCTACCTATCACAAAAAAAAAAAAAAAAAAAAAAAAAAAAAAGATATAGACTAAGACATAGACTAAGACATAGACTAAGACATAGACTAAGACATAGACTAAGACATAGACTAAGACATAGACTAAGACATAGACTAAGACATAGACTAAGACATAGACTAAGACATAGACTAAGACATAGACTAAGACATAGACTAAGACATAGACTAAGACATAGACTAAGACATAGACTAAGACATAGACTAAGACATAGACTAAGACATAGACTAAGACATAGACTAAGACATAGACTAAGACATAGACTAAGACATAGACTAAGACATAGACTAAGACATAGACTAAGACATAGACTAAGACATAGACTAAGACATAGACTAAGACATAGACTAAGACATAGACTAAGACATAGACTAAGACATAGACTAAGACATAGACTAAGACATAGACTAAGACATAGACTAAGATTAAAGACTAAGACATAGACTAAGACATAGACTAAGACATAGATTAAGACATAGACTAAGACATAGACTAAGAAATAGACTAAGACATAGACTAAGACATAGACTAAGACATAGACTAAGACATAGACTAAGACATAGACTAAGACATAGACTAAGACATAGACTAAGACATAGACTAAGACATAGACTAAGACATAGACTAAAACATAGACTAAGACATAGACTAAGACATAGACTAAGACATAGACTAAGACATAGACTTAGACATAGACTAAGACATAGACTAAGACATAGACATAGAAAAAGACTAAGACATAGACATAGACTAAGACATAGACTATGACATAGACTAAGACATAGACTAAGACATAGACTAAGACAAAGACTAAGAGACTAAGACAAAGACTAAGAGACTAAGACATAGACTAAGACGTAGACTAAGACATAGACTAAGACATAGACTAAGACATAGACTAAGACATAGACTAAGACATAGACTAAGACATAGACTAAGACATAGACTAAGACATAGACTAAGACATAGACTAAGACATAGACTAAGACATAGACTAAGACATAGAATAAGACATAGACTAAGACATAGACTAAGACATAGACTAAGACATAGACTAAGACATAGACTAAGACATAGACTAAGACATAGACTAACCCATAGACTAAGACATAGACTAAGACATAGACTAAGACATAGACTAAGACATAGACTAAGATATAGACTAAGACATAGACTAAGACATAGACTAAGACATAGACTAAGACATAGACTAAGACATAGACTAAGACATAGACTAAGACATAGACTAAGACATAGACTAAGACATAGACTAAGACATAGACTAAGACATAGACTAAGACATAGACTAAGACATAGACTAAGACATAGACTAAGACATAGACTAAGACATAGACTAAGACATAGACTAAGACATAGACTAAGACATAGACTAAGACATAGACTAAGACATAGACTAAGACATAGACTTAGACATTGACTATGACATAGACTATGACATAGACTAAGACATAGACTAAGACATAGACTTAGACATTGACTATGACATAGACTATGACATAGACTAAGACATAGACTAAGACATAGACTAAGACATACCTAAGACTAAGACATAGACAAAGACTAAGACAAAGACTAAGACATAGACTAAGACATAGACTAAGACATAGACTAAGACATAGACTAAGACATAGACTAAGACATAGACTAAGACATATACTAAGACATAGGCTAAGACATTGACTAAGACATAGACTAAGACATAGTCTAAGACATAGACTAAGACATAGACCAAGAAATAGACTAAGACGTATACTAAAACTTAATTTTGTGGAAAGTTTTAAATGAAAATATAAAAAATATATCTTGGAAACTGGAGGAGATAGAACCATTTGGTCAATAATCTGTGATCACTAAAAAAAATTTCGAAATTTGTTCTAAAACTTTATTTTTTGAATTTTTTTATGAAAATATAAAACCTTAATTATCTGTGAAACTAGAGGAGATAGAGACATTTGGGCAATAATCTGTGATCACTAGAAAAAGCTTTAAATTCTTAATAGAACTTAATTTTTTGAAAAATTTGATATGAAAATATAAACCCTAATTATCTTGGAAACTAGAGGAGACAGAGCGATTTGAGCAAAATTCGTACTTAAACTTAATTTTTTGGAAATTTTTATGTGAAAACAAAACCTTAATTATTTTGGAAACTAAAGGAGATAGAGCGAGTAATACTCGTATCTACTGTAAGGTTTTATGTTTTTTGAATGCACTCTTTTGAAGGCTGGTTGTAAAGTGAATGCTTGATTGATTTATTTTTAAGCTTTTGACGATTTTCATCAAGTTTTTCGTAGTTTACCACTATGAAGTGCATAATTGTTAAAAATAATAATTACTATTAAGTCAAACCAAAACTATAGACTTTACAAATCAAGTTTTAGGCTCACCTTGTCGTTTATTTTAATTAAATTGCATTACGTATAAATATTTAACTTCTTTACTTATATATTTTGTATATGGTAGGGAAAAATTGAAAAGGGTTTGAAAAAATTAAAAAAAATTATTTTAAATCTGAATTGAGGAATAGAAGAATTTAAGCTAGACTAGCTCTTATAAAGTTAAGTATGTAGTTTTTCCATTATTTAATTTTTTGTAAACCCCTTTGTACACCATTTACATTACAACTAACGTTATTTAAAGTTTCAATTTTCTACTTTTCGCTCATAATATAAAAAAATATATTGAAATGCTGGCAATAACCAACTTTAGCCACAAAAAGTTTTAGTTCGAGAAATAAAAAACCAAAGTTCCACCATATGTGGGGTTTCTTTCAGTTAAAAGCCGGCAACGGCAAAACGATCTCTGCTCTGTCTTAGCCAAAGTAACTGCTGTAAACGCATATTGTCAGGCCTTAAAATTGCAAAAAATGCTGATGTATTGAGCAAAGCGAATATTTTAAATCAACGCAATACTTCAAACTTTAAAATAAAACAAAGTAAAAAGGAGTCGGTAAAATCCGACCCTATGATACGCTGCACTGTAAAGGTCATTTGTAATCATTTGTAAATCGATCACAAATCTGCAAATTTAAAAATTTGTTAATGGTATTGAATAAGATATGAAATTTTAACAAATCCTTGAGTGTAAAATATTGCTATATATATATCGACCAATTGTATCTACTAATGAAAATGGTTGCCATAAGATATAGTCCAAAATTATTACTAAGAAAAAATTTTGTTTGTTATACATATTCGAATTAAAATACATTCATCTTTAAAACTAATTCCTAATGAGATGAAATTAAAGTTGACTAAATTTTCTAAGCTTTACAAACATCATGACAAACTTATAATACCCTTCCCACCTATGGGTTTATAAAACACACCCAATTTTTAAAATATAAACATACATAGTTATATACAGATTTAAACAAAAAATATATCTTTTTCAAAACCTCCTAATCGGTTTTTCAGTTTTTGCTTAAACCAAAACAAAAAAAAATATTTATTTATAAAAATTTAAAATGATCCGTTTAAAAGAGTCATTATAAATTCCTGCAACGTTTTTTCTTATGTATTTCTATATAAATTATAATATAATATTACATTATGTATTTTTATGAATATGAAAAAAAAGAAACTAAATTGGCAGTTATTTAACTCGCAACACCCAGAAGAAGTTTTTGAAGTCTTGTTTGTTTCAATCTCGAATTTTTATATCTGATGTATAACTCTGTCATTGCGACATGATCGACGTCACGTTTACATTAATTTGCCACAAATTTTGTATTTTATTATTTTTCAAATAGGGAGTTTTTAGTCATACATTTAGTCATACAATTCTTTTAAAAAACATGTAATAATTTACTTAATTATATTATTATTATTATTCTAAACATAAAATGTTTAACTTATTAAGGGATATCCTTGGAGAAACTGTTTTGTTAATAAAATTAACCAAAGGCAAATTCACAAAATTCGTCTTAGGCTCCATTTTCGTACATAACGAAATCGTGAACAAAATGTCTTGGTCTATGTCTTAGTCTATGTCTTAGTCTATGTCTTAGTCTATGTCTTAGTCTATGTCTTAGTCGATGTCTTAGTCTATGTCTTAGTCTATGTCTTAGTCTATGCATTAGTCTACGTCTTAGTCTATGTCTTAGTCTATGTCTTAGTCTATGTCTTAGTCTATGTCTTAGTCTATGTCTTAGTCTATGTCTTAGTCTATGTCTTAGTCTATGTCTTAGTCTATGTCTTAGTCTATGTCTTAGTCTATGTCTTAGTCTATGTCTTAGTCTGTGTCTTAGTCTATGTCTTAGTCTATGTCTTAGTCTATGTCTTAGTCTATGTCTTAGTCTATGTCTTAGTCTATGTCTTAGTCTATGTCTTAGTCTATGTCTTAGTCTATGTCTTAGTCTATGTCTTAGTCTATGTCTTAGTCTATGTCTTAGTCTATGTCTTAGTCTATGTCTTAGTCTATGTCTTAGTCTATGTCTTAGTCTATGTCTTAGTCTATGTCTTAGTCTATGTCTTAGTCTATGTCTTAGTCTATGTCTTAGTCTATGTCTTAGTCTATGTCTTAGTCTATGTCTTAGTCTATGTCTTAGTCTATGTCTTAGTCTATGTCTTAGTCTATGTCTTAGTCTATGTCTTAGTCTATGTCTTAGTCTATGTCTTAGTCTATGTCTTAGTCTATGTCTTAGTCTATGTCTTAGTCTATGTCTTAGTCTATGTCTTAGTCTATGTCTTAGTCTATGTCTTAGTCTATGTCTTAGTCTATGTTTTAGTCTATGTCTTAGTCTATGTCTTAGTCTATGTCTTAGTCTATGTCTTAGTGTATGTCTTAGTCTATGTCTTAGTCTATGTCTTAGTCTATGTCTTAGTCTATGTCTTAGTCTATGTCTTAGTCTATGTCTTAGTCTATGTCTTGGTCTATGTCTTATTCTATATCTTAGTCTATGTCTTAGTCTATGTCTTAGTCTATGTCTTAGTCTATGTCTTAGTCCATGTCTTAGTCTATTTCTTAGTCTATGTCTTAGTCTATGTCTTAATCTATGTCTTAGTCTATGTCTTAGTCTATGTCTTAGTCTATGTCTTAGTCTATGTCTTAGTCTATGTCTTAGTCTATGTCTTAGTCTATGTCTTAGTCTATGTCTTAGTTTATGTCTTAGTCTATGTCTTAGTCTATGTCTTAGTCTATGTCTTAGTCTATGTCTTAGTCTATGTCTTAGTCTATGTCTTAGTCTATGTCTTAGTCTATGTCTTAGTCTATGTCTTAGTCTATGTCTTAGTCTATGTCTTAGTCTATGTCTTAGTCTATGTCTTAGTCTATGTCTTAGTCTATGTCTTAGTCTATGTCTTAGTCTATGTCTTAGTCTATGTCTTAGTCTATGTCTTAGTCTATGTCTTAGTCTATGTCTTAGTCTATGTCTTAGTCTATGTCTTAGTCTATGTCTTAGTCTATGTCTTAGTCTATGTCTTAGTCTATGTCTTAGTCTATGTCTTAGTCTATGTCTTAGTCTATGTCTTAGTCTATGTCTTAGTCTATGTCTTAGTCTATGTCTTAGTCTATGTCTTAGTCTATGTCTTAGTCTATGTCTTAGTCTATGTCTTAGTCTATGTCTTAGTCTATGTCTTAGTCTATGTCTTAGTCTATGTCTTAGTCTATGTCTTAGTCTATGTCTTAGTCTATGTCTTGGTCTATGTCTTATTCTATGTCTTAGTCTATGTCTTAGTCTATGTCTTAGTTTATATCTTAGTCTATGTCTTAGTCTATGACTTAGTCTATGTCTTAGCCTATGTCTTAGTCAATGTCTTAGTCTATGTCTTAGTCTATGTCTTAGTCTATGTCTTAGTCTATGTCTTAGTTTATGTCTTAGTTTATGTCTTAGTTTATGTCTTAGTCTGTCTTAGTCTATGTCTTAGTCTACTTCTTAGTTTATGTCTTAGTCTGTCTTAGTCTATGTCTTAGTCTATGTCTTAGTCTATGTCTTAGTCTATGTCTTAGTCTATGTCTTAGTCTATGTCTTAGTCTATGTCTTAGTCTATGTCTTAGTCTATGTCTTAGTCTATGTCTTAGTCTATGTCTTAGTCTATGTCTTAGTCTATGTCTTAGTCTATGTCTTAGTCTATGTCTTAGGCTATGTCTTAGTCTATGTCTTAGTCTATGTCTTAGTCTATGTCTTAGTCTATGTCTTAGTCTATGTCTTAGTCTATGTCTTAATCTATGTCTTAGTCTATGTCTTAGTCTATGTCTTAGTCTATGTCTGAGTCTATGTCTTAGTCTATGTCTTAGTCTATGTCTTAGTCTATGTCTTAGTCTATGTCTTAGTCTATGTCTTAAGCTATGTCTTAGTCTATGTCTTAGTCTTTGTCTTAGTCTATGTATTAGTCTATGTCTCAGTCTATATTTTAGTCTATATCATAGTCTATGTCTTAGTCTCTGTCTTAGTTTATGTCTTGGTGTATGTCTTAGCCTATGTCTTAGCCTATGCTTTAGTCTATAGGTTTGTCTATCCTTATTCTAAATCTTAGTTTATGCTTTATTCTCGTGTCTTAGTGTCTATTTGCTGGGTATAGCTTCGAGCCACAACATTTGCATTAACTGACTCAAACTATTCCCACGCTTTAGAAAACTGAAAACCTAAGTTCTATTTTTGTACATGAGTATTTGATTTGCCAAAGCCAAACCGTTATTTTCGCAGAATTTTCACTGATTTTTAAACTGATAAGACAGTCAGTCCCTCAGTCTTAGTCAGACTCAGTCAGTCCAAAGCAAATAACAAAATCAAAGTCACATTTACAAAAGTCTTAAACATTTTCTTAGCAGCAGATTCTACGAAAAAATGTATTTATTTTATTTATTTATTGTTTGTTTGTTTTGAGGACTTATCTATCAGTCAGTAGCTACGAATAGTAGTAAAGCTCCTCTACGGCTATAAAAATTTCTTGTCAGCGTGTTTCTTTTTCTGTTTCGTTTTTTATTTTATTTTAAAGTAAATATTTTTTTTAATCGTGTACAACAGAAATTTTGCTAGACTTTCTGTCGTCGTTGTTTGGCTTTTTTTCATTTCGAACATTTTAGTCTATAGCAACAATCTAGAGAGCTATATAAGCGGCCATAGCTTAGCACACATTTACTATAACGTGGTATTAGCTGTGTTTTAATGTCTTACGTTTCTGTGAAGCTATTTATTTAAATTTTTAAAAAATACTTTAAATGGAGATAAACAGGAACATAGCTATTATAGTTAATAATATCCCAGCAAACATGAGGATATGACAATCATTTGAATAATTTGTTAGATAGCAATAGCTGTTTAATGTTTTTTTAAAACAGTTATTAAAATAAAGACATCCTAAACCAAAATTTATAAAAAATAAGGATTAATATTTTTATATAAAAAACCTAACATTTTTCATAAAAACTTTAAAAAAAGCAAAAATGCGCAAGGTTTTGCTAGTTTACTTTAAAGCCAAGACTCTAAACTATTTTCTAAAGTATATTTAAAAATTGTAGTATGCGCTGCTAAAAAGATCAGGTCTATTATTTATGATAAACTCACAAAAAAAAAAAATATAAAATTTGATGTGACCTTTTGTCCATTAGTCAGCATAAATAAATTCAAACACACAGTTCACATTTAAGTCTACATTTAACACTAATTCTATATAAACCCTATTCCCGATAAGTAACTAAAAATATCAAACATTGTAACAAATTTTATCGGAAATCGGTCCTTATTTTGTTTTAGTACCTTCCGCTCACATACACACGCGTACATATCTATATAGCAAAGATGATCTTTTAAAAACATTTTTGAATCTAACAGAATTTGAGGGCGGGTGTATCAGATACGTCACAACCTAAGATAAATATCATTATTATTTGTTTACATTCTTAAGCTGCATTAAATTGTTTATTTGCTTTATTTTATAAAAAAAAATAATGACAACATTTTTTTCAAAGAATATCGTCATTAAATAACTTATCATTCGCATGTGACATCAGTTTATTTTGTCATCTCTCACAGAAGAAATTCGGTGTTGCCCAATCACCTGAATTCGGGGCATAAAAATAACATATACAATTGCAATTTGTCTATTCCTAATAAGCATACATTTTTTTAGTTGTTCTGTTTTTCCTCACTTTTCTACAGCAGGGAAACCAGAAATTTGCTATTTTAAAAAGTTTTTAGTCCATATTTTGGTCGATGTCCTAATATAAATCTTCAGGTCTTAGTATATGTCTCAGCCTATGTCTTAGTCTATGTCCTAGTTTATGTCTTAGTCTATGTCTCAGTCTCAGTCTATGTCTTAGTCTATGTCTTGGTCTATGTCTTAGTCTATGTCTTGGTCTATATCTTAGTCTATGTCTTAGTCTATGTCTTAGTCTATGTCTTAGTCTATGTCTTAGTCTATGTCTTAGTCTTTGTCTTAGTCTACGTCTTAGTCTATGTCTTAGTCTATGACTTAGTCTATGTCTTAGTCTATGTCTTAGTCTATGTCTTAGTCTATGCCTTAGTCTATGTCTTAGTCTATGTCTTAGTGTATGTCTTAGTTTATGTGTTAGTCTAAGTCTTAGTCTATGTCTTAGTCTATGTCTTAGTCTATGTCTTAGTCTATGTCTTAGTCTATGTCTTAGTCTATGTCTTAGTCTATGTCTTAGTCTATGCCATAGTCTGTGTCTTAGTCTATGTCTTAGTGTATGTCTTAGTTTATGTGTTAGTCTAAGTCTTAGTCTATGTCTTAGTCTATGTCTTAGTCTATGTCTTAGTCTATGTCTTAGTCTATGTCTTAGTCTATGTCTTAGTCTATGTCTTAGTCTATGTCTTAGTCTATGTCTTAGTCTATGTCTTAGTCTATGTCTTAGTCTATGTCTTAGTCTATGTCTTAGTCTATGTCTTAGTCTATGTCTTAGTCTATGTCTTAGTCTATGTCTTAGTCTATGTCTTAGTCTATGTCTTAGTCTATGTCTTAGTCTATGTCTTAGTCTATGTCTTAGTCTATGTCTTAGTCTATGTCTTAGTCTATGTCTTAGTCTATGTCTTAGTCTATGTCTTAGTCTATGTCTTAGTCTATGTCTTAGTCTATGTCTTAGTCTATGTCTTAGTCTATGTCTTAGTCTATGTCTTAGTCTATGTCTTAGTCTATGTCTTAGTCTATGTCTTAGTCTATGTCTTAGTCTATGTTTTAGTCTATGTCTTAGTCTATGACTTAGTCTATGTCTTAATCTATGTCTTAGTCTATGTCTTAGTCTATGTCTTAGTCTATGCCTTAGTCTATGTCTTAGTCTATGTCTTAGTCTATGCCATAGTCTATGTCTTAGTCTATGTCTTAGTCTATGTCTTAGTGTATGTCTTAGTTTATGTGTTAGTCTAAGTCTTAGTCTATGTCTTAGTCTATGTCTTAGTCTATGTCTTAGTCTATGTCTTAGTCTATGTCTTAGTCTATGTCTTAGTCTATGTCTTAGTCTATGTCTTAGTCTATGTCTTAGTATATGTCTTAGTCTATGTCTTAGTCTATGTCTTAGTCTATGTCTTAGTCTATGTCTTAGTCTATGTCTTAGTCTATGTCTTAGTCTATGTCTTAGTCTATGTCTTAGTCTATGTCTTAGTCTATGTCTTAGTCTATGTCTTAGTCTATGTCTTAGTCTATGTTTTAGTCTATGTCTTAGTCTATGTCTTAGTCTATGTCTTAGTCTATGTCTTAGTCTATGTCTTAGTCTATGTCTTAGTCTATGTCTTAGTCTATGTCTTAGTCTATGACTTAGTATATGTCTTAGTCTATGTCTTAGTCTATGTCATTTTCATAAATAGTACTATTTGCATAAATAGTGCCATTTGCATAAATAGTACCACGTGCATAAATAGTACCATTTGCATAAATAGTACCACGTGCATAAATAGTACCATTTGCATATATAGTACTATTTGCATAAATAGTACTATTTGCATAAATAGTACCATTTGCCTAAATAGTACCATTTGCATAAATAGTACCATTTCCATAAATAGTACCATTTGCATAAATAGTACCATTTGCCTAAATAGTACCATTTGCATAAATAGTACCATTTGCATAAATAGTACCATTTGCCTAAATAGTACCATTTGCATAAATAGTACCATTTGCATAAACAGTACTATTTGCATAAATAGTACCAATTGTATCAATAGTACCATTTGCATAAATAGTACCATTTCCATAAATAGTACCATTTGCATAAATAGTATTATTTGCATAAATAGTACCATTTGCATAAATAGTACCATTTTTATAAATAATACCATTTGCATAAATAGTACCATTTGCGTAAATAGTACCATTTGCATAAATAGTACCATTTGCATAAATAGTACCATTTGCATAAATAGTACCATTTGCATAAATAGTACCATTTGCATAAATAGTACCATATGCATAAATAGTACCATTTGCAAAAATAGTACCATTTGCATAAATAGTACCATTTGCATAAATAGTACCATTTGCATAAATAGTACCATTTGCATAAATAGTACCGTTTGCATAAATGATACCATTTGCATAAATGATACCATTTGAATAAATAGTACCTCTTGCATTAATAGTACCATTTCCATAAATAGTACTATTTGTCTTCATATATGTCGTAATCCAGATCTTTTATATTTCCTAGCGAATGACTTAGCGCTTTTGTTACTCTTACTCTGGTTTATCTCATCGCATCAGCAAATTTTGAAACTATTCCGAAACATTTGAGATATCATGCGGTTGCCCTCTTTGTTGTCTCAAAAAAAACCAACACGAAAGAATCACGAGTAGTTGAGGTTTTATTGTGAGACGATCCATCATTTGTTTTAAAACAGAAATAAATTTGTTTATTTTTGTAATTGTATTTATTTATTTAATTTTATTATTTTTTTTTTTTTTGCATTTCATTTGATTAAATCGTTTTTAAAAATGTTAATTAGTTCTAATTTTAATTTCAAACGAACAAGTTTATAAAACGATTCGCGTGTTCTGATTGGTTTTTGCGTGTGAATACACGCCCACTTTTTGTTGATTTTGTTGTTGATTCTTAGAAATTTTTTTTTATATTGTCTTCATAGAAAATTGGCAATTGTTTTCAAAATATATAAATTATATCGGTTTGAAATTTATTATAGTATAATTAAAAGTTGCTTGTAAATGCATAAGATAAAGGTATGATAAATATATTTACAAAAAATTATTTTGAATATTTTTAAATACAAGAAATTGACTCATATAAATGTCGAGACACGTGAACTTAATTGTTGAGTCGTAGAATTTAGTTTCAGACTTCCTTTCGAAAGATCGATTTAAAAAAGAATTAAATTGAATTTTTAATTTTCTTACAATATTTTAAAATCAACCCATTGTAATTTTTAATATTTATTTAATACAAATAGTTTAATTTCAGTACTAGTATTTGCATTTAAATTACATTTTCCTAGCATTATCTTTTTTTATATATTATGATCTTACACAACGATCAAGTTTTACTGTACATTCAGTTACACTTTTTCAACTTTAAACATTCTTATATATTCATAGTCGTTCGTAGTTGTCGTGTTTTTATACCTTGAATTTCAAAAAAATTTTGATTTGACTAAGCACAACACAGACTGCTTGGTTCCAGCTAACGATCAGGCGGCCACAGCTAAAATAAAAACAACCAATAGTATATATATGTATATGTTTGTATATATATTCGTATGTATATACCATACAAACATTCCTACTATAAAAATTCTAACAAAAAAAAAAAAAAATACTCGCATGCAACTAAATTTCTTCTTTGGCTAAACTACGAGGTTAGTATGAAAAGTGTCCTAATGAAAATATTTGTGATTTTGATCATATAAACATAATATAGGTATTATGTATATATTGGGCAATCGTAAATCTTTGACTTGTTGCTAAAAAGGCCAATGTCAATTTTTTGCTGTTTTGAGTTAATCGTTGCATTTTAATCCTCCACTTAATCCTCTTTTGTCGGCTTCAACAGCTAATCTCTGACTTAACTCAGAACAGATTTATAAGGGTTTTTTCTGGACAATGTTACAATGAATTTATATGGAAATTAAAAACTTTGAATCAAATTTTCTCAAAACTATTTTATTTGACATTGGCCCTTTTAGCGCCAAGGCACAGAAATATTAACCTGACCCTTATTTTTAAGATCGTCTCAAAATCCCTTTTTATGTCAAACTAACTATGACCGTCCGTCTAGCTGTAAGTTTTCGATTATTGTTTTGAATGACTTCCATAAGACTGCCTTCCGGAATAAAAATGTTGGCCCTTTACAGGCACAAAACTAATTTCTTGTGATCGGTACATATTGATCATACCTTATAAAAAAATATAAAAAAATAAGACTCGAAAATCATTTAAGTAATTTTTGAATCTTATTTTTATTTTTTATTCCCGAAAATAAAAAAAAACGATTGTGAGTCTAAACTTTAGACTTTTTACATTCATATAGGTAACCTATAATATCTTTTTGCTTAAAACATTCCACATCGAAAGCTTTTTAGTGAAAACCTGCCAAGCCTTTAATTAAAAACATCAAATGTCGAAAGTATTTCAATAAAAAAGATTTTCATATAAAACTTTCGATAGATTCGAAGATTTCTTATATAAAACTTTTGTCGTCAAAATATTTCGGTTAGAAAACTCAACAGATTTCCTAAAGGTTAATTTTAATATTAAAAGCTTTCTACTTAAAACATCGTATATCGAAAGCATTCCAATATAAAACTGCCAATATTTTAGGATTTAATTTATAAAACTTTCGAAGTCGAAAGGTTTCCTTAAATAAACTTTCGATATCGAAAAGTTTTCTATAGAAAACTTTTAATTTTCTTCACAAAACTTTGAATATCGAAAGATTTCATATATAAAACTTTTGATGTTAAACTTTTAATTTCGAAAGCTTTCCTATAGAAAGAAAACTTTAGTATCGAAAAATTTCCTTCAATAACCTTTCAATAGCGAAAGCTTTCCTTTAATAAACTTTCGATATCAAAAGCTTTTCTATAGAAAACTTTCGCTATCGAAAGCTTTCCTATAGAAAACTTTCGCTATAGAAAACTTTCGCTATCGAAAGCTTTCCTATAGAAAACTTTCGCTATTGAAAGCTTTCCTATAGAAAACTTTCGCTATCGAAAGCTTTCCTATAGAAAACTTTCGCCAACGAAAGCTTTCCTATAGAAAACTTTCGCTAACGAAAGCTTTCCTATAGAAAACTTTCGCCAACGAAAGCTTTCCTACAGAAAACTTTCGCCAACGAAAGCTTTCCTATAGAAAACTTTCGCCAACGAAAGCTTTCCTATAGAAAACTTTCGCCAACGAAAGCTTTCCTATAGAAAACTTTCGCCAACGAAAGCTTTCCTATAGAAAACTTTCGCCAACGAAAGCTTTCCTATAGAAAACTTTCGCCAACGAAAGCTCTCCTTTCGAAAACTTTCGCCAACGAAAGCTTTCCTATAGAAAACTTTCGCTAACGAAAGCTTTCCTATAGAAAACTTTCGCCAACGAAAGCTTTCCTATAGAAAACTTTCGCCAACGAAAGCTTTCCTATAGAAAACTTTCGCCAACGAAAGCTTTCCTATAGAAAACTTTCGCCAACGAAAGCTTTCCTATAGAAAACTTTCGCCAACGAAAGCTTTCCTATAGAAAACTTTCGCCAACGAAAGCTTTCCTATAGAAAACTTTCGCCAACGAAAGCTCTCCTATAGAAAACTTTCGCCAACGAAAGCTTTCCTATAGAAAACTTTCGCCAACGAAAGCTTTCCTATAGAAAACATTCGCCAACGAAAGCTTTCCTATAGAAAACATTCGCCAACGAAAGCTTTCCTATAGAAAACTTTCGCCAACGAAAGCTTTCCTATAGAAAACATTCGCCAACGAAAGCTTTCCTATAGAAAACATTCGCCAACGAAAGCTTTCCTATAGAAAACTTTCGCCAACGAAAGCTTTCCTATAGAAAACTTTCGCCAACGAAAGGTTTCCTATAGAAAACTTTCGCTATCAAAAGCTTTCCTATAGAAAACTTTCGCTATCGAAAGCTTTTCTATGGAAAACTTTTACTATCGATGTTTCGATCGATCTTTCCTATGAAGTGAAGTACAATTGTTCCGATTAGCCATGAAATATATATTGTTTTATTCATATACTGACCTTACAGTAGATCAGCGATCGGATCAATTTTCGAGTGTATGGGATTGTTTCTCGACAATTGCATCATGAATGTTGGCCTTCAAATGCTTAATTGTCTCTGGTCTCTTTTGGCAGAAAACAGTCCAAAAGTGATGTTAAATCCCAACTTTCTAGGCGATCGAATGACATTACCATTTCGGCTTATTAAATGATCATCAAACTTTTGACGCAATAATTCGATTGTGGCGTGTGATTTATGGCAACTTGCACAAAAATTTCTTTCAAATACATTTTCAGCCTAACCTCGTATTGTACTTATTTCTTGAAGACAGAGTCAAAGAAACAACTTACCATTATAATGGGCTTTAGTATTGAAATCGAGTGTATAAAAATGATCGTGTTAGTAATAATAATGTTATTTCTACGGTAGTCATACAAAACAATCAGCCAACAAAAAACATGTTGGCTGGCAACGTTACAATTCAGACCACAGCAACATTACCGACAATGATGACGATCATCGTCATGATTAGCAACTGGCTAACTTGGCTAAAACCTAACCTTATATGAATACTCGATCGTATATATTCGTATATGCTATAACCAAGCAGCCACTACTAACGATATTCTACATATTAATTGAGTTTTTGTGTGGCAAATCGTTTTAAGTTTAGATAACTGACCATAAACATGTTTTAAAATAGGGTTTTTATATGATGGAAATTCCCGACAATGAAATTTCATTTTAATTTTTTTACAACTGTTTGGTGCAGAAGTAGGAAGTAGGTTTGTTCGTTCGTTCTTTTGTGAAAAAGAATGGAAAATATATTTTGTAAAACTTAACAAATTGTATTACACTAGGCTACACTAACTGGTGAAGTGCATAATTTACACGGCATTTGGAAGTTCTGGATCAGTGTTTTGAAGGTCCCAAAGCTTGGGGCACTATTAGGTGAAAATTGTGAGATTTCGCCATTTGAAACTAGTAATTTTGTTAAAAAATTTCTTTCAAAATGTTTAATATATCGGGTGGTTAAATTTCAAGGGCCGATGTTGATTTTGAATAAAACACAAACTATTTAGGAAATTATTGTAATTTTATTTTATTATGATGTATTGGTATTACTCAATTATGTATGGAACAAAATATCGGCCAAATGGGCGCCGCGACCACAGCGACACACCTCCATCCGATGGTCCAAATTTACGATGACCCTGAGGCATAATGGAGGTTCTATGCCGTTAATGTGATGAATTATCTCATCCTTTAGCTCTTGAATTGTTGCTGGAATATTGACGTACACCTTTTCTTTCAAATAACCCCAAAGAAAAAAGTCCAACGGTGTCAAATCACATGATCTTGGCGGCGAATTGACATCGCCATTACGTGAGATAACACGGCCATTGAATTTGTTGCGCAAAAGAGCCATTGTTTCGTTAGCTGTGCGGCAAGTGGCACCGTCCTGCTGAAACCACATATCGTCCACATCCATATCTTCCAATTTGGGCCATAAAAAGTTCGTTATCATCTCACGATAGCGAACACCATTCACAGTAACTGCCTGACCGGCCTCAGCTACACTATCGCGAACAGCAGCAATATTTTCTGCAGTACGAGCTGTACGAGCATGCACTGGTGTTCTCACATCTTCTACAGACCCGGTTTGCTCGATTTTTTCCACGATTTTTGCGATTGTATGCACATTTGGACGATCAAATTGACCAAAAAAATCACGAAGTGCACGATATGCATTTTGATTTGAACGCCCATTTTCATAATAAGTCTGGATAACTTTAACACGTTGTTGGATTGTGTATCTCTCCATAGTTCAAATTGAGTAAGTCTGAAATAGAGAAATGTCAAATAAAATTCGGAAAAAAACTTGGCGTTTAGGTGTGGTTCACATTCAACATCGGCCCTTACAATTTAACCACCTTTTAGTAAAAAAATATACTCTGTGCTATTGGATTTAACGCCCTCTATTGGCTTTATTAGAATCGCCAGTCTTTACTTCAACTGTTAGCTCTAATCAACAATAGATGGTGCTGTATCATTAATAAAATCACAATTTCTTGATTTCATTCTTAAATTAAAACGTTTGAGTCTTTAATTATTAACGTTTACCCAAACACCTTTATAACTTTGTTTCAAAAACAATTAATGGAACCAACCATTAAAACGTTCCAGATTTATGTTATCTTCTGCTAACCACATGATTTTATTGATTAACGTTGCGAAAAACAAAACAACATTAACCACAAATGCTTACAAAGATGATGATCACTACCATCAACATCATCAACATTTAAGCCATTAACTGAAAAAGAATTGATCAAAGAAACCAACAGCAAAAAAAAATAAAAACGAAATATGTATATTATTGTGGTAATACAAGCAACCAGGTGGTAAACACTACAATATTACTTCCTTCTCGGTAAGATGTTGTTATAGTTGCTGAACTAAACGCTAACCCAGCAAACAAGTTGTAGGTTGGATATGTGTACAATGTATCAATCAATCCCATGCTCTTATTATACTGTTACTCAATTTGATATTTGTGATCTAAACAAGAATTTAAGAACAGCACAAAATGTTTGGCTTGGTAGATCAATCGATCGTCATAAGTTTCAATTTTGTCAAAATTGGAGATATAATAAAAAATTTTAAAATTTTGGTAAAATATTATTGGTGATTTTTAGTACCAATGACTCTATAATCAGCGTTACCGCTGACAAATTTGAAAAAGTCGCAAAAAAAAGTCGCACAAAAAGTCACTTTCAATAAAAAAAAGTCGCACACTTTTTTTTATAAAGAGTGCTCTAAATAAAATTTGTAGTTGGATTTTCCTAAATAAAAATCAAACCTTTTAATATAAAAACTCTACAAAATACGCAAATATAATGACATATTATACAAAATCATTTAGCATTAAAATGTTTACTTAGTACTCGGGTTTTGCAAAATTATCGACTTTTTTCGGAAACCCTCCCATTAAAGATTTTACAGTTGCTTCTGATACCTTTTTGGAGTTCTTGGAAATCTTTCCTGTGTTCTTCAATTCCTTTTTTACCAGAGCCCAATACCTTTCCACAGGCCGAAGTTCTGGACAGTTTGGTGGATTTGCCTCTCGTGGTACAAAAATGACATTATTCTTTGAGTACCACTCAAGTGCCTTTTTTCCATAATGGCATGATGCCAAATCGGGCCAAAAAAATGTAGTCACTCTGTGCTCTCTTAAAAAGGGTAACAACCGTTTTTGTAGGCACTCCTTTATATAAATTTCTGTGTTTATTGTGCCAGATGCCACAAATACTTTACTTCTTTTGCCACAACTGTAAATAGCTTGCCACACGAGAAACTTCTTAGGGAATTTTGTTTGTTTTTTTTGTGCGAAACTCTTGCCGAACATTGCCCCGTTTATCAGCAACATAAAAATCTTGACCAGGAAGTTGAGAAAAGTCTGCCAGTACGTATGTTTCATCATCCATCACACAACAGGTGTATTTTTTTATAAAATCAGACTTCAATTTTTTCGCTCTTTTTTTTTTGCTTCTAAGTTCTTTATAGCATTGCGATCTGGAACCTTTTGGACTTTGTATGTCTTCAGTCCAGCATAAGCTTTGACTCTATGTGCAAAATTCGTAGAACATTTCACCGTACGAGCTGCTTTTCTTAAAGAAGTGTTAGGCGCTCTTCGAAAGAGTCGCTCGACTTCTTTTGCCTTACCAATATCTGTAGGACCTTTTTTCCTCCCTGATCCTGGTTTTCTTTCAATGCTCAGGTTTTCCTTATACCGTCTGATGGCATTAGAAACCGTTCGAGGGTCAACTTTCAAATTTTTAGCTATTTTTTTAAAAGTCCATGACGGATTTTTTTCAAAAGTTTTAATTATATTTTCACGAACTTTTTTTTCGCAGTCCATTTTGATTGAAATAACTATTGAAAATTAATAATTTCTAAAATAATAGTATCTGACATATCTATAAAAACTAACTTGATCAAAAAATAAATTATTTCTTGCACTATGGATAAATTTTGTCTAAAATAGTAAATGCATATTTTTTTTAGAACACTCTTTATTATTTTTACTTAAACATTGAACAAAAGACTATAAAACAATTCATACTTGAAAAAATATTATATATAGGCAAAAATCAAACAGTTTTAATTCCTGTAAAACCGACTTTCAACTCGAATAATTTTTATACTCTTAGGTGTTCGGAAAATCTAATTACAGATTTGAACTCCTAAGTCTACAGGTATATTGAACACAAAATCTTAGTGGCGCAAGCTTGCACTTCTTAGCGTAATTGTCATGCAAATTTCAAAAACGTAAAAAATCTTCTTTTTTCGTTTCATTTGGACCCAGTCGTTATTTTATGAAATAGACACCATACTTGGGGGATGAATCCATTGCCCTTTAAATTTTAATTTCGTCACTTCAAATACTACTTAATGGCTGCCAAAATTTAAGCACGTTTTCTCCACTTTTAAATTTTTTTCGCATATTTTTCGGCCCCCTCAATGAATTCCTAAAAAATGGATAAGGATTGGTAGATCAGTTGTGCATCGTTTGATATATATCATTTATGTGCTTCAAATATGTATAAAAATTAAAAACTACCTCGTTAACTGAGTTTTTGCCATTTAACACCTAAAAGCAAAAGCGCACCAAAAAATCATTTTTTGCTATTATTGTATGAAGATTTTGAAAATCGTGCAAAAAATTATATATTGCTTTTAATGGTTTTAGATAGCAAACTGAGACCAAAGTGATGACATTTTTTATAATTTACACCAGAGACCGAATATTGTTTTATTTTTTAAATCAATCAAGTATAAATATCATTGCCGATGAAAATTTATTTTCATTTCGATCGATGAATAAAAATGAGGGATTTATATTTTAAATATAAATATCCCTCATGATGAATATTTTAAATATCTTTAACGATAAATATCCGAACAGAAAAATATTTTATTGATTGTTTTTTTTTTTTTTTGAACTTTTTTTGACTTTGAAAAAATAAAATATTTTTGAAATTTTAAAATTTTCAACAATGAATGTATGAATATCCCAGTAAAACTTTTCATTACCAAATAATTCGCTGTTTAAGTCATTACATTAACATGGGGATGTCATTGGAGGCAAGTACTTACCAATTGCAGAAAAGTAATGATTTGGGTAAGCAATTTGAAAGCAACAACAACAACAGCAACAACTTTTTTGTTGTTGTTTTATTAAAAACATATATTTTTAAACGAAATACAAATTTTTTTTATGATCCAATGGGGGCTCGAACCCAGACCCTCCGACTGCTAGGCAGAGACTCTTCCACTGAGCTACTTCATATGTTGAAAACTTAGCAGCTTATAATTAAAATAAACAATTTTTATTTTTAGATCCAAAATCATGTGAAAATAACTTTGTTTTTCCCTGCTGTTTTTTGCTTTGTTGTAATTTTTGGAAAAATATTTTTATACGATTTTTTGTAATTATTTTAAAACTTTTTTAAAATTATTTTAAAACTTAAACAATTTAAATCTTCTTTTTTGTATAAGTTTTTACATAAGATTGACTCTTACTTATTTAAATGTTACAACCTGTTAAGGTCAAAGTCCGAGCATATTTTAGAATTCCATGGATTTCGATCTTGTGCGAATATTCTTTTTTTTATAGGCCAAGCTTTGAAAAATGTTCCTCTACTTGGTCTTTCTATCGAAGTTTCGGACATCCTCCTCTAATATTAGGTAGTGGGACATTTCAATTCTAATTTTATCCTCTTCATTGTATTTTTTTCACGAGAGCGTTACTAGCCCGTAATCCTAACCCATTTTTATCGATCTTATGGGACAACTCTCGGAACATGTTAACTCACAATATTAATGGGTGTTTAACTAGCTCCCCGGGTGATACGATGACGAGGTGTGTGTCCACAGTTGAGATGAAGGATGACCCAGATAAGTTGGGCTTACCAAGTTAAGACCAATTGGAATCGTGTTTGGTATTCAACATCCCCTACATAATCAAAATTGACTCATGATGGTATTTTTTCATTAACGTGAGTTAGTTTTACAAATTTTTTTTACAGAAGATAATATTTAAGTTCTTAAAATTCAAAAATCATTTAAAAAGACTCTTTTCGTAAAAAAAAACTAAAAAAAATTGTTGCCCTTGGTGGGATTTGAACCGGGGCCATTCAGTTTAAATTGCCATCTTAATTACAAATAAGTACTTCTGTAATAACTTATTATTTATTCGAATGGTATGTTGTAGTCGTTACAAGGTAACCAGTTATCAGAGTACTTGCCATTACCAAAGTTTTGCTGGGATGTTTCCAATTAATTGGAATGATTTAGGACATCGAAGTTAAACCTAATAATCCTAATGGAACTAATAGTGGTTTCTTCGATTCGCAAAACCATTTCAACGTAAAATTTGCAACAATAATAGAATTTATTGTTATTTAAACGTTCTAAAGACTTTTTATACCAGGACAAATCTTCTTCTTCTGTCATCCTTGACTCCCAGTAGAGCATAGGACATGGGAGGATGCAACAGTTGCCTAGCGTCTCCAGTTACCAGGTAAGAACTGTATCCAATTCCCAGTCTAACCTCCTCGTGGTACATCTTGAAAACCTGAACAAAATAGTTTTAGATGCAGTAAACAACCCGTGTAGGATTCTAGGTCAGGGCTAATATAAGAGGGAGTTATCTTAGAGCCATTCCAGCCTATTTGGTCTAAGGGTCTAAGATAATTGTGCTTGGTAAAGTACGAAAATGCAGGGTCTGTTCAAAATATTAGTTGCGGCTGCAAACGATCGTCTGTCTCGGATCGAGCGGATCGCTATACAAACGAGTCTTGTTTCTTTGGACCCATCGCCCATCGACTTAAGTTTTAAGCATGGATAGAAACAACATTACAGAATATACTACTCCAAGGGGTAATCATCCAGGAAAATTTTTCCTGGAAATAACAGAAATAAAATTTGAATATTTTCTATCAAAATTTTTTTTCATCGGATGAAAAAAGATGAAAATTATTTTGAACTGATAAATATCCCAAACGATTTTTTATTTTTTATTTTCATCGGATTGAAAAACGATACAAAATTTTTCGAACAATTGAAAATCATTAGGGATTTTTATTATTTTTTAAACTTCAATGATTGTTTTTGTATGGATTAAAATATGAAAATATTGTTTTAAAAGTCTCTGATTTATACTTAAGTTACAATCATTTTAGGGAATTTTAGTTAAGATATTGAATATGTGATAAAAATACAAATTTTAAATAATTTTCTAAAAAGGTGTCAAAAGTCGCACAAAACTCGAAAAAGTAGCAAAAAAGGGCCATGGAAGAAAAGTCGCAGGTTGCGTCGCAGGCCACCTAAATAGTCGCAAATTGCGACTTTAGTCGCATAACGGTAACGCTGTCTATAATATAAAGATATTGCACTTCCAAACCTTGATTTGGTCGTTTTGAAAAGTCCCATAAAACAGAGAGTATACCGCTTTTACTCTAATTCGGAAACAACTAATGGAGAAAGCTAAGGAACAAGCCAATGAGAGAAAGCTAAGGCACACACACGTTAGGTGTTTTTCATTGTTCTTTATCCACTTTAATTTTACTTTTGGCAGAAAAAATAAAGGAAAACATATTTAAGAATTTCATGCGCTTCGATCTTGTGCGCATATTCTCCAATTTCAAGCTTTGAAAGATTTCCTCTACTTGGTATTTTCAAGTTTTGGACGTCCACTTCTAACTTTATTGGGTCGTTTTTATTTGAATTTTAGCTTTTTTATAGTAACTGTTTTTTCCAGGAGCGGGTCCAAATACATATTTTTATAGTTCTTATTGAAGAACTCGCTTGCATGATAGCTCATTACATTAACCAGTATTTTAAGAACTAATAACGGTAGAGTTTTGAAATTTTGTAAACGAGTAATAATTGTATATATATAGAATGGCTATCTCGATTTTAAGTACCTTTTTTGTTGTATAGGTCGAGTAAAAAGGGACTTTTGAAAGTTTTGCCTTTAAGAGGGTAAAAAGGGGGAAAAATCGAAAACGGTTTATCTTCTAAAGTAATAGGCATAGAAAAAATCGAAAACGGAAAAAATCGAAAACGGTTTATCTCCTTAAGTAATAGGCATAGAAATAAAATTTAAATTACGTTTTGAATAGCTGCTAAAATAAGCGGACAGGTGTTTGGTACTTTTTTGAATCTATGCCAGATAGGGGATAAAAAAGGGATAAAAATAGTTTTTTGGTACCTCCCACTCTTATCTTTTGAAGCAATGAATATAGAAAGGAATATTGTACTGCAATTCTACTTCTTCTTCTGTTATCCTTGGTTCCCAGTGGAGCATAGGGCCTCAATCAATAGATGTGAACAAAATATTGAACATGTATTTGGTACTTTTTTGATTTCGGGGAGCAAAATGGATAAAAAAAGATAACACTATAACTTAATATCTCATAAAGTTATATAAATAGAAACAAAATGTTAACTGAGTTTTAATAAAATGTACGGAATTCAATTACTACCAAAGAAGTACCAAATATGCACATGGAACTTTCTTGGTATCTTTTTTACCCGCTCTTATCTTTTGAAGCAATGAATATAGAAAGGAATATTGTACTGCAATTCTACTTCTTCTTCTGTTACCCTTGACTCCCAGTGGGGCATAGGGCCTCAATCAATAGATGTGAACAAAATATTGAACATGTATTTGGTACTTTTTTGATTTCGGGGAGCAAAATGGATAAAAAAAGATAACATTATAACTTAATATCTCATAAAGTTATATAAATAGAAACAAAATGTTAACTGAGTTTTAATAAAATGTACGGAATTCAATTACTACCAAAGAAGTACCAAATATGCACATGGAACTTTCTTGGTATCTTTTTTACCCGCTCTTATCTTTTGAAGCAATGAATATAGAAAGGAATATTGTACTGCAATTCTACTTCTTCTTCTGTTATCCTTGATTCCCAGTGGAGCATAGGGCCTCAATCAATAGATGTGAACAAAATATTGAACATGTATTTGGTACTTTTTTGATTTCGGGGAGCAAAATGGATAAAAAAGGGATAACTTAACATCTCATAAAGTTATATAAATAGAAACAAAATGTTAACTGAGTTTTAATAAAATGTACGGAAATTACTACCAAAGAAGTACCAAATATGCACATGGAACTTTCTTGGTATCTTTTTTACCCGCTATTATCTTTTGAAGCAATGAATATAGAAAGGAATATTGTACTGCAATTCTACTTCTTCTTCTGTTACCCTTGACTCCCAGTGGGGCATAGGGCCTCAATCAATAGATGTGAACAAAATATTGAACATGTATTTGGTACTTTTTTGATTTCGGGGAGCAAAATGGATAAAAAAATATAACATTATAACTTAATATCTCATAAAGTTATATAAATAGAAACAAAATGTTAACTGAGTTTTAATAAAATGTACGGAATTCAATTACTACCAAAGAAGTACCAAATATGCATATGAAACTTTTTTGAAATTAAGGGATCAAAGGTAAAAATTGGCAATATTATAACTTTTAAAGTAATAGGTATGGAAACAAAATTTTAATAACGTTTTGATCAGCTGAAAAAATAAGAGAAAATTTTTGAAAGAAAGGTACTTTTGGTACTTTTTTTACTTTTAAACAAATGAACTTGGAAACAAAAAGTGTATCGCAAGTATATACATTATAAAATAAAATATCGCGTGTTTTTATTGAGGTATAGAACTTTAAGTTGGCATCACTTTTTTAACTGGCGGCCATTTTGTCAGCTATCAAGTGATTAATATTTAGTTTGGTTTGCCATTTCATCATGAACAGGTTGACAAAAGAACAACGCTCTCAAATCGTGCAAATTTATTTCGAAAATAATGGTTCAGTTCGCGAAGTTTACCGCAAGCTCCGTCCATTTTATGGTCGACATAATCGTCCATCAGAGCAATTAATTCGGTTAACCATGGATCGTTTTCGCACTACGTTTACTCTATGTGATAATACGCATTTGGAGCTTTGTCCATCAACTTTATGGAAGATTTTGCGCAAAGATCTTGGCTTGTGCAAGAATTAAAGCCGCGAGACCATGCAATGAGTCGTGATTTTGGTGTATGGGCCGAAAATGAGATTGATCTCGATGATGATTTTCATCGCAAAATTTTGTTCAGTGATGAGGCTCATTTTTGGTTGAATGGTTACGTCAACAAGCAAAATTGCCGCATTTGGAGTGAATAGAATCCACATGAGACCCTTGAGACGCCATTACATCCACAAAAACTGACTGTTTGGTGTGCTCTATGGGCTGGTGGAGTCATTGGGCCATACTTCTTCCGAAATAATGCTGGAGAGTCAGTTACCATAAATGGAGACCGGTATAGAGCCATGATAACCGACTATTTTGTTCCCCAATTGGATGGCATGAATGTGGATGAGTTGTGGTTCCAACAAGACGGCGCTACATGCCACACATCGCATGTCACAATTGATTTATTGAAGGAAACATTCGATGAGCGCATAATTTCGCGGAATGGACCTGTCAATTGGCCACCAAGATCGTGCGATTTGACACCACTGGATTATTTTCTTTGGGGATATGTGAAGTCGCTCGTCTACGCCAACAAACCAAAAACGTTAGGGGACTTGGAAGCCAACATTCGTGGCGTTATTGCCAACATACGGCCCCATATGCTCGAAAAAGTAGTTGAAAATTGGACCTGTAGAATTGGCTTTATTCGAGCCAGCCGCGACGGCCACATGCCCGAAATCATATTTAAACATTAATGGCATAAAATTATCCTTCCAATAAAGCCAAATTGATGGACATTAAAACGATTTTCTTATGTTTTATTTCAATTTGAAGTTCTATACCTCTAAATAAAACACCCATTATATGAAAAGTTTTAAATTTTCTTACCATAAAACTTTGAGCAAGGCTCGTTCAACCAGGTACTTTATATTAATATGGTTAATTTGGTAAAAAAAAAAGGAGTGGAAACAGGGAGGGCAAACTTTTACCCTTCTGTAAGAAAATACTTTTTTTTTTGTTTTTTGAAACATGTCAAAGCATAGTTTGTAAAAATTCTTTAAGATAGGACATGGAGGCTCGACGAAGTTCGACGGGTTCTAGCTAAGATGAGATTTAGGTTTCATAGGTCTTCGAATTATTGTAAAACCTAGAGAACAGGAGAAGGGGAAGACCAGCCCACATGTTGAGACGTCAATTATTCAGCGAAATGTTAATGGCCCTGAAGTCGTGGAGTAAAATTAAGTGATTATCACAAAATAAATCGGAATGGAATACCTTTATAATGGTCATATGTTCCACCTCAGAACGGCGGGAATAAATATATATAGAAAACAGGTTTGAAATTAATGCAGCTTAAGTAAGGGTACTAATGACTAGAATTGTTGTGCGCACCTTTGAATAATAAGTAGGAAAACAAGAAAAGAAAACTATCACTGTCCACTCCTCGTAGAAGAAACCCAATTTTTGTGTTTGCTGGGTAAACTAATGTCAGCGTCAAATCTTGCATACATTGTATGCACGAGCATGTAAGGAGTTAAATACATTTATTTACATTTGATAACAAAAAAAAAATAACGTAAAATTTTAAATGTAGGCTGTTGTGGTGGCATGATTACAAGCAATTTATATAGAAATGAAAAAATTTCGTCGGTAAAAATTTTTTATTTCTGTTTTTTTTTTTTATTCAACTACTAAAAATAACTAACCAATTATATATTAACATACTCGGTATGTGGCATGATCGGATCGTTTGCATAAAATTAATTGGCGTTTTAATTGCAACATGACGTTGATGAAATGCGACTTTCCGCATGTGATCGCCTCTGGCGGTGGAGATATAGCCAAGACTTTTAGTTTAATGCATAGCAGCTTTTTACTACAAATATTTTTAGCTAAATAAATTAAGGCAAAATTTTTAAAATTTTTGAAAATTTAATAGAAAATTTAACAGAAAATTTTGAAAAAAAATTTGTGCATTTTTTTTAATAAAACAAAAAAAAATACTATAAATAACCAATTTCTATTGATACGCAGTAACAAATTAATTGATACACTCAAACGATTCAAAACATTTTCATTTATAAAAATAAATTTTAAATATTAATAATATTTGTAATTGACTCGTAAATAAACGATTGATAAATTGATACCAAATCAAATGTATCATCATCATCAACACCATTTTATCAATCGAGAGACAGACAGACGAAACGGCATAATAGACAGAAAGACAGACAGACAGACAATCAGCCCAACAATTAATATTGATCATTCATGATTTTGTAGCTCGTTTGGGGACTGGACCGATGATGTTTAAATTGTTCAAAAGAAGTTATTTGCCGACAATCACATAAATTGGCAACTAATCAAGACAATAAATTCCAAACATTCAAACAATATATAAGACATCATCATCATCATCATCAATCTTGAACATCAACGTCATTATTATCGTCATTCATGACCCAACAAACAAATAGACAAGAAATCGAAAAACAATTAAAATTTTTTTTATAAATTTTGCTATTTTTGAAAATCCTAATCCAATGATTTTATCATATCTTTGGTATGAGTTGTTCGATTTTATTGAAAGTCACATAATATTAAAGGGAATAAAATTAACTTTAATACACTTTATAACAGTTTTTTCCATATGTTAAACGGATTTAGAGTTATTTGCATTTAAAAGTGAAAAAAATATTTTTTTTTTATTAAAAAAATTAAAATTTTTTTTTTGTTTTTTTAAGTTCATAAAAAATTTAAGAAAATCTTAGAAACTAGTTTTTCGATTTTTTGGAAAAATACAGAATATAAAAGCAAATAAAATTATCTTTAAGTCAATTTCAGGCAATTTTGCTATTGATGTCTATTGATTTTATCATATCTTCAGTATGAGTCGTTCGATTTTATTTAAAGTCAGAGAATATAATAGGGAATATAATTAACTTTTAATCACTTTATAACAATTTTTTCAATATGTTTAAAGGATTCAGAGTTATTTGCATTTCAATGTTTAAAAAATATTTTTTTTTATAAAAAATTTTAGCTTTTTCTTCAAAAATTCATAAAAAAAAAATTGAAGATTATCTTTGGAACTGGTTTTTCGATTTTGTTGAAAGTTACAGAATATAAAAGCAAGTAAATTGATCTTTAAGTCACTTTCAGACAATTTTGTTATATCTCTACGGATTCCATTGATTTAATCATATCTCTAGTATGAGTTGATAGATTTTATTCAAAGTCACAGAATATAATAGGGAATAGAATTAACTTTGAAACACTTTATAACAGTTTTTTTCATACGTTTAACGGATTCAGAGATATTTGCATTTAAAAAAAATATTTTTTTTTATAAAAAATTTTCGTTTTTTTTATGTTATCGAAAATTCATTAAAAATCGAAGAATATCTTTGGAACTGGTTTTTCGATTTTGTTGAAAGTTACAAAATATAAAAGCGAATAAAATTATATTGAAGTCGCTTTAAGACAATTTTGTTATATATTTACGGATTCTATTGATTTCATCATATCTTTGGTATGAGTTGTTCGATTTTATTGAAAGTCACAGAATATAACAGGGAATAGAATTTACTTTAAATCACTTTATAACAGTTTTTTCCATACGTTTAACGGATTAAGAGTTATTTGCATTTAAAAGTGAATTTTTTTTTTTTATAAAAAATTTTGGTTTTTTTAATTTTTTAAAAATTCATAAAAAAAATTGAAGAAAATCTTTGGAATTGGTTTTTAGATTTTGTTGAAAGTCACTAAATATAATAGCAAATAAAATTATCTTTAAGTCACTTTCAGACAATTTTGTTATATGTTTTGAGAATCGGAGTTATTTTCACTTCAATGAAAAAAAAAAATTTTTATAAAAATTTTCAATTTTTTATTTTGAATAATTTATAAACAAATTGAAAATGTCAAAAACCTAAAATTTTTCTTACAAATTCTTAAAACTGCAAATATTCTAAAAGAAATAAAACTTTTTTCCTTAAAATCCATACAAAATTGGTATTATCTTCAGATTTAGAAGCATTTTTGTGAATTCCGGGATATTTAAGTAGATATTGTCAGAAGGTCTTGTATAGAAGCTATGGTCAAACATAGATCAATTTCAATAAAATGTTTGTAAATATAAGTAACATTTCTTCTAAAAATATCATAAAAATACCCTAAAATTTGTGGCCAAAATTTAAATTTTGGAAAGTAAGACCTGTGGGAGGTACCCGAAATATTGGACCAATTTTAGCAAATTTCAATAGCAATGGGTCCCCACTGCCAAAAAAATATATATCTCTGCCAAATTCTTTAGCAATAAAAAAAATGTGGCTTTGAGGCACAAAAAACTATATTCCGCTAGGAAAATTGTTTGGGAGGTACACCAAAATGTTATACGATTTTGTTAATTTTCAATAGACTTTAACCTAGTAACAAAAAAAAATACTTCATGACAAGTCTCATGAAAATATCTTGAAAACTATGGACTTTACTTCATTTTTCTAAAAATAAAAGGATTTTTGTGAAAAATTTTAGCTAAAATTGTATATTTTTAGCTTGTTCTTAATATAATCACCGCTAATCGCTTAATTAATATAATATAAGGCCTAAATTATTTGGAGTATTGATAGTTTTACGATAGTCTAGTAACAATGGTAAATTTTCCCATTTTCGGTTTTTCAGAAATTTTTCAAAAAACTAAAATTTTTTTAATTTTCTTAAAAAAATGTTTTTTTGGATATTGTTATATGAATAACTCTAAAACCGTTGATCACACAAATAACCTATGTTAGCATGTCTTAGGGGCAATTTTGTTCTTAATACATTGTTGTATCTTTCGATAAATTTTGACAAGTCGTTTTCAAGATATGGTAAAAAAAACTAGGGCAACCTCTTCAAAAATTCAAATTTAAGAAAAACTTTTTTGAAAAAAAAATCAGTAATTCTTATTTATTTTGTCTCGCAATTTGGATATAGTCAAAGACTCTATAATCATACATTGATTTACCGTATGGTCGTTTTGAAAAGTAACATAAAAAATTGAATATACCGCTTTTACTCTAATTCAGAAACAACTAATGGAAATGATTATTCAATGAGAGAAAGCTAAGGCACACACACGTGCTCATCTAATGTATGTTCGTTGGTTTGTTATGTGGTTTTCATTGCTCTTTATCCACTTTAATTTCGGTTTTCGAACTATCTAGAATTACTGGTGTATGGATGTCCTAACCAAATATCGAATCGAGTCGAGCAAAGGTTTTGAAAACGGAATTGACTAATCGAAAAACATACGCTTCAACATTTGACATCTGAGAAAACAATTGTTTTTAATTTGTACTTCTTTTTGTTTGCTGGGCTATACAACCAACCAATCATCGATCTCTCATATACTCCATATCGATGATTATGATAATAATGATGTTTGACACGAATAATGATGAGCTTAATAATACCACAAGTGATATAAGAAATGGTTAAAGTTTGTTTTTTGGGTTTTTTTAATCGAAAAGAAGTGCCAAGTCCAATTTATAATTGATTTTTATTAATTTAAAGAAATGAGAAATTTTCATTCTTAGAAATTTGTGAATTTTTTAAACAAAATTTTAAAGCTTAAAATGCGTTAATGACGTCAGTGGTGGAACACCAAAGATGTATCTTTACAAATGGCTCTCCTGAACAAAGTCCTAAGGTCCCTTTCTATTTTGCGCGTCACATATATTCATGGATTTTTAGGAAATTAAGGCTAATTTGATTTTGAATATATTAAGTTCTAAGGTAATGTAATAAAAATACTAGGGGTGAGCCGTCTTCGAACTTTTTATGAATTTTTAAAAATTAAAAAATTTAAAATTTTCATAAAAAAAATGATTTTGAGGTGTAAATAACTCCGAATCCGTTTGACATATAAAAAAACTGTTTAAAGTGACTTGAAGATGATATTATTCATAATTATATGCTATGACTTTCAATTAAATCGAACAATTCGTTCCAAAGATATGATAAAATCAATATCCAGGGGTCCAAAAATTTCATTTTAAACATTTTTTTTTGTTCTAAGGTAATGTAATAAAAATAATAGGGGTGAGCCGTCTTCGAACTTTTTATGAATTTTTAAAAATTAAAAAATTTAAAATTTTCATAAAAAAAATGATTTTGAGGTGTAAATAACTCCGAATCCGTTTGACATATAAAAAAAACTGTTTAAAGTGACTTGAAGATGATATTATTCATAATTATATGCTATGACTTTCAATTAAATCGAACAATTCGTTCCAAAGATATGATAAAATCAATATCCAGGGGTCCAAAAATTTCAATTTAAACATTTTTTTTTTTTTTTTTTTGAAAATCAAACAATTTAAAGAAAGTGTAGTATTGATCTAATGTATATCAAAATTTTATATTTTCTATAAATTAAATAAAATTAGATCAACGAAACCACAATTTATTAAAACAAGACAATTTTCATGAGATCAATATTATAAATATTTAAATTGTAAAACAAGCATCAAAAATACATTTACAATTAAAATTCATTAAATCGAGTGAGATCTATATCAAGATTCGTTGAAACAGAGAACGTATACGAACATATTCAATATAAATGATATTGAATATCTGTCATACATAGTCTCAAATATAGAGTCCCTTAAGTTTAAAATTTACATTTTCATTAATGAATATTTATACGAAATATTACCAGGTTCTACAGAAATTGCAAATATTTCTTCAAAGAAAAAAAATTTAAATGTAAAGGCGCAATTGTTTTTGTAAAACAAGAGTTACAATACATACATTTGGTCTAGTAGAGCATTTACACTAGCTCGAAATCGAATTAATACAAATTTTTGCCTAAAATCTACTTCATTTTTAGGGAATTCCTTAACAAATCTGAATTTTCTTTATCACAAATTTAAGCCAAACCAATTTTTTTAAATCTCACTCTCAATATTTTGTATTATAAAAGGTGCCCTCCTCTGATCTAAACTTTTTTTGCCCTCCCAGTCAAAAAAATCCACTGAAATTTAAAAAAAATATTGGTATAACCTTCTCTGATTCTAAATTCATTGCAAATTTTCAAGATTTGTTTAAGTTTGAAATTTGTGCTAGTGTGAATAGGGCATTTGTATTGGGCTGAAACAAGCCCCCTTGATAAATGTGTTTGTATACTTTTTTTTTATTTTCAATTTAATTTATTTGAATATGCGCATTCTTTTTAAGTGAAATTATTTAGAACAAATTATAATGTTTTTCACACTTTTTCAAATGGATTTGTTTAAATTTTTATTCATGACATACGCCAAAATTTGTTAGTAATTAAACAAAAATTTTGAAAAGAATTTTTCTCTACAAATAATATTTTCGAGAAAGGGAAAGCTTTTTAAGAATAAAAGTGGTGTACTCTCTTTTTTATGGAGTTTTAAAAACGACCATACGCAAATCATGTTATGTTTCCAAAACAACAGAAATTTTAAATTCATCAATGTTTTTCTAAAATTTGTGATTTTTAAAGACGTTGTCCAAGCTAGATTACCATAACTTGAAAACGACTTGTCCAATTTTAATGAAAAATGAATTAATTGATGAAGAACTAAATTTCCGTTAAGACCCGGTAAAACAAGATTTTTGTGCGATTGACGGTTTTGGAGTTATTTACATTGCAATTCAAATTTTTTTTTTTTTTTAAATCGAAAAAATTTTATTTTTTAAAAATTCATAAAAAAAATTTTGAATTTTAATGAAAAATTTATCAATGGATTAAGAACTAAATTTCCGTTAAGAACCGCTTAAACAAGATTTTTGCGTGATTAACGGGTTCGGAGTTATTTAGATAAAAAAAAAATATATTTTTTTTTTGCCGAAATCGAAAAAATTTTATTTTTAAAAATTCACAAAAAAAAATATTAAAAATTTTTTAATAAAAAGTTAATAATGGATTAAGAACTAAATTTACGTTAAGACCCGCTAACATAAGATTTTTGTGCAATCAACGGTTTTGGAGTTATTTACATTGCAATTAAAAAAAAAAATCAAAATCGAAAAAGTTTTATTTTTTAAAAAGTTATAAAAAAATATAGAAAATGGCAAAAATTTACCATCGTTACTCGACAGTCGTAAAGCTATGAATACATTAAATAATATAAGCCTTATTTAATGAAAATCCATCGTTTAGAAGTGATTTTTTTTACGAAAAAAGTAAAGCACCAGATTTTAGAGTCAAATTTTTAATATGAATTATGTTATTTTCAAAAAAAGTCTAGAAAAAGCAACAGTTACGTCCAAAATACTTGGCATGAAATATTTTTTGATCAAGCTCAAAGCCCTTTAAAAAAATCGAAATCGTTCAAAATTTTGGGATACCTCCAAAAAAAATTTCTTTCCGGAAAATAGTTTTACGCTTGTCAAAGCCGAAAATTTGCCTTAAACTTGATGAAATTTGACACAGACATTGTGTTTTGGCAGTGGGACCATTGGTATTGAAATTGGCCAAAACTGGTATATTATTTTGGGTACCTCCCATACAAGACCTGCTGCCAAAAATGACTTAAATGCATCGAATTTCACAAAAACGTTCTTAAATCTGAAGATAATAACAATTAAATGTTTATTTCCCAACAGCTGTCAAAACAAATCTTGACATTAAGAGTATATTTTCGAACAAAGATTTTTCATTTCAAGTCAAATCTTGACTTAAAAGAAAAAAGTTACTTAGTTCCTAAATATGATAAAAAAAAAAGCAATGAATCGGCCATTTCAAAAATGACAAATTTTATAAACAAGTTTTTAAAATTAAACATTAAAAAGAAATTCAATTTCGGTTGTTTTTATAATTAGAAGGCCATAATGAATAAAAAAGTATAGGGGCGATCAAATGTATCAGAAAAAGTTGAATATGCAGCCCAACGGAATGTTGAGAACGTGCAGTCCACTTGGCTGAATTTCAATTGTACTTCCTGTGAAATAATTGCACTTCCCAACGGTAATATCTCGAAAACTAGAACCAATTTTAAAAAACGATGTGCAGATGCGGATTCAGCGTCCCAAATACTTTTAGAAGCAGCGTTTGGTTGCTTAGATCCAAAACCGTGTATATTTGTGATGTTATTTTCTTATTAAACTCGTTTATATCTCGTTAATTTATGAACCGATTTATATGGCGGCTTTAACAAAAATAAACCAGAAAAACTTTTCTGTTGCTGTAGAATCGTAATTTTTATACCCTTCACCACCATAGCTAGGCATAGGTGGAAAGGGTATTATAAGTTTGTGCTGATGTATGTAATGCATAGAAATATTTGTCTTAGTATACCAATAGGCTTATAATCACTTTCTGAGTCGATTTAGCGATGTCAGTCCGTCTGCCTGGATGGCTGTACCCCCATATAATTAAAGTACAGGTCGCAATTCTAAAAAAATAATTTGATGAAACTTGGCACAGATCATTTTTTTTTGTAGTAGGATCATGGCTATTGAAATTCTTTAAGATCGGTCCATTATTAATGGTACCTCCCATAGGTGTCACTTCCGTAATTGATATTTTGGCCACAAATATCAATATTTTTTCATGAAATTTAAAATATATACAGCTTATGTATACTAAAATTACTGTACCAAATTTCGGACCACATTTGACCATAGCTCCCATACAAACTCTTCTGTCAAAACGCACTGAATGAGACAAAAATCAATCAAACGCTTGTAAATCTGAAGCTAATGAGAATTTTTAGTTTATTTTTTGCGTACAAACTTGTAATCAATTTGCCAAATTTCGAGATAATCGGTCCAAATTTTGACCCTAACTCTCATATAAGTCCAAATGATGAAAACAGCTTAAATATATAAGTTTTGAGAAAATGTTTGTATGATAGAAAAATTTAGCAAATATTTGTCTTTATACAGGAAAAAGAACACCTTTGACCTTAGTGGTGAAGGGTATCGTGTGGTCGGGCTTGACCGACTATAGCACTTCTTACTTGTTATATTTAAATTTCTATATAACGTAAAAATGTATCATTTCACAAATATTATCAAATAATTTTCTGTTTAATCATGGCGTAAAATAGATAAAAAATCTATTTAACTTTTAATGTTTTTTTTTTATACTAATTTATTATATGCATTATTTTTCATGGCAGACATGATGTCGCTATTTCGAAAACTAAAGTGAATACTAAAATTTATTTAAAACAGAAAAAACACTCTTCAGTCAGTCGGTCGGTACAGTATTTCATTTGTATATTTTTTTATTTTTTGCCTTTTGTAAATTATCTCGTGACTTTAATAGATTAAAATAAATGAAAAAGTGAATAATACAGAGAAACGTTTATTTAGTAGTTGCAGTTTTTTTTTTTTTCTAATTTTTTCTGACGATCATTTTGATGATGTTGATGATGAGGATCACACATGTATTTCTATTTCTATTAAATATTACGATGTATTGTGACTTATTAATTGTTAACTGCAAAAAAAAATTATAACATTCATTTTTTTTTTAATATTTATATTGTTTTTCCATCTACATCATGATTTCTTATATAAGACCCTCAAGTTTTTTATTATAGAGTGGTTTTTTGTTCAATTTATTGAAATAATATTCCATATTTTTTTATGAGTCTGTTATTGTAAAAGACCACAATTTAATAGTTTTAGAAAAATACCTACATAGAATCTAATAATATTGAAAATATTATTTAACCACAAAAATTGTTGATGAAAGTGTCATCATCATAAATTTTTCTTTATGTGGTAAAAGGAAATATCTTAGAAATGATATTAGAACTAAAACATCTAAATGTTATATTTTTAAATTTAAAAAAAATAGTGATAATAAAAAAAACAACTCAAGTTCAGTTGTGTTACCAATTGCCAAAATGACATTACGTATGGCAACTGATAACGATTAAGTGAACCTCAGTTGCCTTGTCAATTAGACTGTGTCAGTCATAATTTCGATAACTTTTAGCAACTGACAGGTGTTGCCATATACAATACAACTTTTTTTACTGGTTGTGTTGTTATTTAACACTAGCTGATTTTACCCGGCTTTGCCCGTGTTGGTAGTTAAAGTTTTTAACTTATTACTGTGTTAACATTTTCGTCAAAAATTAACAATTATGATATATTTTTATTAATTTTTTAATTGAATCCTCTAATGGGTGTTTTTTTTAGAGGTATAGAACTTCGAATTGAAATAAAACACAAGAAAATCGTTTTAATGTCCATCAATTTGGCTTTATTGGAAGGATAATTTTATGCCATTAATGTTTAAATATGATTTCGGGCATGTGGCCGCCGCGGCTGGCTCGAATAAAGCCAATTCTACAGGTCCAATTTTCAACTACTTTTTCGAGCATATGGGGCCGTATGTTGGCAATAACGCCACGAATGTTGGCTTCCAAGTCCCCTAACGTTTCTGGTTTGTTGGCGTAGACGAGCGACTTCACATATCCCCAAAGAAAATAATCCAGTGGTGTCAAATCGCACGATCTTGGTGGCCAATTGACAGGTTCATTCCGCGAAATTATGCGCTCATCGAATGTTTCCTTCAATAAATCAATTGTGACGTGCGCTGTGTGGCATGTAGCGCCGTCTTGTTGGAACCACAACTCATCCACATTCATGCCATCCAATTGGGAAACAAAATAGTCGGTTATCATGTCTCTATACCGGTCTCCATTTATGGTAACTGACTCTCCAGCATTATTTCGGAAGAAGTATGGCCCAATGACTCCACCAGCCCATAGAGCACAACAAACAGTCAGTTTTTGTGGATGTAATGGCGTTTCAAGGGTCTCATGTGGATTCTCTTCACTCCAAATGCGGCAATTTTGCTTGTTAACGTAGCCATTTAACCAAAAATGAGCCTCATCTCTGAACAAAATTTTGCGATGAAAATCAGCATCGAGATCAATCTCATTTTCGGCCCATACACCAAAATCACGACGCATTGCATGGTCTCGCGGCTTTAATTCTTGCACAAGCTGGATCTTGTAAGGTCGCAAGCCAAGATCTTTGCACAAAATCTTCCATAAAGTTGATGGACAAAGCTCCAATTGCTGTGCACGGTGGCGAATCGATTCATTCGGGTCCTCTTCAACACTTTGCTCTACAGCGGCAATTGTTTCTTCGGTGCGCACTGTTCGACGTCGCTGCTGATGCGTATTATCACATAGAGTAAACGTAGTGCGAAAACGATCCATGGTTAACCGAATTAATTGCTCTGATAGACGATTATGTCGACCATAAAATGGACGGAGCTTGCGGTAAACTTCGCGAACTGAACCATTATTTTCGAAATAAATTTGCACGATTTGCAAGCGTTGTTCTTTTGTCAACCTGTTCATGATGAAATGGCAAACCAAACTAAATATTAATCACTTGACAGCTGACAAAATGGCCGCCAGTTAAAAAAGTGATGCCAACTTAAAGTTCTATACCTCAATAAAAAACACCCGGTATTAATGTATTTGCATATATATTTAACTGTGCTTTGAACAACATACAGACAAATAGACGCGAACATTTTTTATATATATAGATTATCGAAAAACTATCAAACAATCGTCAAATAATCATTAAACAGTCGTCAGTCAATCGTAAAACAACTATCGAACAATCACTAAAAATCATTGAACAGTCTTCAGTCAGTCATCAAACAATCATCGATCAATTCTTAAAAAATCATCAAACTACTGTCATAAAATCGCTAGTTAATCGTAAAACAATTATAAAACAATCATTAAAAATCTTCAAACAGTCATCATTCAATCAATCATCAAACAAATGTCAAACAATCGTCAAACAACCATCAAATAATCATGAAAAAATCATCAAACAATCGTCAGTCAAACTATTATCAAACACCAATCATATTATCAATATTCGTGCATCCGTTTTCCTAATTTAGATAAAACAAAAAAAGAGGTCGTAAAAGTGGGCATGGTCAATTTTTCTAAATGTAGAATCCTAACTTGGACTAGCATATGAAAGAAAAAATATATTCATGAAAAAATGTATTTGAAAGGAAATGCATTTGAAAGAAAGTGTATTTGAAAGAAAAAATGTATTCATTGCTCCAGCCGTTATCAAGATATACAATTTTAAAGAAAAGGGGAATTTTATCCCCATTTTTTTAATTCCCAGGTTCTCGTTGTTCCATTTTCAAAAAATTCAAACAGCGAAAATCTATCCTGTACGTAGTATGAAAATATCCACATTTAAAACTTTCATTAATTGAGTTAAATCGTTTTTATCCTATCATCCATATTTGTCATTTTTAATTTTTGACTTATATGGGAGGGTCACGCCCACTTGAGATTAAATAAAAAAACCAAGCCTATTTGACCCACCGGTTACACACATACAATCAAAATTTCTTAAAAATCGGTCTTCCATATTTGTCATTTTTAATATTTGACTTATATGGGAGGGGTCACGCCCACTGGGAGGGTCACGCCCACTTGGATTAAATAAAAAACCAAGCCTATTTGACCCACCGGTCACACACATACAATCAAAATTTCCGCTCGGTCATCTATATTTGTCATTTTTAATATATGAGTTCTATGGGAGGGGCACCGCCCACTTGGTATTTCAGAAAAAAAAACTCTGCCTATTTAAACCACCGGTCACACCTTACCATACTGTCTTCATTTTAGAAAAATCGGTCAGTTCGGTCATCCATATTTGTAATTTTAAATATTTGACTTATATGGGAGAGGTCACGCCCACTTGAGATTAAAAAAAAACTTGGCCTATTTTAACCATCGGTCATACCTTACCATACTGTCAAAATTTCAGAAAAATCGGTCTGCACTGTCATCCATATTTGTCATTTTTAATATATGACTTATATGTCACTTGAGATTAAAAAAAAAAAAATCTGACCTATGTATTTTATCCGTCATAAAAAATCGGGCCTCTCGATCACCTATATTTGTAATTTTTAATATCTGACTTATATGGGAGGGGTCACGCCCACTTGAGATTTGAAAAAAGCAATCTGGCCTATTTTATCCATCGGTCACACCTTAACATGCTGTCAAAATTTCAGAAAAATCGGGCCTCTCGATCACCTATATTTGTAATTTTTAATATCTGACTTATATGGGAGGGGTCACGCCCACTTGAGATTTGTAAAAAAAAATCTGGCCTATTTTATCCATCGGTCACACCTTAACATACTATCAAAATTTCAGAAAAGTCGGGCCTCTCGGTCGCCTATATTTGACATTTTTAATATATGAGTTATATAAGAGGGGTCACGCCCACTTGAGATTTCGAAAAACCACTGGTTACACCATACTACACTGTCAAAATTTCAGTAAAATCGGTCCGCTAGTTTCGGAGATCCTTCCCAACAAACAACATATAAAACAGACAAACAGACGCGGACATTTTTTTATAGATATCGATTTATAAATAGTTAGTAATAATTTCAAATAAATATATAAATACTTTTCTATATTTCTTCTATACAATATATTTAAACCACTCTGGGGTCCTTGTGTGGTTCCTATATCAAATTTCAGTTGAGGCGGTTTAAAACTCAAAAAAAAAAAAAAGAAAAAAACAGAGGCAAAAATATAAAACTGAAATAAAATTACTAATTGGTATCGAATGGCTAAATTTATTATTGGAATTTTGTTCAGTTTCTTTTTATTTTCATTTTTTTTTTTTTTTTTGTATAAAAATAAAATCTATATTTAATTTATTGTCATAATTCTTGGGCACATGATAATTTTCACATAAGCAGTTTCTCTGTTTTATTTTTCCCTGGGCAAAATTATATGCCGGCCGGTCAGTTCGAAAGTCGAACGCTAGTCTTTGGTGTTAAACATAAAAAGGTTTTAAGTGATTTATAAAATTGAAAGCTTAAAGTAGGAGTTAAGCTTTTCAGCCGTCTAAATACAATGAAAATTGTTTTTAGGGAATTAAGGATAAAGGATAAATGAACATAGGGGTATTTGGGACTAAAATTTAAAGACTTATCTTATCTTATATCTTTAAACGAGCAATAATTGTATGTATATATATCTATATATATATAGAATGGCTATCTCGAAATCGGCTCTAACAATTTTAACAAAATTAAGACACTGGATACCTTTTTAGCCGTGTAGATCGAATATGAAGGGACTTTTGGAACTTTTACTGCTAAGGGGGTAAAAACGGGAAAAAGGGGAACAAATCAAAAACGTTATATCTCCTAAAGTAATAGCTATAGAAACAAAATTAAAATTACGTTTTGAACAGCTATGAAAATAAGCGGACAAGTATTTGGTACTTTTTTCAAACTATGTCCGATGCCCCCCATCGGAAAAGGGTGAAAATAGTTTTTTTGGTACTTTTTTAACCCACTCTTTTTTTTAAACCAAAAAGTATAAAAAGGAACTTTGTACTGCAGTCAATAAATGTGAAAGAAATATGAAAAACGTATTTGGTACTTTTTTGATTTTGGGGCCAAAATGGGTAAAAAAGGGATAAAATGGTAACTTAACATCTCAAAAAGTAATATGAATAATGTTCCTATTATGTTAACTGCGTTTTAATCAAATTTACCGAAATTAGTTGGTTCCACAGAAGTGCCAAATATACATATTTGAAATTAGGGAATAAAAAGGGGAAAAAAGTAGTAATGTTATAACTTTTAAACAAATAAATGTTTGCATGTATGTATGTTCTTTATAGAATAGTAAACTATGCATTGGATCATGTTATGCTCTTAAGCGACGATGTTTCGGATAAACCGGCAAAGGTTTTTAAATTGGTAAAACTAATTTCCGAAAGATGGCGCCACTGAAAATTACTAAAAATGAATTAAATCGTAAAGTGTGCATTTGATCATGTTATGATCTTTAGCAAAGTGGTAGCGCATGAGCCGGCGAAAGTTTCTTAGTTGGTGTGAACAAATTGATTACAGTTGTTACAAAAATTATGTTTGCAAAAAATAAACTTAAAATTCCCATTATCTTCAGATTTACGAGCGTTTTAGTGATTTTTGTCTCATTTGGTGCGTTTTGACAGAAGAGTTTGTATGGGAGCTATGGTCAAATGTGGACCGATTTCAACGAAATTTGGTAAAGTATTTGTTTCATGACAAAATATTGATATTTGTGGCCACTATATTAATTCCGGGAAGTGGCACCTATGAGAGGTACCATAAGTAATAGACCGATTTTGACGAATTTCAATAGCCACTATCAAAAAAATGATCCTTGAAAAATTTCGTTAAATTAGAATTTAGAATTGCGATCTGTAGCTTGATTACATGGTTTACATGGGGGCCAGCTAGACGGACGGACTGACATCGCTAAATCGGCTCAGAAGGTGATTCTAAGCCTATTGGTATACGAAAAGGTCCAAGACAAATATTTCTTTGTGTTACATACATCAGCACCAACTTATAATACCCTTTCCACTTATGGTGGTGAAGGGTATAAAAATGGGGGTCCAAGGCAAGAGTCTAGGGATCTTAACCAAAATTACTATAACTCTTTCTTGGATCAATTAATAGATATGTGTCGAATTTCTTTAAAATTCTGTTGAAAATTGCGGCTTATACATTGAAAAAAATGTTGTGGAAAATGGGGGTCCAAGGCAGAAAACCAAACATTCAACTGATTTCAGCCAACGTAAGTAGACCTCTTTTTTCGATCAACTTATATACGTTTCATCAAATTCTTTTGAGAATTGCGGGTCCAAGGCAGGTACCCCAAAAAGTCAACCAATTTGAACCAAAATTAGTAGAGCTCTTTTCTCAAATTATCAAATGTAGAATTTTATCAAATTATGTTGAGAATTGTAACTTGTACATTAAAAAGAAAAATAAGTGAAAAAATGGGTTTCCAAGGCAGGTACCACAAGGAGTCAACGAATTTCAACTAAAATTAGGGGATCCATGGCAGATACCACAAGGAGTCAACGGATTTCGAAATTTTTTCTAAATTTATCTTATATCTATATAAAACTGAACAAGTATACAAAATTATATTGTTGTAGGATGACTCCTTCTATTTTTTGCACTTCGAAGTATGAAGCAATCCACTGTGCGGTGTGTAAAAGCTATAGTGTGTAATTTTAATAGAAATTAATAACACTGTGCTCGATTTTGACAACTTTTTTTTACCGACAAAAGGGAGACTAGTGGGTAAAGGTCGAGTTAGCTCCAGTTTTCGAGATTTAGCGTTATCAAAAAATAAAGGAGGTTGCGCATTAAATATTAGCGTAACTCGAAAACTGTTTATTTTCTTGAACTAAGTAAAAAAATCGAAATTCGGCAACAAAATTATCTTTCAGGAACACTAGTTATTTTTTTTTAATCCGAGCAGTCGTTTTCCTTTTATCGTTTTTTTCAACTAGCACAGTGTAATTAAAGAAATTTATAATACCGTGAACGGGGTTCGAACCTAAGCTAAATATGATATGTTGAGCTTAGTAGTCGACGTGGTGGCCAACTAAGCCATAGTATAAAAATTAAAAATTTTTGGAATTCTTAAATAGATCTTAGATAGACCATAGGGTCTAATATCTCTCTAAATTTTCTTGTATTTATTCATGATTTTTAAATGTTCTACTTTTTACGCTTACGAATTCAAAATTTTGAAATGTTATCATAAATTATATATATTTATACCGATTTGTCTCTTTTATATACCTAAATTAATAAAAGCACAAAATACATGTTTGATATTTCTTCCAAGTTTCGTCAAAGCTCATAAACCTACCTTTAAATTTTTACCCCATTTTTACCTATTTTTTACCCCCTTTATCAAAAACGTACCAAAGATGTTTTTGTTGTTTATCGTTTGCGGTATAAATTTTTTCATGTCTCTTTGAATTGGTTCAAAAGGTTTTAAAACAAAAAACATTCCCCTAAATTGTTTTCTCCGTTTTTACCCTTTTTACCCCTTTAATTACCCAAACCTTTAATTACCTGTCCTTTTCTTATCTTATTAACGAATTCAAAATTTTGAAATGTTATCAAAAATTATTTCCTGCTATCGAAATTTCTCATGGTTCAAAATTTTGTTAGCTCTCGGTACAAGCATTATGATATCAATTACAAATACAAATTCCTTGTTGCTGGCAACTATAATTGACTCTTGTTGCCAACTACAATGTGAATAATAATTGACAGCGCAACGGAGTTTCTGTTATCGGTTATCAGTAGCCACACTAATGTCATTATTTCAATTGGCAACTCAATCAAAGTTGAGTTGCAATACACAATCGAGCTATTATTTCCTAAACTTATTTCGATATCTAGGATTTCAGTAAATATATAATAGTGTTGGAGCTAGTTTTAGGGTTAATTTCTGCACAATGGGTTGGTCATCATAAAGTCTTTAAAACCGTTCATTTTTATTTACGACATTTTGCAACTTTGTAACGAATTTAATACATTTAAATGGATTCTGAAAAGTGTGGACAGTTTGCTATGTTTTCTTCCTTATTTAAAAACCATTAAAACTCACAAAAAAATTAAAGCATTCATTTTATTTCAAAAACTTTTATATTTTTTACTTAATACTAAACATCTGCAACATAAGATACAAAAAAAATACAATATCTTTAAAAACGCCAGACTATTACGAAAAAAACGAGTTTATTACAAGAGACCAAAAAAATATATATAGAAAAATATATATATAGAATAAATAAATTATTTATAGAACACGAATACTTATAATGTAACGATGATGATGATCATCATGAGGATCATGATGATGATGATGATAGTGATAACATCGTCTGGCGGTTCGATCAATGACAAGGTGTGTAAGAACACGCAAAATTAACTTTGGCGGTCTGTGAAAACGTTTCGATCTGTTTTTCTGTTTATTTTTTGTTGTTTTTTTCGCTCTCTTTCTGTTTTTGCCGGCTAACAGACAAGATCAACATCAAATTTTAAGATCCTTTTTAGCATTACAATAAAAATAAATTGTCCGCTTGTTGTCTGTTACAATAACATAACAATTTACTATTTTTAGATTTAAAGTGGACAAAATATATATTTTATATTATTTTTAGAATGAGTCGAATAGTAACAGTTGTGGTGTTAAAAATAGCGAAGATGTGGTTTTATTTAGGAAACTACTTCTAAACAGATAATTTTCTAAATAGTACCAAATACGTTACTTTTTATTTTCATTTTTGATCTCAACGCAATTTCATGTTTGTTTTTATCTCTTTGGATTAAGGAGATATATTTTTACCGATTTGTCCCTTTTATATCCCTAAATTAATAAAAGCACAAAATACATATTTGATTTTTCTTCCAAGTTTCGTCAAAGCTCATACACCTACCCTTACGTTTTAACCCCATTTTTACCTATTTTTTACCGCCTTAATCAAAAAAGTACCAAAGACGTTTTTGATGTTTGTCGTTTGCGGTATAAATTTTTCCATGTCTCTACAAATTTAATTCATTGTAAATTTTAAAAATAAATAAATTGTTTCCCCCGTTTTTACCCCTTTTATTCCATTAATTGAAAAACTACCCAAACACGTGTCCTTTTCTTATCTTAACGCAATTTTCTTTTCTATCCCTTATTTAGCACCAAAATTAAAAAACAAATAAGTGATATTTTTTATACGAAATGACTTCTTTTCTTAATTCGTTGGTTCAAAAGATTTTAAATTTTCAAAACAAATAACATTCCCCAAAATTTTTAAAAGATTTGAAAAGTTTTTAACAAAGAACTGACCCGTTTTTCCTCTTTTTTACCACTTTTTGTATTTTAGATATAATAATTTTTTTCCCGATTTTGCCCCAATATCAATTGACTTCTCTATAAATTGTATTTTAATAGATATAAAAAGTTTTAAGCACATAAACTAACCCTTGTAATCGCTTTCTTATCTCAACGCAGTTTTTACTTTCTATCAACGCAATTTTTATTTTCTATAAACGCAATTTTTATTTTCTATCAACGCAATTTTCGTTTCTAACCCTTTTAATTTAAGAGATATAATGTTACCGTTTTGACCCTTTTTACCCCCTAAATTAAAAAAACAAATACGTGCTATTTTTTCTATACTAAACGACTTCTCTTCTTAATTCATTGTTTGAAAAGATTTAAAATTTTAAAAACAAATAACATTCCCCAAAATTGTTTCCCTCGTTCTTACACTTTCTTACCCCATTAATTCAAAAGTACCCAAATACGTGTCCTTTTCTTATCTCAACGCAATTTTCGTTTCTATCACCTTTTAATTTAGGAGACATAATGTTACCGTTTTGACCCTTTTTTACCCCTTAAATTGAAAAAACCAAATACATGTTTAAAATTTCTTCCATGTCAATTGACTTCTTTATAAATTGTATTTTAAAAGATACAAAAAGTTTTAAACAAAAAACTGACCCTTGTTTTCCTCTATTTTACCCCCTTTTTGTATTGTAGATATAATAATTTTTCCCGATTTTGCCCCAATATTAATTGACTTCTCTATAAATTGTATTTTAATAGATATAAAAAGTTTTAAGCACATAAGCTGACCCTTGTAATCCTCTATTTTGGATTGTTGATATAATATTACACATTTTTTCCGATTTTACCCCCCTATACCAAATACGTGTTTGATATTCTTTCCATATCAAACGACTTCTCTATAAATATAATTCATTGGTTCAAAAGATATGCAAATTTACACAAATTTGAAAAACAAAGAAGATAACTCTAAATTTTGTTCCCCCGTTTTTACCCTTTTTGACTCCATTAATCGAAAAGGTTCCCAAAGACGCGACCTTTTCTTATCTCACCTTATCTCATAGTATTTTAAAAGGTATGGAAAGTTTAAAACAAACTGATCCTTAATTTTTCCCCTTTTCGTATTTGTCCCGTTTTTGTCCCCTTATAACAAAAACATCTTTGATATTCTTTCCATATCAAACGAGTTCTCTTTAAATTTAATTCATTGGTCCAAAAGATATGCAAATTTTAAAAATAAATAAGATAAACCAAAATTTTGTTCCCCCATTTTTACCCTTATTACCCCATTAATCGAAAAGGTTCATAAACACACGCCCTTTTCTTTTTTTATGTCACCTTATCTCATAATATTTTAGAAGATATGAAAAGTTTAAAACAAATCCTTAATTTTCCCCCGTTTTTACCCCCTTTTTCTGTTTGTCCCGTTTTTGCCCCCTTATACCAAATACGTGTTTGATATTTTTCTATGTCAAACGACTTCTCTATAAATATAATTCATTGGTTTAAAAGATATGCAAATTTTTAAAACAAATAAGATAACCCAAAATTTTGTTCCCCGTTCTTATCCTTTTTACCCCATTAATCGAAAAAGTACCCAAACACGTATCTTTTTTTTTCTTATCTCGTCTTATTTCATAGTATTTCAAAAGATATTAAATTTTAAAACAAACAAATCATTAATTTTTCCCCGTTTTTACTCCCTTTTTGTATTTGTCCCGCTTTTGCCCCCTTATAACAAATACGAAATATCATAAACAGCCTTCACATGGCACATATTTTGTGCACGATTTCAGAATTATTTGAGAAAAGTTAATTTACCGCATTACCAGCCTATACCCTACACGTACCCTTCTATAAAATTTTGCTTTAATTCCAATTCTATTCTACTCAATTGTGCGCTGCTATTTCTAGGCTCAATACTGTGCTCTAAATATATATTATACAAAATATATGTTTAAAGCTTTTAAAATCGCTAAATGCTTTTTTTAATAAAAAGAAACAAATTTTCATTAATGAACTCTAAAATTAATAGCCAATTCTCTTTCGATTTTTTTTCAGATGTGTTCCCGCAAAATTAAGATCTCGGTAGTGCTGTTTCTTGTCTTGATTCCACTATTCACAGCTTTGCCCCATAATCATAATTTATCGAAAAGAAGCAACTTTTTCGATTTAGAGTGCAAGGGTATCTTCAACAAAACCATGTTCTTCCGTTTGGATCGTATTTGCGAAGACTGCTATCAATTATTCCGTGAGACCAGCATACATCGATTATGCAAGTAAGTCTATTCACAATTTCTAAATTATATTTCTAACAATAATCGCATTGAGGTCTTTGACCTAGTAAATATTCACGTTTTGCATTTAAAAATTAATAAATCATAGAATACAAATAAATAATTGAACTGAACTAAAAATGTACAAGTCCATCCATTTGCTTTCCATTATTTAGCACTTTAAGTATTTTATCCATTTATTAATGATATATTTATGTATTTTTTCAGACAATTTTAGTTACCATTTGAGTTATTTATGTATTTAATTGGAGAAATTATGCGTGGGATGTTTTATAAGTTTGTGAGAGATTGTCTATAACAATTTTTCTATAATACATATAAAATAAAAATTTATATCGAAAGTTTTTCTATAAAAAATTATATCCAAAATTTTTTTTATAAAAATTTTATATCGAAAATTTTTCTATAAAAATTTTATACAAAATTTTTCTATCGAAAATTTTTCTATAAAAATGTTATATAGAAAATTTTTCTATAAAAAATTTTATATCGAAAATTTTTCTATAAAAATTTTATATCGAAAATTTTTCTATAAAAATTTTATATAGAAAATTTTTCTATAAAAAATTTATATCGAAAATTTTTCTATAAAAAATTTATATCGAAAATTTTTCTATAAAAAATTTATATCGAAAATTTTTCAAAAAAAATTAAATTTTGAAGAATTTTCAATATAGAATTTTTAAATAAAAATTTTTGTTAGAAAAATTTCTGATAAATATTTTATATCGCAAATTTGTATGTCTTATAAAAAATTAATATCGAAAATTTTTCTAAAAAAAATTTATATTAAAAATTGTTCTAAAGAAATTTTATTCGAAAATTTTTCAAAAAAAATTTTATATCGAAAATTTTTCTAAAAAAAAAAAATATTATATTGAAAATTTTTGTAACAAAAATTTTTTTATCAAAAATTTTTCTATACAAATTTTATGACTTTTATAAAAAATTTATTTTGAAAATTTTCCTAAAAAAATTATATCGAAAATTTTTCTATAAAAATTTTACTTCGACAAATTTTCTATAAAAATTTTACTTCGATAAATTTTCTATAAAAATTTTACTTCAACAAATTTTCTATAAAAATTTTACTTCGACAAATTTTCTATAAAAATTTTACTTTAAAAATGTTTCCATAAAAATTTAACATCGAAATTTTTTTTTATAAAAATTTAACATCGAAAATTTTTATATAAAAATTAATTTTACATCGAAAATTTTTCTATAAAAATTTTACATCGAAAATTTTTCTATAAAAATTTTACTTCGACAATTTTTCTATAAAAAATTTATTTAGAAAATTTTTCTATACAAAATTTTACTTTGAAAATGTTTCCATAAAAATTTTACTTTGAAAATTTTTCTATAAAATTTTATATCGAAAATTTTTCTATACAAATTTTATGTCTTTTATAAAAAATTTATATCGAAAATTTTCTTTAATAAAAAGTTTATATCGAAATTTTTTTTAAAAATTTTATATCGAAAATTTTTCTAAAAAAAATTTTATATCGAAAATTTTTCTATAAAAATTTTACATCGAAAATTTTTCTATAAAAATTTAATATCGAACATTTGTCTATGAAAATTTTACATAAAAAATTTTTCTATAAAAATTTTATATCTAAAATTGTTCTATTGAAATTTTATATCAAAAATTTTTCTATTAAAAATTTTTTCTACAAAAAATTTATATCGAAAATGTTTCTTTAAAAAATTTATATAGAAAATTTTTCTATAAAAATTTAACATTGAAAATTTTTCTATAAAAATTTAACATTGAAAATTTTTCTATAAAAATTTTACATCGAAAATTTTTCTATATAAAAATTTTATATAGAAAATTTTTCTATAAAAATTTTACATCGAAAATTTTTCTACAAAAATTTAATATCGAACATTTTTCTATGAAAATTTTACATAAAAAATTTTTCTATAAAAATTTTATATCTAAAATTATATCACAAATTTTTCTATTAAAAATTTTTTCTACAAAAAATTTATATCGAAAATGTTTCTTTAAAAAATTTATTTAGGAAATTTTTCTATAAAAATTTTATATCGAAAATTTTTCTATAAAAATTTTACATCGAAAATTTTTCTATATAAAAATTTTATATCGAAAATTTTTCTATAAAAATTTTATCTCGAAAAATTTTCTATAAAAATTTTATCTCGAAAAATTTTCTATAAAAATTTTATATCGAAAATTTTTCTATAACAATTTTATATCGAAAATTTTTCTATAAAAATTATATCGAAAATTTTTCTATAAAAATTATATCGAAAATTTTTCTATAAAAATTATATCGAAAATTTTTCTATAAAAATTTTATATCGAAAATTTTTCTATAAAAATTTTATATCGAAAATTTTTCTATAAAAATTTTATATCGAAAATTTTTCTATAAAAATTTTATATCGAAAATTTTTATATCGAAAATTTTTATATCGAAAATTTTTCTATAAAGATTTAGTATCGAAAAATGTTATATAAAAATCTTATATCAAAAATTTTTTTATAAAAAAAATTTAACTCTGAAAATTATTCTATAAAAATTTTATATCGAACAGTTTTCTATACAAATTTTATGTTCTTTATAAAAAATTGTATCGAAAATTTTCTTTGAAAATGTTTCCATAAAAATTTTACTTTGAAAATTTTTCTATAAAATTTTATATCGAAAATTTTTCTATACAAATTTTATGTCTTTTATAAAAAATTTATATCGAAAATTTTCTTTAATATAAACTTTTATATCGAAATTTTTTTTAAAAATTTTATATCGAAAATTTTTATAAAAATTTATATCGAAAATTTTTCTATAAAAATTTTACATCGAAAATTTTTCTATAAAAATTTAATATCGAACATTTTTCTATGAAAATTTTACATAAAAAATTTTTCTATAAAAATTTTATATCTAAAATTATATCAAAAATTTTTCTATTAAAAATTGTTTCTACAAAAAATTTATATCGAAAATGTTTCTTTAAAAAATTTATTTAGGAAATTTTTCTATAAAAATTTAACATTGAAAATTTTTCTATAAAAATTTTACATCGAAAATTTTTCTATATAAAAATTTTATATCGAAAATTTTTCTATAAAAATTTTATCTCGAAAAATTTTCTATAAAAATTTTATATCGAAAATTTTTCTATAAAAATTTTATATCGAAAATTTTTCTATAAAAATTATATCGAAAATTTTTCTATAAAAATTTTATATCGAAAATTTTTCTATAAAAATTTTATATCGAAAATTTTTCTATAAAAATTTTATATCGAAAATTTTTCTATAAAAATTTTATATCGAAAATTTTATATCGAAAATTTTTATATCGAAAATTTTTATATCGAAAATTTTTCTATAAAGATTTAGTATCGAAAAATGTTATATAAAAATCTTATATCAAAAATTTTTTTATAAAAAAATTTAACTTTGAAAATTATTCTATAAAAATTTTATATCGAACAGTTTTCTATACAAATTTTATGTTCTTTATAAAAAATTGTATTGAAAATTTTTTTTTAATAAAAAATTGTATCGAAAATTTTTTTTTTAATAAAAAATTTATATTAAAAATTTTTATAAAAAAATTTTATATCGAAAATTTTTCTATAAAAATTTTGATGTAAAATTTTTCTATAAAAATTTTACATAGAAAATTTTTCTATAAAAATGTAATATCAAAAATTCTTCTATATTAAAATTGTATATTGAAAATTTTTCTATATAAAAATTTTTCTTAAAAATTTTTTATAGAAAATTTTTCTATCAAAATTTTATATAGAAAGTTTTTTAATAAAAATTTTATATAGAAAATTGTTTTATAAAAATTTATATTGAAAATTTTTCTATAAAAATTTTTATTGACAATTTTTTACAAAAATTTTTTATAAAAAATTTTTCTATGTTAAAATTTTATATCGAAAATTTTAATACCAAAAAATTTTCGATAAAAAATTTTATATCGAAAATTTTTCTATAAAAATTTTATATCGAAAATTTTTCTATATAAATTTTACATCGAAAATTTTTCTATAAAATTTTTACATTGAAAGTTTTTCTATAAAAATTTTACATCGAAAATTTTTCTATAAAATTTTTACATTGAAAGTTTTTCATAAAAATTTTACATCGAAAATTTGTCTATAAAAATTTTACATCAAAAATGTTTCTATTTCTAAAATTTTTCTAAAAAAAATTTACATCGAAAATTTGTGTATAAAAATTTAAAGTCAAAAATTTTTTTTAGTTTAAATTATGACCATCCTTCTGTTATTAAAAATTTCAACTTATAAAACATCCCTCGTTACTAAAAATGACACACCTTTCCGGATGCTTTAGTTTTTTATTTAAGTATTTAGATTTATTTTTAAATAATTTAATTTGAATTTGAAACTAAAAATTAAATTTTAAATTGATACTCTAGTTCAAGGTGTTTTTTAAATTATTCCAAATTTTAATTTTAAAATTTATTTTAGAATTTACTAGATTTATTTAGAATTTTTAACCATGACACACAAAACTAAATGCGCGAAAATTATTTTTGAAAAAAAGTAAAAGTATTTTTAAGTATCGAAAAATTTTTAAATTATTGGAAACACATTTTCTCCTAATTAAAAAATATAAATAGAGCTAGAAATTGGGATGACTCAAGTTGTGTATTAATTTTGAAATATTTCATCAGAATTTCATGAACATTTTAGAAGTTTTTTTTTTTTCAATATAGAATAGAAATTTTTATTAAATTTATATCATATTTTAAGACAAATTTTATTTAAATTCAAATGGATTATATCATTTTCTGAGTCATAATTCAAAAATGCAAATAATAATTCAATTGAACCAATTATTGCATTTTTATTTAAATTCAATTTATTTTTTATTTCAATTAATTTTTAATTCTTCCTAACTTTTTCTTTAAAAACCCCTTAAATGTAGACAAAAATGTTTTACCCATGAAACCTTCGGAAGTTGCCTTAAAGTTTTATTAATACCCGACGAAGAAGTTACCCAACTGCAATATTTCCTTAAAGTTATCAATGGCTCTCCATTATCTTCTTTAGATTTTACTTCATTATTTTAAATATTTTAACATCATTCAAGAATTTTTAAGTATTTCATCATATAAATATCGATTATTACAATTTTAAGGTTAAATGAACATTTTTTTTAATTTATTCAAAACAAAATTATTGAAAATTTGTAAAAATATTTGTATTAAGTTTAAGGTATTTGTAATATATAAATTTTATGGTTTTCAAATTTTTTTAAATCCATAATTTTATATTATTTAAAGTTTTTAAATTGTTTTTTAGTAATTTTTAATTATTTCCTTTTAGTTCTTTTAATTCTTATTTTTGTTAAATTTCTACGCTTTTCTTTTAATTACACTGTGTTTTGAAAACATTTTCCTACCCCGATTGGTAGGAGATACTTTTAATTTTGCTATTGTTCTGAACATATCTCAGATTCTAAATCCATAGAAAAAATTACTGAAGAAATTATTAAAATATCACTTTTCTATAAAAATTTTGTATCGAAAATTTTTCTATAATAATTTTGTATCGAAAATTTTTCTATTAAAATTTTATATCGAAAATTTTTCTATTAAAATTTTATATCGAAAATTTTTCTATTAAAATTTTATATCGAAAATTTTTCTATAAAAATTTTGTATCGAAAATTTTTCTATTAAAATTTTATATCGAAAATTTTTTTATAAAAATTTTATATCGAAAATTTTTCTATAAAAATTTTATATCAAAAAATGTTATATCGAAAAAATTTTCTATCAAAAATTTTTCTATAAAAATTTTATATTAAAAATCTATAAATTTATGAATTTTATATTGAAATTTTTTTTCTAAAAATTTCTTATTAAAATTTTTTTTCTAAAAATTTCATATTGAAAATTTTTCTATAAAAATTTCATAACGAAAATTTTTCTATAAAAATTTCATAACGAAAATTTTTCTATAAAAATTTCATAACGAAAATTTTTCTATAAAAATTTTATGTCAAAAATTTTTCTATAAAAATTTTATGTCAAAAATTTTTCTATAAAAATTTTATGTCAAAAATTTTTCTATAAAAATTTTATGTCAAAAATTTTTCTATAAAAATTTTATGTCGAAAATTTTTTGATCAAAAATATAAAAATTTTAATTAAAACATTTTTCTTTAAAAAATTTTACATGGAAAATTTTCCATAAAAAATTTATATCAAAAATTTATCTATAGAAATTATTATCGAAAAGTTTTCTATAAAAAATTTATATCAAAAATTTTTCTATAAAAATTTTATATCAAAAATTTTTATATAAAAATTTTATTTAAAAAATTTTTCTAAAAAAAATTTATATCAAAAAAAATTTCTATAAAAAATTTTATGTCAAAAATCTTGTATATCCAAAATTTTTCTAAAAAAATTTTATATCGAAAATTTTTCTAAAAAATTTTATATCAAAAATTTTTCCAAAAGAATTTTATATCGAAATTTTTTTAAAAAAATTTTCTATATCGAAAATTTTTCTAAAAAAATTTTAATTAAAAATCTTTCTTAAAAAAATTTATATCAAAAAATTTTCTATAGAAATTATTATCGAAAAGTTTTCTATAAAAATTTTTTATCAAAAATTTTTCTATAAAAAATTTTATATCGAAAATTATTCTGTAAAAAATGTTATATCAAAAATTTGTCTATAAAAAATTTATATAGAAAATCTTTCTATAAAAATTTTGTATGAAAAATTTTTTATAAAACATTTGCGAATAGTCTTTCTTTTTGAAAAAAAATTGATATCAAAAATTTTTCTAGAAAAATTTATAAAAATTTGATATCGAAAATTTTTGTATAAAAAATTTATATCGAGAATTTTTCTATAAAAAATTTATATAGAAAATCTTTCTATAAAAATTTTGTATGAAAAATTTTTTATAAAACATTTGCGAATAGTCTTTCTTTTTGAAAAAAAATTGATATCAAAAATTTTTCTAGAAAAATTTTATAAAAATTTGATATCGAAAAAAAAAAATTATCGAGAATTTTTCTATAAAAAATTTTACATCGAAACCTTTTTTATAAAAATTTTATGTCGAAAATATTTCTATAAAAATTTTATGTCGAATAAGTTTTGATAAAAGTTTTATGTCGAAAATTTTTTATAAAAATTTTTTATCGAAAATTTTATATCGAAAATTTTTCTATAAAAATTTCATATCGAAAATTTTTCTATAAAAATTTTATATCGATAATTTTTCTATAAAAATTTTATATCGAAAATTTTTCTTTAAAAAATTTTATATAGAAAATTTAATATTAAAAAATTTTCTGTAGAAATTATTATCGAACATTTTTCTAAAAAAATTTTATATCAAAAATTTTTCTACAAAAATTTTATTTCGAAAATTTTTCTAAAAAAAAAATTATATGAAAAATTTTTCCAAAAAAATTTATACCGAAAATTTTTCTATAAAAATTTTCTTTAAAGAAAATGTTATATAAAAAATTTTTCTATAAACATTTTGTATCGAAAATTCTTCTATAAAAACTTTATATTAAAAATTTTTCTATAAAAACTTTATATCAAAAACTTTTCTATAAAAATTTTTTGTCGAAAATTTTTCTATAAAAAATTTATATCAAAAATTTTTTAATAGAAATTTTACATCGAAGCTTTTTCTATTCAAATTTTATATCGAAAATTTTTCTAAAAAATTGGAAATCGAAAGTTTTTTTCTAAAAAATTTTATATCGAAAAATTTTCTCTAAAAAATTATGTATCGAAAAATTTTCTGTAAACATTTTTTTTATAAAAATTTTATATCAAAAATTGTTCTATAAGAATTTTACATCGAAAATTTTGCTTTACAAATTCTATATCGAAACTTATTGTAAAAAATTTGATATCAAAAAATTGTATTCCAAAAATTTTTTACTAAAAGACTTTTTTTTATATTTTTGCTTATAACTCTTGCATTTTTTATCCGATTTAAAAAATTTCTTCAGCAATATTAATCAAGAGATACCGTACTAGCCATTTATTGGAAAATCAGTTTAATAGTTTTTTTCAGTAAATTAAGGATTTTATTCAAAACATCGATTTTAGTTACAAGTTTTCTTATTAAAAGAAAATTCCACATTTTTTGAATTTTGTTTAAAATCTTTTGTTTCGAAATTTTTGTTATTTTTTTAAACTTGCACAGTGTAATTGGAATTTATCGTTTTTTATATATTTTGCTTTTAATTTTTATTTAAAAAATTTTATTTTTGTTTCTTTTTTATTTTATTTTTTAAAGGAAAAACTGTTTTGACTCCAAGTGGTTTGGGGAATGTTTAAAAGTTTTACTAATTCCCGCAGAAGAAGTTTCAAAACTGCAACATTTTATTAAAGTTATAAACGGTTCACCAGTCCCCTCCTTCAATATGACGCCGGTTACAACATAATAAAAATTTTTAGTTTAATTATTTTATTTTAATTTTTTTTTTTTGTAATTTTATATGAGAAAAAGAAAAGAAAAAATGAAAATATTGTCTTAAATCGAGTTTAAGTTTTTTTTATTTGTTTTTGTTTTAATTAAACGAAAGAATGAAAAAAAGTTTATTTTGTACTTATTTATTTTTTATTTTTATATATTTGTATTAATTTTTTTTTAAATATATATAATATTTTTATTATTTATTAAAGAAAAAAAACCAAAACCTAAAAACAGAAGAAACAGAACCATTAAATTATAAAATAATATTTTTAAAAATATTTTAAATAATTATTTTATTTATTTTTTAAGTTTAATTTTAAAGAAAAAAAAAAGAAAGAAATCAATTATTGTTAAAAATTGTAAGTTTTTATTGGAAATAATTTGCTCAGCAACTTTTTTTTTTTTGTTTGTTTTAAGAAAAAGAAAGTATTAAAGTTAAAATTTAAACAAATTTTTATAAATTTTTATAAATTTTTATAAATTTGTTCTTAACAAAAGAAATCTCTTATTTTCTAATAAAAAAAACAAGGAAATGAAATTTTAGTTTTAAAATTTAGTTCTTATTTTTTTAATTTTTTGACATTAAGTAAAATTTTTGTAATTTTTTTTAAACATTTTAAATGTTTGTTTTCTTGTATTTATATTTAACTTTTTTAGAAATTTAAACAAAATCTTTAAAATTTGTTAACCAATTGTAAATTAATAATTTATTTGATAATCTTAAAAATATATTTAACTAAATATTAATTTATAACAAATGAAAAAAACTACTCTAGTTTCCAGGGTTTGAATTACTGCTCATTAAGTAGCAGTAGCCGCAAAAAATTGCTATTTTTAATATTAAACAATCGTTAAAAAGAATAGTTTAGATCTAAATAGATCAGTGGTGGGCATTATGTCAACAAAAACTCCTACCACTGGTAGGAACACAAAAACAGGGCCCTAAAAGTTTAAAATTCACTTAAGTTAAAAAAAAAATATATGAATTTATATCGAAAATTTTTCTATAAAAATTTTATATCGAAAATTTTTCTATAAAAATTTTATATCGAAAATTTTTCTATAAAAATTTTATATCGAAAATTTTTCTATAAAAATTTTATATCGAAAATTTTTCTATAAAAATTTTATATCGAAAATTTGTACTATAAAAATTTTATATCGAAAATTTTTCTATAAAAATTTTATATCGAAAATTTTTCTATAAAAATTTTATATCGAAAATTTTTCTATAAAAATTTTATATCGAAAATTTTTCTATAAAAATTTTATATCGAAAATTTTTCTATAAAAATTTTATATCGAAAATTTTTCTATAAAAATTTTATATCGAAAATTTTTCTATAAAAATTTTATATCGAAAATTTTTCTATAAAAATTTTATATCGAAAATTTTTCTATAAAAATTTTATATCGAAAATTTTTCTATAAAAATTTTATATTGAAAATTTTTCTATAAAAATTTTATATTGAAAATTTTTCTATAAAAATTTTATATCGAAAATTTTTCTATAAAAATGTTATATCGAAAATTTTTCTATAAAAATTTTATATCGAAAATTTTTCTATAAAAATTATATATCGAAAATTTTTCTATAAAAATTTTATATCGAAAATTTTTCTATAAAAATTTTATATCGAAAATTTTTCTATAAAAATTTTATATCGAAAATTTTTCTATAAAAATTTAATATTGAAAATTTTTCTATAAAAATTTTGTATCGAAAATTTTTCTATAAAAATTTTGTATCGAAAATTTTTCTATATAAATTTTGTATCGAAAATTTTTCTATAAAAATTTTATATCGAAAATTTTTCTATAAAAATTATATATCGAAAATTTTTCTATAAAAATTTTATATCGAAAATTTTTCTATAAAAATTTTATATCGAAAATTTTTCTATAAAAATTTTATATCGAAAATTTTTCTATAAAAATTTTATATCGAAAATTTTTCTATAAAAATTTTATATCGAAAATTTTTCTATAAAAATGTTATATCGAAAATTTTTCTATAAAAATTTTATATCGAAAATTTTTCTATAAAAATTATATATCGAAAATTTTTCTATAAAAATTTTATATCGAAAATTTTTCTATAAAAATTTTATATCGAAAATTTTTCTATAAAAATTTTATATCGAAAATTTTTCTATAAAAATTTAATATTGAAAATTTTTCTATAAAAATTTTGTATCGAAAATTTTTCTATAAAAATTTTGTATCGAAAATTTTTCTATATAAATTTTGTATCGAAAATTTTTCTATAAAAATTTAATATTGAAAATTTTTACTATAAAAATTTTATATAGAAAATTTTTACTATAAAAATTTTATATCGAAAATTTTTCTATAAAAATTTTATATCGAAAATTTTTCTATAAAAATTTTATATCGAAAATTTTTCTATAAAAATTTTATATCGAAAATTTTTCTATAAAAATTTTATATCGAAAATTTTTCTATAAAAATTTTATATCGAAAATTTTTCTATAAAAATTTTATATCGAAAATTTTTCTATAAAAATGTTATATCGAAAATTTTTCTATAAAAATTTTATATCGAAAATTTTTCTATAAAAATTATATATCGAAAATTTTTCTATAAAAATTTTATATCGAAAATTTTTCTATAAAAATTTTATATCGAAAATTTTTCTATAAAAATTTTATATCGAAAATTTTTCTATAAAAATTTAATATTGAAAATTTTTCTATAAAAATTTTGTATCGAAAATTTTTCTATAAAAATTTTGTATCGAAAATTTTTCTATATAAATTTTGTATCGAAAATTTTTCTATAAAAATTTTGTATCGAAAATTTTTCTATAAAAATTTTGTATCGAAAATTTTTCTATAAAAATTTTATATCGAAAATTTTTCTATAAAAATTTTATATCGAAAATTTTTCTATAAAAATTTAATATCAAAAATTTTTCTATAAAAATTTTATATCGAAAATTTTTCTATAAAAATTTTATATCGAAAATTTTTCTATAAAAATTTTATATCGAAAATTTTTCTATAAAAATTTTATATCGAAAATTTTTCTATAAAAATTTTATATCGAAAATTTTTCTATAAAAATTTTATATCGAAAATTTTTCTATAAAAATTTTATATCAAAAATTTTTCTATAAAAATTTTATATCGAAAATTTTTCTATAAAAATTTCATATTGAAAATTTTTCTATAAAAATTTTATTTTGAAAATTTTTCTATAAAAATTGTATATTGAAAATTTTTCTATAAAAATTTTATATTGAAAATTTTTCTATAAAAATTTTATATCGAAAATTTTTCTATAAAAATTTTATATCGAAAATTTTTCTATAAAAATTTCATATTGAAAATTTTTTTATAAAAATTTTGTATCGAAAAATTTTCTATAAAAATTTTGTATCGAAAATTTTTCTATAAAAATTTTATATCGAAAATTTTTCTATAAAAATTTTATATCGAAAATTTTTCTATAAAAATTTTTCTATAAAAATTTTTCTATAAAAATTTTATATTCGAAATTTTTTTGTAAAAATTTTATATCGAAAATTTTTCTATAAAAATTTTATATCGAAATTTTTTTGTAAAAATTTTATATTGAAAATTTTTTTGTAAAAATTTTATATTGAAAATTTTTTTGTAAAAATTTTATATTGAAAATTTTTCTATAAAAATTGTATATCAAAGAATTTTGCTATAAAAAATTTTATATTAAAAATTGTTCTTTAAAAATTTTGTATAAAAAATGTTTCTTTAAAAATTTTATATCGAAAGATTTTCTATAAAAATTTTTATATTGAAAATTTTTCTAATAAAACTTGACATTTTTATATTGAAATTTTTCTATAAAAATTTTTTATCAAAAATTTTTTTATAAAAATTTTATATGAAAAAAAAAATTAGCTATAAAAAATTTTATATTGAAAATTTTTCTATTAAAACTTGACATCAATCATTTTTATATAAAAACTCGATATCGAAAAATTTATTTTAAAATTTTTTTTAAAGAAATTTTTTTTTTAAATTTTTTATAGAAATTTTTTTTTTTTATAAAAATTTTATGACGAAAATTTTTCTATTTTTCTAATTTTTGAATAAAAATTTTAAATCAAAAATTTTTTTTAAAAAATTTGTATCAAATTTTGTATCAAATATTTTTCTATATAAATTTTATATAACAAAAAATTGATATAAAAATTATATTGAAAATTTTTCTATTAAAACTTGATTAATTTATATAATTTTATATAAAATTTTATTACGAAAGTTTTTCAATTAAAATTTTATATCAAAAATTGTTCTATAAAAATTTTATATCGAAAATTTGTTATTAAAATTTTATATCAAAAATTGTTCTATAAAAATTTTATATCAAAAAAATTTAGCTATAAAAAATTTATATTGAGAATTTATATTGAAAATTTTATTTTGAAAATTTTATATCGAAATTTTTTTATAAGAATTTTATAACGAAAGTTTTTTTAAAAGAATTTTATAACGAAAGTTTTTCTATGAAAATTTTATATCGAAAATTTTCTATAAAATTTTTATATCAAAAATTTTTCAATAAAAAATATTATCTCAAAAATTGTTTTTTTTTTAAATTTTATGTTAAAACATTTTCTAGAAAAATTTTATATCGAAAATTTAACTATAAAATTTTTAAATCAAAAATTTTTCTATAAAAATTTTTATCTCAAAAATTGTTCTTTAAAAATTTTATATCGAAAATTTTTCTACAAAATTTTATATCGAAAATTTTACTATAAAATCTTTAAATCAAAAATTTTTCTATAAAAATTTTCTATAAAAAAATTTAGCTATAAAAATTTTCTATAAAAAAATTTAGCTTTAAATGATTTTATCTCAAAAATTTAGCTATAAAAAATTTTTATATAAAAATCGAAAATTTTTCTATGAAAATTTTTGAAAAAAAATTTATTTTGAAAATTTTTCTATAAAAATTTTATATTGAAATTTTTCTATAAAAATTTAATATTGAAATTTTTATAATAAAAAAATTTATTTTGAAAATTTTGCTATAAAAATTTGAAATCGAAATTTTTAAATTCACTTTAGTTCAGATTTTTTACCAATAATATCGCCGTTACAGCAATAACAAATTATCTGTAGGTCAATAACAACTCCTACCACTGGTGATAGCAACATATACTCGTAATAATGCCTTTCGCTGTTCTACTTGAAAAAGTTGAATCTTGTAGCTATGGTTGTGACACTAGTAATTCAAAACCTGGAAAACAGTAATTCAAACCCTGATATTTTCATTAAATATTAAAAGAAAAAATTTAATTAAAAAAAATTTGCTGGCAAATATATTAATCTATAAATTTACAAAACAATAAATTTAAAAAAAGTTAAAAAAATAAATCTTACAAATGTACTACAAACTAAACTAAAAAAAAACTGAAAACTAATGAAAAATATTGTGATAGAACACGTTAAAAACACTCCTTCTTTATTTACTTTTACTCTACTCCTATTCTATATACACGATATACATTTTCTATATATATATTTATGTAAAATACAAAATATATATTATACCTATGTATAAACAATATATAAAACTAAATTTAAAAAATATCTTAAAGAAAAAATAAAACAAAAGCCTAAAAAAATAGCAAAAAAAATAAATATTATAAAAATTTTATAACCTTAAAAACATCATTAAAATATACAATTAAACCATTTCCCTCTAAAAGAGAGAAATTCGTAAAAAAAAAATTTCAAAACTACGGCAGCTTTTTCTCTAAATGAAAATCTATACAAAAAAAAAATACAGCAGATTTGGAAAACTTCTTTTTTTTGTTCGTCCTATCATTACTCTTCTACTTCTCAACTGATTACCAAAAGGAACTATGATGAATTCTTCACTACTTCCCTTCACTTCATGTATATCAAAAAAAAAGTTGTTTTGTTTTATTTGGTACGTTTTTATTTAAATTTTTATTTTCTTTCTTTTACCTCTTAATCAAAATTTTTGAGCCCTTTCTCGTTTTTTTGAGGGGATTTTGTGACCTTATCTGTATAAAGAAATTTTTTGGTAATGCATTTTGAAGTCTATATATCTTGTACATATTTTGAACACAAATAAATTGTATATATCCTTTTTTGAAATTATGTATGTATTTAAAAAATGTTTGACCTTTTTGTTAAAAAAGTTTTAATTCAACGATTTTTTTTATATAGAATAAATATTTTGTGAAAAATTTTAAAACCAAAAATTTTTAACGAAAAAATGTGGCAGACGATTTTAACCTTCCTATACCCGCGCGTATATATCGATTTTGATGGCTTATTTGTTAGGGACTTAAAATCAATTAATAAGTGAACACAAATTTAATGCGTGGTTTTTATTATATCATCGAGATACAATTTTTTTCTAGTTGGTCCGTGAGACCGTGTGCCATATACCCGATCACGGTCTCACAGTAGGTTAATAGGTAGGTTAATCAAAGATTTTGAGCATGTCGAGCCATATTTTTTCATTTCAGTAACCGAAACCTCCCTCTTAATTTTTAATATCTGTAAAGATTTGAAAAAATTATTTTAAAAATTTTCTATAAAAAGTTTCAAAAAATTATCATTACAAAATTTTAAATCAAAAATTTTTAAGAAAAATTCTATAAAAATGTTTATATCGAAAAAAATTTTATTTAAAAAGTTCTCTTTAAAAAATTTTATATCGAAAAATTTTCTGTAAAATTATAAAAATTAAAAATTATTAAAAAAATAAAAATTACTTAAAATTAAAAATTATATATCAAAAAAATTTCTATAAAAAATTTTTTCGAAAATTTTCTATAAACTATTTTATTTCAAAAATGTTTTTATTAAAAATTTATTTTGAAAAAATTTCTATAAAAAATTGTATATCACAAAATTTTCTGTAAAAATTTAATAACGAAAATTTTTCTATAAAAATTTTAGTTTGAAAATTTTCTATAAAAAATTTTAGAAAGAACATTTTCTATAAAAACTTTTATATCGAAAAATTTTATATACAAAACTTTATATCGAAAAATTTTCTATAAGAAAATTTTATGTCGAAAACTTTTCTGTTAATAATTTTAGTTTGAAATTTTTTTATAAAAAATTTTAGAGAGAACATTTTCTATAAAAACTTTTAGATCGAAAATTTTTTATTAAAATTTTATATCGGAGAATTTTCTATTAAAAATTTTTGATCTAAAAATGTTATATCGAAATATTTTACATAAAAAATTTTAGATTGAAAATTTTCTGTAAAAAATTTTAAATAGAAAATTTTCTATAATAAATTTTAGATTGAAAATTTTCTATAAAAAATTTGTATCGAAAAAATTTCTAAAAAAAAATTGAATATGGAAAAAATTTTCCATCGAAAATTTTCTTCAAAAATATTAGATCGAAAATTTTCTATAAGAAATTTGAGATAGAAAAATTTCTAAAAAAAATGTTGGTCAAATAATTTCTAAAAAAAAAAATCTTAAAAAATTTAAATAAATGTTTATATCGAAAAATTTTTCATACAAAATTTTATATCGAAAAATTTTCAATACAAAATTTTGTATCGAAAAATTTTCCATACAAAATTTTATGTCAAAAAATTTTCTATAAACAATTTTATATACAAAATTTTATATCAAAAATTTTTCTATAAACAATTTTATATCGAAAAAATTTCTATAAAAAATTTAAGATCAAAATTTTCTATAAAAATGTTTATATCGAAAAATCTTACATTGAAAATTTTATATCGAAAAATTTTTAATAAAAAATTTTATATCGAAATATTTTCATAAAATTTTTTTTTTTTTTAAATTTTAAATCAAAAAATTTTTTATAAAAAATTAAAAATCGAAAATTCTCTTTAAAAAATGTAGATTAAAATTTCTATAAAAAATCTTTAATCCAAAATGTTTATAAAAAATCTTTGATCCAAAATTTTCTATAATAAATTTTTGATCGAAAATTTTATATCGAAAAATTTTCTTTAAAAATGTTTGTTTGTATTAAAAATTTTTTTATAAAAAATTGTATATCAAAAAATTTTCTGTAGAAAATTTTATATCGAATATTTTCTATGAAAAATTTCACATCAAAAAATTTTCAAAAAATTCTTAAAAAATTTTCTTGATGTAAGAAAATTTCTATAAAAAATTTTATTTTAAAAATTTTTCATAAAAAATTTCAGAACGAAAATTTTTTATACAAAATTTTAATTGGAAAATTTTCTATAAAAAACTATAGATCGAACATTTTCTATAAAATTTTTCACATCTAAAAATTTTTATAAAAATTTTATATAAAAAATTTCAGATCAAAAAATTTTCTATAAAAAAATTCTTAAAAAAAAATTTTTTTTAAAATCTCAAAAAAAATTTTTCATAAAAAATTTCAGAACGAAAATTTTTTATACAAAATTTTAATTGGAAAATTTTCTATAAAAAACTATAGATCGAACATTTTCTATAAAAGGTTTCACATCTAAAAATGTTTATAAAAATTTTATATAAAAAATTTCAGATCAAAAAATTTTCTATAAAAAAATTCTTAAAAAAAAAAATTTTTTTTAAATCTCAAAAAAAATTTTTCATAAAAAATTTCAGAACGAAAATTTTTTATACAAAATTTTAATTGGAAAATTTTCTATAAAAAACTATAGATCGAACATTTCCTATAAAAGGTTTCACATCTAAAAATTTTTATAAAAATTTTATATAAAAAATTTCAGATCAAAAAATTTTCTATAAAAAAATTCTTAAAAAAAAAAAAAATTTTAAAATCTCAAAACAAAATTGTCTATAAAAAATATAGTAGGAAAATTTTTATAAAAAATTTCAGATCAAAAAATTTACTAATATCAAAAAAAAATTTACAACATTTCGTTCGGAAATTTTTTATTAAAAAATTTAGATCAAGAATTTTCTTTAACAAATGTAGATAAAAAAGAAATTCTAAAAAAATTTTTCTATCGAAAAATTCGCTAAAAAAAATTACATCAAGAAAATTTCTATAAAAAGTTTTGTCACAAAATTTTTCATTAAAAATTTCAAAACAAAAATTTTCTATAAAAAAAATTTTTGTTGAAAAATTTTCTATAAAAAAATTTCAGGTAGAAAATTTTCTAATATCTATTTCGATCGAACAATTTTTTACAGAAAACTTTAAATCAAATTTCAGATCAAAAATTTTCTTTAAAAAATTTCAGTTCGTAAATTTTAGATCGAAAATTTTCTATAAAAAATTTTAGATCGAAAATTTTCTATAAAAAATTTTAGATCGAAAATTTTTTATAACAAATTTTAGATCGAAAATTTTCTATAAAAAATTTTAGATCGAAAATTTTTTATAACAAATTTAGATAATAAAAAAAAATTCTTAAAAAAAATTTTATATCGAAAAATTTTCTGTAAAAAATTTTACATCAAGAAAATTTCTAAAAAAAAATTTGTGTCTAAAAATGAAAAAAAAAGTTTCTGAACAAAAATTTTCTATAAAAAAAATTTTAGATGGAATATTTTCTATAAACAATTTTAGATCGAAAATTTTCTATGAAAATTATTATATCGAAAAATTTTCTAGCAAATAATTTTCTAAAAAAAATGTCTATCAAAAAATTTTCTACAAAGAAAATTTTTTATTGAACAATTTTTTATAAAAAATTTTAGTTTGATTTTTTTTTTCAAATTATATTTGATAGACTATATTTAAACTTGACCCTATAATATTTATTTTTTTTTTTTTTTCAAAATGTGTATAATATTTATACATCGAAAATATTTTGATATCAAAAATAAATCTAAAGGATTCACTTGTGGAGGCGATTTAATTAGTAGCTTATTCCAATTATCATTTTTGAGGCTTCGACATTTTAATTAGTAGGAATCATTAAAAAATGTATCCTACAAAAATACAGAAACCTTTCAAAACCAACATTTTGAACATATCGTTTCTTTGAGTAAAATGGATCAACATAAAAAGGGGGCGGAATGTTTTTGATGGGAGCAAACAACTTAAGATCGAAAGAAATTGAAATGAATCGAAACACAGAATACAAAAACTGTCATAAGTAGAAAATTTCGTTTCGAGTCGAAACGCAATGAGAGTTGTTTGGTGAAACAGGATCTAGAGAGAGAGGTTACGCCCCCAAAACTGAAGAAAATATTTATGGTTTTTGTATAAAATTACTTTTTTTGAAGATTTTTGTACAAAATTTTTCCTTTTTTTTTATAAACAGTAAAATTGCATCACAATTTTTGAAGAATTTTTACTACAATTTTGTTTTTAATTTTGAAAAAAAAAAAACTTAAAGCTTTTGAAAAATTTTTGAAAAAAAGCTCAAATTTTTGAATTTTTGATAATATTAAAAAAATATATTTGAAAGAAACTAATAATTTTTTTTGTTATTTCTTTTTCCCAAATTATAGACAAGAATGCTTTGGCTCTCCGTTTTTCAATGCCTGCATCGAGGCACTGCAATTGCATGAGGAAATGGATAAATACAATGAATGGCGCGATACCTTGGGCAAAAAGTAAATGGCTGACACTATCATCTCTAAGCCCTGCCCACTCCTCCTTCATTCATATAAACAAACCAACAATCAAAAAGAAAAAACTCCTCTACATAAAATATCTTCAAGAAATTAAAAAGTAAAATATTATTAAACAAAAAAAAAAATAACAAAAAAATATCATTTGCTTTATGTTCAAAAAATATAAAAAAAGGTACCCAAAAATGTTTGTTTTATAATCAAAAAAAAATTATTGTTGTATTTGGCTAATAAAGAAAAAATGTATAAAAAAAATTTATAAATATATGTATGTTATACAAAAAGAAAAATAAAAAAACTAATAAAATACAGTCCGATTCACTTAAATATGACCATGACGCCCAAAATGACTTGGGGTGTAGTTTTTAAGTAAATCGGTTTATTTTTTGTAGGAGTTGTACCTTAGAAACCACTATATATTTTTTAAAGACTCTTGATGTTACACTTCCATACATTGATTTGCCGTATGGTCGTTTTGAAAGGTCCCATAAAAAATAAAGAAAATTTTATACAAAAAATTTCAAATCAAAAAATTTTCTATAAAAAAATGTATATCAAAAAATTTTCTATAAACATTTTTTTTACAAAACTTTCTATCAAAATATTTACAATAAAAAATTTTACATTAAGAAAATTTCTAGAGAAAAATTTTATGTCAAAAAATTATAAAAAATTTCAAAACAAATATTTTCTATAAAAAATTTTAGATCAAAAATTAAAAAAAAAAACAAAAAATATTTGAAAATTTTCTATAAAAAATTTTATATCGAAAAAATTTCTATTAAAATGTTTTTGTTGAAGAAAATTTAGATTGAAAATTTTCTTTAAAAACTTTCAGATCGAGAATTTGTTATAACAAATTTTAGATAGAAAAATTTCAAAAAAAAATTTATTTATTTACAAATTTTTATAAATTTTTTTTTTTTTATAAAAATTAGTGAATCGAAAAATTTTGTATACAAATGTTTATTTTTTAAATTTTATACTAAATGTTTTGTGTCGAAAATTTTCTATAAAAAATTTCAGATCCAAAAATTTTATATTAAAAAATTGTATATCAACTAATTTTCTATAAAAATTTTTTAAACAAAATTTTCTATCGAAATATTTTCTATAAAAAAATTATACATTAAGAAAATTTTTGTAAAAAATTTTATGTCAAACATTTTTTATAAAAAATTTCAGAACAAAAATTTTCTGTAAAAAATTTAATATCATAAATTTTCTTAAAAAAAATTCAGATCAAAAATTTTCTACAAAAAATTAAAGATCGAAAATTTTGCACAAAAAACTTTAGATCTAAAATTTTCGATAAAAAAAAATTGTATATCGACAAATTTTCTATAAAAATATAAAAATTTTGTGTCGAAAATTTTCTATAAAAAATTTCAAATGGAAAAAATTTCTATAAAAAATTATATATCAAAAAATTTTCAAAAAAATTCTAGATACAAAATTTTCCATCAAAATATTTGCTATAAAAAATTTACATCAAGAAAATTTCCACTAAAAATTTTATATCAAAAATTTTTTATAAAAAATTTCATATCAAAAATTTTCTATAAAAAATTTCAAATTAAAATATTTTGTACAAAAAATTTAAGATCGAATATTTTCTATAAAAAATTTCAAATCGAATTTTTTTTATAAAAAATTTCGGATCCAAAAATTTTTTTTAAAAAGTTTTAGATCGAAAATTTTGTATAAAAAAAAATTTTATAACGAAAATTTTCTATAAAAAATTTCATACGAAAAAAATTTTTATTAAAAAATTTTATATGAACAAATTTTTTATTGAAAAATTGTATATGAAAAAATTTTTTATTGAAAAATTTTATATGAAAAAATTTTTTATTGAAAAATTTTATATGAAAAAATTTTTTATTGAAAAATTTTATATGAAAAAATTTTTTATTGAAAAATTTTATATGAAAAAATTTTTTATTAAAAAATTTCTATAAAAAATTTTGTGTCAAAAAATTTTTTATAAAAAATTTCAAAACAAAAATTTTCTATAAACAATTTCAGATTAAAAATTTACTATAAAAAAATTCGATCGAAAATTTTCTATAAAAAATTTTGTGTCGAAAATTTTGTAATAAAGCTATAAAAATATTAGATACAATTTTATACAAAAATTTTAGATACAAAATTTTCTATCGAAATATTTCAGAACAAAAATTTTTTAAAAAAAATTTAAGAACATACATTTTCTAAAAAAAAACTCAGATCTAAAAATTTCTAAAAAAAATTTTATAACGAAAAATTTCTAAACAAATTTTATAACGAAAATTGTCTATGAGAAAAATTTTTTATTGAAAATTTTATATGAAAAAATTTTTTATTGAAAAATTTTATATGGAAACATTTTTTATTGAAAAATTTCTATAAAAAATTTCAAAACAAAAATTTTCTATAAAAAATTTTAAATTAAAAATTTGCTATAAAAAATTCGATCGAAAATTTTCTATAAAAAATTTTGTGTCGAAAATTTTATAAATAGCTATAAAAATATTAGATACAATTTCATACAAAAATTTTAGATACAAAATTTTCTATAGAAATATTTCAGAACAAAAATTTTTTTAAAAAAATTTCAGAACATAAATTTTCTAAAAATAAATTGAGATCGAAAATTTTCTATAAAAAAAATTTATAACGTAAATTTTCTAAAAAAAAAAAATTATAACGAAAATTTTCTATAAAAAATTTCTTATAACAAAAATTCTACAAAAAATTTTATAACGAAAATTTTCTATAAAAAATTTTACATGAAAATTTTTTATCGGGTATCATCTAATGAACAACTTTTACAGTCAAAATTTATGGAAGCAATTCAAGAAAGTCGTATTTAAAAAAAAATATTTAATTTATAGTAAAAATCCCGGCTTAACAGCTCCTACAAAAAAATCGTTTTAATCCCTAACGATTTCTTACTATAGTCATTTAACTAAAGCGTTTTATGTGGTAATAACTAAATGAATCGGACTGTATCTAAATTGTATCTTTACAAAATAAAAAAGTATTTATGTAAGTATCAATATTCAACGATTCAGAAAAATCCAAAATTTTTATAGCAATTTTCTTTGTACAGTTTTCTGATTTTATTTTAGTTTTATTTTTTTAATTTAATTTTAATTTTTTATTAAATATTTATTTAAATATTTTAAAATATTTATAAAAACTTACTCAAACATTCAATTTACTAAAAGTATTTCGAAATTTTGTCTGATGTAAATAATTTAAAACTATAATTTAATACTATTATAAACATACATACAACTATTATTATTATTTACTTTTATGTATAAAATTATATTTTATTTTAAGTTTTTTTTTTTTTTAAATTTTATATAAAATTTGATAAAGTTTGTTCTAAGTTTTACTTATTATAATTATCATTTGGCAATATATATTTTTTGTATTAATAAATATTATAATAGAACATTGAACAAATGTTTTTTTGTACTAATATTTATGTAATAATATTTAAAAAAATGTATTGTTTAATTTGAAACTTCTTTGGATCTAGTCGTAAAATAAAGATTGTATATTTCAATGAAAATGAAATTGTAACGAGTTTTATTATTCATAAAAGTAGGTATAAGGAGGGTTCCGAATAAAACACTTCGAGAGAGTTACTCGACTTCTTTTGCTTTACCAATATCTGCTGGAAGTTTTATTCTTTCGGATCCATGTTTTCTTAAAAGCTCAGGCTTTCCTGATACTGTTAAATGGTATTTGAGATAGTGCGATGATCAACCTTATATTTGTTTAACCCTTAAACTATAATAATAACAATTAAGAGTGTTATATTCGGCTGTGATGTTTTGGTGGTTCCCGGGAGTGTTTTTTATATAAAAGCTATAGTCAAATATGGACCGATTCCTATAAAATTTGATATACTGACCAATAGTTGCATAAAACTTCTCTGTTCTAAATTAAGTCGTCATAGTTATTACAATTGTATTCAATTTATCAGTATTAATGTGATTCCCGAGACTGGGTTATATGGCAGCTCTAAATATAAACCAATTTCGCCCATTTTTAATATACAACTTCTTTAATATATCGAAAATAATTGTGTAAAATTTTGCCTCTCTAGCTCTATATATTTTGCCTCTCTAGCGCTATCGAGATTTCATTTGACAGACAGACGGACAGAAACCCCCTTCCTTTTCGGAATTTTGTGTTTCCGTAGTTTTTTAAATGGGAGCTATGATCAAATGGTGACCGGTTGTGACAAAATTTTGCACACTGGTTGGTTTTAATATAAGACTTCCTTGTGCTTAATATAGTGGCCAAAGCTATTACCGTTTATCATTTTTTGGCATTTAAGTGCATTTTAGGTGGAATTTAGGCTGTTTCCGTAAGTTTTTGTATGGGAGCTATGATTAAATGTGAACCGATTTGGATGAAATTTTATATGCTGCCTAGTACTTATATAAAACTTCTATATAACAAATTTTATCATCATAGCTGTTATAATTTGTCATTTATTAGCAAATAAGCAATTAGCCTAGACGAGGTTATACTTGAGCTATGGTCAAATGTGAACCATTTTGGCCCAATTTCAATATAATAAATTTTCCCAGAAATAAAGAATACCTTTTCCAAGTTTGAATGACCTAGCTTCGTTTGTTTAGGCGTTATAGTGCTTTCAACAGACAGACCGATATACCTCGCTCAATCGTCTTAGAATTTCATAAGAATTAAGAAAATATATCCCTTTTGGGTTTTAAACCAATATTAATGAAATTACAAACGGAATGACAATCTCAATATACCCAACGTTCTTTTTTATGGTGGATATAACAAGTAAGAAAGTGATATAGTCGGTCAAGCCCCACCGTATGATGTCCTACGCCACCGAGGTCAAATGTCTTTTTTTAGTGTATAAAGACAAATATGTTCTAAAATTTGTCATCATACAAACATTTTCTCAAAACTTATATATTTAAGATATTTCCATCATTTTACTTATATGGGAGCTGGGGTCAAATGTGGACCGATTGTCCAAAAATTCCGCAAAATTGATGGAATTTTTTACAAAAATTATGTATACAAAAAATAAGCATAAAATAGTCCTTATCTTCCGATTTACGAGCATTAAAGTCATTTTCGTCACATTTAGAGTTTGTATGGGAGCTTTGGTCAAATATGAACCGATTTCAACGAAATTTGGGACAGTGATTTCTGTTTACATAGTCAGTGCTAGTTTTAAATTTCATGAAAATATATTATTTTTTGTGGTCAAAATACCAATTTTGTGAAGTAAGATATATGGGAGGTACCCTGAATAATGACCCAAAAAAATCCAAATAACACGAGAATTGTCTGTGCCAAGTTTCATCAAATTATCTTTAGAAAAGCTAACTGTACTTTGATAATATGAGGGTCCAGCCAGACGGCCATCGTTAAATCGACTAAGGAAGTCATTCTAAGTCCATTGGTATACTTAAAGTCCAATATTTTTTTTCGCGTTACATACATTAGCACAAGATTGTACCTTTAAAAGTTCAAAAGATACCAGCGATTAAGTATTTTATTTGTATGGGGGAGAATGGTAGAATCGGTACATGTGTTCCGATACCTACCATCGACAAAAAATTGTATTACAGAAAGTTTGAAAGCTTAATCTTAATATAAACGAATACGATAACACAGATCAATGAAATTTTGGGGCACGACTATAAGTCTGATTGCATTGGATTTATGGCTACCCTGTGGGTGAATTATTGGGAGTCAAAGTAAAAAAGCTTTTGGTTGATTTTTTTTTTTTGAATGAGCTTGAAGAAACGAAGAAAAAGCAAGCTTACTTCACTATAATAACTGTAGCCATCAAAGTAAATTTTTTGTTTTTTATTCGTAGATAATGGGGTTCTAGGAAGGATTTAAAACAAATTTTAAGTCAGTGCAACATTCACTCTACATACAGCATTGACCGAAATTTTTCTAATTTTAAAGAAAATTTTGTGTTTTCGAAGATATAACAAAAAAGTCAAGACGGTTTTGCAACTTCTGAAATGCAGTTATATAACCCCATATATTCTCTTTAGGTTTTAAAAATAAAAACTAAAGCAATTTCATAAACGTGTCCAGTAAATGGGATTTTTAAAAAAATACAACAAAATTTAAATTGCGAAAAATTTGGTTTAATTTTTTAAATTATTTAAATTGTTCTAGAAGGCGAAGTCAACAAAACCTCCTAAAAATATTTTTTACAGGAGAAACTATGTACAGAATTTACGAAAGATATTACTTAGTTTTTGTATCATATACAGCACAAATGACAATATATAGGACCCAAGTAATGCTGACTTAGGCATAAGCCAATTATTATTTATAAAAACATAAAAATCACTCTTAATCTAAATTAACAGTAAAATCAATAAAAATAACAAATGATCTGGCAACTACAATAACTATAATTAACAATAGTGCGCCCTCTAGATGTCATTTACATAGTCATTATCGTGCTGTCACTACAAACGACAACAAAAACCTGACAATTTGTCAATTGTACCAAAACAACATTGTTGTGTTTTTGGAAATTTTTTAATAAATTAATAAAAAATATATGGAAAATTATAGAAAATGTCGCAAATTAATCTAGACGATAGCGATTGTATAATAGAAGAGAATAATATAACATGTATTACACTGGACGATTCACAAGAAATTATAGACGACGTTGATGATGATGTACCGCCACCACCGCCTGCCATGGATGATGATATGGAAGAAGGTGAAGTCAGTGAAGATGAAAATGATGTACAAAAGCAAACCATATGTGAAATAAAGTTCCCAACGAAGCAGCAATTTGAAAGTTTTGGTCAAATGGTCATCAACACACTGAAGAAAACATTAGGTGATAGTCTGTCAGTGGGAACAATAGAAATCACTGAAGATTACAATCAAGATTATGTGACTTTATCTGTACAGCATGTAGCTGGGAGTGAAGTTGAAGAAATACCTATGCCTCCACCGCTGACATCAGCCGATGACATACCAATGCCTCCGCCACTAAAAATACCCGATAACTCCGAAAAAAATACTCAAGTATTTGAAAAGGCGACCTCTCCAGATTTGACGGGTTTAAGTGAATTATTTACTATTGATACAGCGCCTGCTCCTAAAATAGACAGTGTTAAGGTACCTTCATATAAGCGTGCCATTAAAGATGCTCTTTTAGACGAGGAAGCGGCCGCTATTAAGAGACAAAAAGAAGAAAAAAATGTATTTAAAGCCAGAAAGACAAATATTTGTTTTAATTGCGGTGAGTCGGGGCACAGCATTAAGGAATGTCCAAAACCTCATAATGCAAAACGAATTAAGATTGCCAAGAGACAGTGTTTTAAGACGGAGCGTTATCATGTTGATGTGGAACAGAGATTTGCTCATATAAAACCTGGCTGCATAAGCGATAAATTGCGCGAAGCTTTGAGCTTGAGAAAAGGTGAAATACCATTTTTCTTCTATCGCATGCGTGTTTTGGGTTATCCTCCGGGCTGGTTAGAAGAAGCTAAGGTCGAACAATCCGGCATAAATCTTTTCAATTCAGATGTAAGTTGTTTTCAAGATTTTAGGGGAATTCTTGTAACTAAGGTCTAGTACAATTGTATACGGCCGATGTGAATAATTTGTGTATCTAATAATTATATTTTAAGGTTACCACTATAAAAATTTCGGGCAAGAAATTCCAGATTTCCGAGATATGGATTATGTATTGGTAACTTTAAAACCAATTATAACATTGTTACATATTATATAAAAGTATTTTGAAACATCTTATAAATGGAAATATTTTGAAAAGACAAAATTCAATTTTCAACTTCAGACCTTAATATCTTTGTTATCTTTAAAGATAATCCCTCAATTCATAAACGAGTAATAAAATTATTAAAACTTTATAGTAGGAGATTTATATGAAAAATTATCATTATTTTGTGTTAATGAATTGGAGAGTGTCTGTAAATTTATATTGACTTTTGAGAAAAATTCCATCATAAAATGTACTTTTTTCCAAACAGTCCCTTAATGGGTAACTTAGCCAAAAATTTTGTAGCACTTTTAAATGATAACAAAGATAAATTGATTTATATTTATTTCCTAGCTTCAACAGTCTATAACTCCTAAACCAAGAACTTATGGTCCTTTAAAGATTTTTTAAATAACAGAAGTTTTAAAGCTCTACCTGGAGATGAATCGCTGTTATGCAGTTGTTCTAGACTTTTACCATTAATATATATTTCGTTTCTTTAGGGTGCAAAAATTTTACATTCGGACGAAGATGACGGTGAAATTGATGCCGTAAATCATAAATATAACATATCAAAAATTCATGAATTTCCCGGCTTTAATCAAAACCCAGGGGAAAACTTTTACGATGTAAGTTTTGAATTATTTAAAGATTGGTTAAAAGTCAATCTTGAAACACATGATTCATAAAATAAAATTATTATTTATCTCCATTTAATGTATACATTTAAACACCTATTTACTCTGATTCTAGGACTATAAATATCACAATGTGCCGCCATTAGGTAAACATCATATGAAAGAGGAATTTATTAAGACTTTGGGCGACAATATTCTTAAAGGTTACAAACGTAAGAAATTAAAGGAATTCCCCGATGCTCCTACAGATGATTTAAATGTCGGAGCCTTATCACAAGAAGCAACTGATATGGAAATTGAAGATTCGGAAGTAACTACAACGTGTGAAGTTCAGTTTAGTAGACCACCTCCCCCAGCTGATGAACCACCTTCTCCGCCGCCCCCACCAGTTAGCCCTCCACCATCATGTGAATCACCAGCCATAGTTAGTGGATGTGAAGAACGTGATGTAGCTACACAATCGCCTTCATTACTGGAATTGGTAAAACAGAAAAAGCGACTTCTAAAAGAATTAAAATCCAACTCAAGTGTCATTGAGATAGAAGATTCTCTAATAGATGATATAATTGAATTAGATGAAGAAGATGATAAACGTACAAACGAACCTAATATTTCTGACAATAAAAATTCTGAAAATGACAATCAAATGACAGTGTTGAATGAACCTAAATTGACTTCGAATGAACCGAAAGTGGTAATTGAAAATGAAAGTACTAGTGGCACAGTTACGGCAATTAAGGAATCTTTTATGGGTACACCAGTGCTAAAATTTTCACCTTATGACATTTTACCTAATGGTGAAAACTTTAAAGTTGGTGTAAGTGATGTTATTAATTTCGAAAATTTACCAGATTCTACCGGCAAATATGAGAAAATGAAGGAAGTCATTAAAAAAGTACGCAATTGTATAAGTAAATTGCATAGCGAGGAATAAGCATTTAAATTTTATGTTTTAACGTGTATGTATACAGATAAATTTATGAAAAAATTAAAACCTGAAATAAAAATTTGTATATGTATTTAGTAGATACGATATTTTTAAAATAAAACATTCATTCAATTTATACAATTTAACGTTACATAAATATTTATTTTATTTATTATTTTAACTGAACCCGGGCTTTTTTTTAGTTTCAACTTCGAACAAATTTTAGAATCATTTTTAAAATACCAAGTGAACAGAAATTGAAGCAAGAGCAGAACTTAAACTAAATGCTGTGAAATGTTTGGATAAATAAACAAGAAAATAGTTAATACAAAAATTGTTCATACACAATTTTTTAATAAAAAATTTGTCTAAGCCTAAAACTATGCTTTTGTTTTCAGTAAATTTTTACGTTATGCAAATTTCTGGTCGACTGGAGTATTTCCTTGAAAATTTCGAAATTTTAGATTTGACTAGAAATTTTTTCGTGTATAAAATACTAGGCGAACAGAAATTGAAGCAAGAGCAGAACTTAAACATAGTAATATGAAATGTTTGAATAAAATAAAAATAAGAAAATAGTACAAAAATTTTTCACACAAAATTTTTTGTCTAAGCCTAAAACTATGCTTTTGTTTTCAATAACTTTTTATGTTATAAAACAATTTATTAAATAGTGATCTTGCTGAGATTTCTGGTCGACTGGTATTTCTTCAAAAATTTCGAAATTTTTAGTTTTTACTTAATTTTTGAATCAAAAAGTACCAGGCAAACAGAAATTGAAGCAAGAGACCGAATGATATAGGAAAATCTAAATGCAACATCTCTGGAACCACTAGACCGATTTCGATCAAACTTCACGTAAATCATCTACAGACCACCCCACCATACCCTAAACTCTTTGTTGAAATCAGTCTATCCGTTTACGCGTTTATGGTGACATTAAATTTGCCAAAAACTCAAACAAAATCTTTCTTTGTAAATGAGTTTTCACAACTTTAAACCGATTGATTCCTCAAAATATAAAAATTGTCCAATTGCGATAAAATTTTGTGTATGTTCATTTAAAACCAAATGGAATATTTTTTATTACCCACGTGTCTAATATATCCTTAAGAAAAATTAGAAGAGATTTAGAAGATTTTTTAATAAAATCCCAGATCAATGCTAATACGAAAGATACGTACAATTCATAAGTTATGGATGGCATGCCTGTGCCCCCAATAAATTTTATTTAATAAATGTCTGTAATTTTTATAAAAATTAGATTGATACCAATTTAATTTTACATATACTACAAATATAATTTTTTTGCTATAAACCAATTTTTGAAAAATTTAAATATAATTAATATTTACTTCAGCAACTGAACTATATATTTCGATATATAATTTTGTATGTCCGTATATATAAATACCAATATCATTAAAAAAAAATAATAATAATAAATGTGTATAAAAGTGAAATGTTTTTCAGGAATTTTTTTTTTTTTTTTTCAAAGAAAAAATTAGTTCACCGCCGGCGGTGAAGGTGGTGGCGGTTGGTTTGGTCCGCCATTGCCAGCACCTTTAGGACCCTGATTACCACGTTTAGTATTTGTCAGTTTCATAATAGATTCTGGTCTTATTAGATACATAATTAAAGCAAAAATCATAATCATTGTCATCATAGTGAAATTGTTTTCTTCGCCACCAGTTGTTGTAGGTGTACTCTGCGTCAAACGACCTGTAACTATACAAAATTTATGATATATAAAATATATTGATTGTAGTGTTGTTTCTAATAATACTAACCATCAATACAATGAGTATCAGTGCATGCATTCTGATTTTGGCGAATCTGCATTAAAAAATATATTCGATTAAAAGTTCATAGTTATTCAAAGAGTTTTAGAGGGGTTTTGTTTTTTTAATATAAAAATTAGTAAGTGAATATTTTCCTGTAAATTTAGATAAATGCTGAAATCTGGCATAAAATGTTTAGTTTGTTTTTTGTAATTTAAAAACTTACAAAATTCAGAAGCCTCTGCATAGCCAATTCGTGAGACCAAACACATTCGCAGCCATCGAATTCGTCGCCCATTTTATTTAAACTATTTAAATCTGTAAAAAGAAAACAAAAACCTTAATTATGTAATATAAAATGATTTGTAAGAAAATTTATGACGTAACAGCAAGTGAGCATTATTATATACTTCAAACTTAAGCCATCGACTAAAATGCAAAAGAGAGTATTAAACAAAATTATATTGTTTGATTTTGGTTTTCACCGAACTTTTAGGTGACTAAATATATGTAATCTTTGTAATACATATCGAGTCCTAAGAGAAACGTTGTTTTAAAATTCCGGTTAAAGTCAAATTCCAGGTGAGTTTAATTCCCGGTGAGCTTATTTTCCACGATAAAGTAATTTTCTTACTATAAAGGGGGAGAATATTCCTATGTTGAAAATTTTGCCCTTGAGCCGACGAACATTACTAAGTTGGTATGACCAAGTTCTGACAGATGGCGTCACTGAAAATTGCTTAAAGTTAATTAAGTCGTAAAAAGTACATTTGATTTTGCTATGATCTTTAGCAAAGTTTTGGCACATCAGCCGACGAAGGTGTCTAAGTTGGTATGACCAATTTTCGATACAATTTCAATTTAATTGTAAATTTGATGCTATGATATTTAGCAAAGTTGTTGCGAATGAGTCGATTGAGGTTTCTAAGTTGGTGCGATTAATTCCCGATAGATGGCGCCATTGATTTTTTTTTAAATTAATTGAATCGTAAACTTTGCATTTGATTATGCTTAAGCCGACGAAGGTTTATAAACAAGAAAAATTTTCAATTGAAATTCCCTTTCACATAAAAATACTATCTTCGTTAGTTTATAATAGGGGTATTCTTTGCAACATCATTGTTATTTGCTACCCAGATTCAATCTCGAGTCTGAGTCGGAACTTTAGATAACAGTGATCTCATTCAAGCGGGATACCCTTTAGGATCACGAGCTGCAGTGACTAGCCAGACATATCATCCTGACTCTATTGACATCCAGACCCTGGAGATAGTCCCGCCTGATCTTAGCTCGGTAGTTGAAATCATTAAGATCTTAACTCCTTTATAGAAAAAAGATGGTACCCTCTGAGATATTTGGATTCTGCGATGAGAGTGAATCAGGATGACCTGACCTGAGTGGCACGAGGAGATCGTTAGCTTATCTTAAAAAGATGGTAAACAGAGAATCTACGCCGCTCAACCCTAATGGGAAGAAGTTGCACAAGAAGTACAGGCGGAACGTTGCTAAATTCGAAAGAATTTAAGGCTCGACCAAGGACATCTTAGGCATCTCTTCCAGTTTCGTCAAGCGAGATGACGCAGTGGAACCCACAGCGCGGATTTTTTGTTAAAAAAGAGGATCTAAGCAAGATGGATCGCAAAGAGCCTTCTACTGATACGCTGGAGGATAAAGCTTAAAAAGCTATCGACCCGAAATGAGAGCGCAAGGTCCAGCGAGGAGCAACCCTGTACATCGAAGAAGATCAAGAAGTCTGTGAGCCGGGATGAAATTCTGGCAGCTGTCATAGATCATAATGATTCTTATAATATTATCAAAACTGATGTATGGGATGTTCTCAAAGAGTGCACAGAATGGCAGAGGGAAGTGAAGATCTTCAACTGCATTAATATGATGTCTTACGATTTCCTGCGATTGACGGATGCTTTCAAATCCGTCTGAGAAATATGAGGTTGTAGCTACCCAAAAGGCAATCTGTGGCAATATGGTTTCAAAGTCCAGTTAGGACCACGGATACGATAATATCAGTCTTGCAAAACCTAGTAATACTTGTATCAGGGAATTTTCTGCATATAATTAGTGAAATTATGCAATAAGAATAGGGAGAACTATCTTCTTTTGAAAGTACTAAAGGACTGGGTGTTAAAAAGGACAACAGCTCTTTGACACGAAACTTCAATTTATTTTATATCTTTGTTAAATTTTGACAGTGTTTCTAATATTGGAGCTCGGGACAAATTTAAAAAGATTCTTTTGACATAAAACTTTAGCTTTTAACAGACTTTTGACAGCTTTTGAGATTTTCGGGTTATTTAAGTGGCTACTAAAACGAAAAACTACTTTTTATCGCTTATATAATGATAATGTTGCTTTAAGGGCTCAATATGTTGATAAAAATGTATGTAGGTACTAAATATTTGTATGTGATTTATTTAATGTTAAACCACAAAATAATTTTTGTTTCAAGTTTAAATACTTCATAAAATTTATAAATAATTACATACTAACAAAAAACTGGTACAACAAGTAACTAATATGTAGAAACAAAACAGAAATTTTCCGCTTTAGTACATTTGCAAAAATGAAATTTAAAAATATACTGGGTGTATTCCGCACATACGTGTTAGTAAAATAAAAGTATGACCTAATTATGAATCCAAGTTTGAAACAAAGCAGACAAAAATATTTTGATAAAAAGCTAACTTTTTATCGAAACTACGAAATGTATGAAAGTAAATAAAAAAATATTCAAAAGTTTTAATAACATTGAATCCGAATTATATAATATTTGCAATATGCAAAATTGATTATCATTATTGGGTCGCAATAAACCATAGTTATATGTCGGGGGTGGTCAAATGAGGCCATTAAAGTCTCATGCAAGTCTTTGGTGCTTAAACTGCTGCTCTAGCTTTTGGAGCTTGGGATGGAGATATTCCGAACATTTCCTGTGTTTAGATAAGTACTCGTTTGAATCGGCTGAACACATCCTGTCACTGTCGTTTGCTTCAAAATCAGAGGCTGAAACTTCTGGGTAGTAGATTCCACGAGAAACTCAGGACATCCAGTAATGTAAACTGAGTAATGTTACAGGTTTGATACTAGAGCTAAGATGTATTAGTTAAGTTTCTATTACTACTACTATTTCCCTTCTAAATCATATTTATTTCCTAGTTTCTATGCTACTTCCTTTGTCTAATCTCTTTGCTATCAATGAAGGATTACAGTGGATTATTTTGACATCATCTACTGCTATGTTCCTCTCAGGATCTGACTGCATTTTTAAATGTCTTATTAAAACACGTTTTTAACATGGGTTTAATCGAAATATTTTTCACTGGGCATTTTCATTCCAAGGCAATGACATTATTGCTTTATAGTTCCCAATTAGATTGCCTATAAAATTTGTTGATCTCAGCCCAACATGGCTGTTTGTGAAACGTTACGAAGTGAAAAGAACGAGATGACCGAAATATGTGTTGGTTTAGATAGGTTGCTGTTGACTTTGTAACAGCTGACTTTGAAACAACTTGACTTTGAAATAGATTCCACGATAAACTTCAGGACATCCAGCAATGTAAACTGGCCGAATCTGTAGCAGCTACGGGTTGTTTCGGTTCATAGATCCGACTGTCGTAGAAACGTTTAGAATGACAAAGCCAGGATCAATAAAATCATCAGCACTAAGATTTTCATTAGTCTGACAGCTCATTAAGATCTTCGAATCGGCAGCATGTCGGAGATATAACTATTTATGTTTTCAAGCTTCAATGGTCTGTAACTCCCAAAATAAAAGCTTATTGTTTTAAAATAAATTTAGCTTTAAGGCCCTATTAGGGAAAACATTTTCAAAAAAATCGGTGATATAAAGTTATTCTAGACTTGTTCCGAAATAGCATACTAATTAAGTTGGATATTGATATCTTTAAATTAACCAACTTTTATATTAAGGGGGTGGCCGGAGAAACTCTTCTTCGAGCCTGCCTAATATACATAATATGAATGTGTGTATGTATGTATGTTTTCAACGACACTAATATGTAAAAATACAAACTTATTAAATCACCAACAAAATAAAGATATCAATCGCATAAAAACAATAATAAAATTATGTAATTTGCTATAAACAAATGTTTATGTATACAAATAGTTTGTAAATATTTAAATAAAATTGCAACAAACGCAAAGCAAATGTTAATAGTGCATCAACTTTTTAGTCTTTCTCTTTAAACTCAGTTTCTCGTCTTCTTTCATGCAATCACTATTTTAAAACAAGTTTTTTTTTATTTTATACTTGATTTTTTATGCACCACTTTTACCTCCCCCTTTTACAAATTTCTTGAAAACTCGTTGCAATGTCTGTCTTTTTTGCTTTTATTATTTATCCAATTGGATTTTCTTGTTTAACTGTTAAACTTGGGAAGATCTTTTCCGTTTTAATAAAAAATCACAATTTCTTCGAAATAATTTAAAATAAATTACTAGTTTTTTTTAATCTGAATTAGTTGTTTAATTTAATCTTAAGTAAAGGAAATGTCGACAAACGATTATCCAAAAACAATGTTCGACAACAAACTGAAAAAGTTTCAAACAAAACCAGATGCCGGCATTTGAATGCTAACGGCGATGTCGAAGCATAAAACTACTTGGCGGCGTCAAAAAGACTAACAGTGCAGACACTGAACTTGTCATGAGAGTAACCGTAAGCTTTAAAGCTCTGAAATAAACCGTTAAATCTCATTTATAAACCGATTAAGTTTTTTTTATTACATTACTAATTATTTTATTGAATACTATAAATAAACAAAACAAAAAACCAGAGACCGAATATTGTTTTATTTTTTAAATCAATCAAGTATAAATATCATTGCCGATGAAAATTTATTTTCATTTCCATCGATGAATAAAAATGAGGGATTTATATTTGAAATATAAATATCCCTCATGATGAAAATTTTAAATATCTTGAACGATAAATATCCGAACAGAAAAATTTTTTATTGATTGTTTTATTTTTGAACTTCTGTTTTGACTTTGAAAAATAAAATATTTTTGAAATTATAAAACTTTTAACAATGAATGTATGAATATGTTTCCAATTAATTGCAATGTTTTAGGACATCGAAGTTAAACCTAATAGTCCTAATGGGACTATTTTTTATTTAATTTAATATTTTTAATTTAATATTTAATATTTAGTTTATTTGACTCGCAAAACCATTTCAACATATAATTTGCAACAATAATTGAATTTATTGTTATTTAAACGTCCTAAAGACTTTTTATACCAGGACAAATTTTCTTCTTCTGTCATTCTTGGCTCCCAGTGGAGCATAGGGAATGGAAGGATGCAGAATTGCCTGACGTCTCTAGCTACCAGGTAAGAACTGTATCCAATTCCCAATCTAACCTTCTCGTGGTACATTCTGGAAACCTTAGCAACCTAGCTTTAGATACGGTAAACACCCAGTGTGGGATTCTAGGTCAGGGCTAATATAAAAGGGAACTATCTAAGAATCATTCCAACGTATATGGTCTAAGGGTCTAAGATAATTGTACTTCGTAAAGTACGAAAATGCAGCGTCTGTTCAACATGTTAGTTGCGGCTGCAAGCTGGCCTCAGTCTCGGATCGAGCGGCTCGCTATACAAACGTGCCTTGTGTCTTTGGACCCATCACCCACCGACCTAGCACTCACGATGTTTTAAGCATGGAAAGAAACAATATTACAGAATATACTACTCCAAGGGGTAATCATGCGAGGAATCCCCCTGCTACGGCAGTTGGCGCAAGGATTTTGGAGTTTCCTAATCTATGCGAGAACATTATGATTAATGAAACCAGGACAAATACAGAAATAAAATTTGAATATTTTCTACCAATTTTTTTTTTTCATCGGATGAAAAAAGATGAAAATAATTTTGAACTGATAAATATCCCAAACGATTTTTTTATTTTTTATTTTCATCGGATTGAAAAACGATACAAAATTTTTTGAACAATTAAAAATCTTTGGGGATATTTATTATTTTTTAAACTTCAATGATTGTTTTTGTATGGATTAAAATATGAAAATATTCTTTTAAAAGTATTAATATTCGGTCTCTGCAAAAAACTTATATTCTCGTTACAACATCACTAAATATTACACAGGGTAATTTTTCACCCGAAGGCCTCTACTGTAACTTACTTTGAGGAACGTATGAGAGTTAAAACAAAAACGCAGGTCTACCAGATTTATAGCTATGTGCCGATATGCAATTTTTTTCTGGAAAATTGGCGATTTTTGAGTTATGTATATTAAAAACAAACTTAACATACATATATGAGAAATCAGTGGTAAAAAGAAATAAGTTTTCAACAAGTAAGAAAAGCTATAGTCGTTCAATCCCGACTATATGATACCCTTCACTACTAAGGTCAAATATGGACCAACAATTTAACGAGATTTTCTTAAGTTTAAGAAAAATACATAAATAAACTATGTGCTATTTTTTCAAAATTTCAAGATTAAGTAGACTTATGTCATTTCCGGCTAAGGGCCTAATATGGGATCGATTGTTACCAAATTTTAGTTATTGGTTTATATTACAAAATATTTATCTGTACAAAGTTTTAGTAATAAAATGCATTTATCTTTAGATCTATAAGCTTTTTTGTATTTTTATGTGTATTTAAATTATTTTTGAGAATTTTTCTTGTATGGAAGGTATGGTCAAATATGGCACGATTGCTACAAAATTAGGTACACTGATTAAGGTTAAGCAATATTTGTGATGAATATAATTAAAATACAACTCAATTTGTGGCTGCAAAGGGCCAAAATCTCTATTCCGGGAAGGCATCCCTATGGGAGGGTAGTAATCCGATTTTACCAAAAAAGTATATGGATTGTCTTTGGACTAAAAGCTTGTGTCAATTTTCATCAAATTATCTTTAAAGTTGCGACCTGTACATTGATAAAAAGCTTATATGGATAACTGGTCAGCCAGCCAGCCTGCCGGACGGACATTGTTAAAACAACTCAACAAGTGATTCTGAGTCGATTGGTATACTAAAATGTGGGTCTCAGACCAATATTTCTATATTTATATTTACAGAGTCAAAATTTGGAAACGAAATAAAAAAAGTAAAAAAATTGTATTATATAAATTTTTTTTCTACGTTTCAAATTCTTTTTGTTAAAAAATTTTCAGTTAAAATTTTTTCTATAGAAAAATTTTAGATTTACAATTTTTTCCGTAGTTTAAATTTTTTTTACCGAAAATTTTCCTTATACTACCTATAAATTCTTTTGTAAAAAAGAACTTTTCATATAAAATTTTTTGAATAAAAAAATTTTCCATAGAAAAATTTTGTACATTAAATTTTTTTGCATAGACAAATTTAATATTTTTGTATAGAAAAATGTTCAATATAAAATTTTTTGTATAGAGAAATTTTCAGTATGAAATTTGTTTTATAGAAAAATTTACAATGAACATGTTTTTAATATTCGGCTATATTTATGATATATTTTTCACAATTCCGATTTTTTTTTTGCGATTTCTAAAAATTTACTACCGATTTTTTTTAGAAAAATATGCCGATTTTTCTCGAAAATGTTCTGGCAGCCCTGAGATATCAAGTGAAAATGTTCCAATTTATGTGGGGTTTATATAACTCAAGCGGCTGACGATTGAGGGAAATTTACATGTATTTTGTTTTTGTTACAATAACAAAACACAAGTAAATTTGACTCAATCGTCAGCCGCTTGAGTTATAAAACTTTTTTGGCTAAACGATTTAATTTTTTGTTATATTTCTTTTCGTGATCTATAGCCTAATAGTAGTTATGAAAAAATGGCCTCCATGGAACCCCTTAACCCTCTGATTGGAAAATATGGGTTGAAACTAAATTTTTTATTTTGATATTCAATTCAGAAAAGATTGCAAAATCGAGTTTTATTTGAAAAGTAAAGTGTTGTGTGTAAGGTGTTCTGTGTAAGGTGTTCAGAAGGCTTGGTTACAAAATGGGATTCAAATTCTGAATGCGGTTAAATATACTCGTTTGACAACTCGACTGTGGTCGAGGGGGCTAAGTGGTGATGACGTCCTGTGGCGGGACAGAAATTGCAATCCACTGCGCTGCGTTCAAAAATATTTTTTTCTCCACAATTACTTTTCTAATTTTCAAAATTAATAATTTGAAAATTTAATGAGCTCAAGCCTGATTAAACCTAATTTTTCGATCCTCGTTTCCTTGATTTTTTTTTTTTTTGGCTATTCTTCTTTTCCGTTTCAATACAAAATACTAAACGCAAGCATGCATGGTTCAAAAAGAATCAAAAACGTAACCAACACTTATTCTATTGCGCCCTAATTTTAGCCCGTAGCAGCACGCGGTAATATATTTTTAAATTCTGAAGCTCGTAGGAAACAAGTGAGTCCCGATAAAGATTCTCGACCACTACATTCTTGTTGCCCCATTTTCCTTCTATGAAACAGTCATTGAGAAATTTCCTGTATCTATTACCTGGAATACTAATTTATCTAATGAACCCTAGACAAGCATATCCAAAGGGTTAAAAAACTATTTCGAATGGATTTTTCTTAAAAATGTCTTTATCTCGAAAACTGAACGATGTAGATTTAAGTAGTGAACCCTTTAAGCTTTCTTTTTATATTAAATATCAGTCAACATCTCTTAAGATAATAAAGATATTAAGGTTTGAAATAGGAAATATTTGTTGTTAATGTCTAAATTTAACCTTTCCAAAATATCAAAAAATTATATCAAAATGTCTTGGTTTTAATAGTACTTTTTTCGAAAAAAAACTTAAATACCTTTTTATGAATTTGCTTCAAGTTGCTTCACTTAAAATGTAATATCTCACAAACTAACAGCCCGACCAAAAGTCAAATTTATAGACGTATCTTTGAACACTTATGGCTAACTTAAAATAAAATGGAATCATAATATTAGTAGCTCCTACTATGTGTCACTCGACAACTTCTAAGCTCAACTGTTACACGAAATTTTCTTAAAAAAAAGAAGTAAGTGCACAAAAGATTTAGAAAAATTTTACTTCTACGAACGAAATATTTGAAATATCATTATCAATATTTCAATATTATTGGAATTTGTCGAAAAAAGGGAAAGAATTTATTTACTTACTGCTTTAAAATTTTATATGGTTAAACAAAAATATCTAGAATTGTGTTATTGAAAACAATTGTTTTCTGACTGAACTGCAAAACTCCGCTAACAAAAACATGAGCTTAATTGTACTCAAAGATTAAGTACGGGTAGGCAAAAAAAAATGAAATAATATACAAATAGTAATAAAGAACGTGTACACAAGTGATAGGTACATTATTTAATAAATATAAGCATTATAGACTTTATATGTATGTACACATACAAACTTACACATTTAGTTCTATATAGTATCTACTACTAAACGATATCGAGCCCTAAAAGCAAAATGATCTTAAGCGATATTAAAGACTAAATGATTTTATTGAAGGAAAAATAATTTTATGAACCAGAAATGAAGTCCAATCGAAAGTGAAAATAATTTCGTATAAAGCTTTTTCAGAAAATTAAAAATTTTGAAATAAACTAATTTCTTTTTTCAAAGTGGAATTGATTTCGTAATTACTTTATCTCAAAAATTTGTTTTAAAATTTTCCAGAATCCAGAAAAAAATCTGATCTGAAAGTTACTACGAAGTTAAGACCATTCTGATCGGAATGTTTGACAGCCTGCAAAGTTTTTAAATAATTTGATAAATGCTTACACATCTTTGGTACACGAATTGTGAATATGAATAAAACGGAAAATTGTTGATGAATTTCAATATCGTTATATACGCAATGTGTTAAGCTACATCTAGAATTTGGTTCTTTGTTAACTGGATAGAAAATAACATTTTTCAGTTATATAAACATAAGTCGCTGTATTTTTTGGAAAAATGATGTATCACGAAAACTAGAAAAAATTTGAAACACAATAATTTTCAGATTCAGTGTATCAGTTCCAAATCGCTCATTGTTCTAACAATAGTAACAAGCTAGTGAAAAACTCTGATATTCTGCATTGAAACATTGTCCTCTTTAACTATTTTTCGAAAAAAAAAGATCACAAAAACCCTTTTCCTGCGAAAGTCCACATTTGTCGCTTACGATAATATTGCTCTTAGGGCTCGATATATACAATTTGTATACGCTAAAGAGTTGCAAAAAATACATTTTATTTCTCCGGTTTTTTGAGCATGCTACGTGTGCGCCTTAATCCCAATGGACGAGAATTTTGATGAGTTTCAAGAAGAATAGGTGAAACAGCGGGCGGTTTGCCATACATTTTTAAACGGCCGATGCGTTCTTTGGCCGTAGGATTTGAAGAGTTTAGGCTAATATTTGATGATGAGGTTTCCGAAAGTTTCGTGGTATGATTTATGTTAGTTGTAGATTTATTGCTAATGGACTCATTATTTTGCCAGGAGATAGGCTTAAAATCGGAATCCTTAATGATCTGGGGTGACTTAGTGGCAGTATTTATACGAGGAGTTGAGGTGAGAGGAGCTTCTGAAAAGAACTCTTTTAAATTCGGTGTAACTGGAGTTTGTTCGGTGACACCCAAAGAAATAAACTTTTTGATGGGAGTCGCTGCATTCAAGTTGACATCATATAATTCTTTGTTGATTTTAGGAATTTCTTCTTGTGGCCTTGATAAAGAGTTTCTTTTATTTTGACGTCTTTTTGTTAATGACAACAAATTTTTCCGTGCTATTACTGAGTGGGATGTAGAAGGTGATTTAATTGATTGTTCAGCAAATGAAGATTTTGAGATATGTAAACCTCGCTTTAAGACTTTGGCAGGTGATAATAAACTGGTCCCAGAAGATGCTGCTTTACTACTTAAATTATCTAGAGAATGTTTTGTTTTAGATGTAGCTAGCTTGGGTGTAAGATTTTCTGGACTTGTGGGCCATTCACTTAAATGTATGTTATCATATTCATTGAATTCTTGACTAGATTTCTCCTTCTTTTCATGTTCATTATTAGCCTTCAGTTCTTTGTTTTTTGTTTGAATTTTTGTTTTTAACTCTACTATTTCATTTTCATACTTTTCAATATTTGAATCTGTATTGAAATCTTGTAAAAGTTTTTCCACCGCCTTTTGAGCTTTTGCTGATATTGTAACTTTTTTACCTTTGGCAGTTTGAAAACCCATATTTTGGTTATTACTTAAAATATTGTATTCTTTTTGGAAATCGTCATTATTTAATTTAAGCTCGATCTCTTTGTTTTCCAAAGGCCATTCACTTAATATTATATTAGTATAGTCTTCCTTATTTTCACTGCCTTGAGATTTTTTTAACTTATTTGGCATATTGTCTTCGCTTCCCTCTTTCGAATTTTTATTTTTCTTGTTAATATTATTTCGAAGTGTTTTTAAATCATTTAAATCTTTATCTTTATTTACAAAATCTTCTAAAAGCTTTTCTACAGTTTTCTGAGCTTTTACAGACGTAATAACTTTTTTACCATTGGCGGTCTGAAAGCCCATATTATTTTCTAAGGCTAACGAAGTACAGATTTCAGGTATATTAATAGAACTATGCGGAGAACTTGCTTTTAATTCCCCACAATTTATTTCTTTTACAGAATTATTTATTTCACATTTGTTCCTATTTGTTTTTTGTATCGAAGATTCTGAATTATTAACGAAATTCAGTTTAGATTGCTCAGCATTTTCCTTTACAATATGTGTATCTTTGTTTTTTATATTACTTATATTTTTTGGACTTGTTTGTTCTGAATTGATGTTATGCGATTTTGCATAAACTTTACATTTAAATGATTTAAGTTCTTCTTCGCATTTCAAGTTATCCTCTTCAACAGTTTCGAATTCTTTTAGCAATTTTTTAACAGATTCTTGAGCCTTTTTAGATACAGGAACATTTTTACCAGCAGCGGTTTTAAAACCAATTGCTGCCATTTTTGAAGTACTTGGACCATATTCTTTTTGCAACTCGTTCAGTTTTTGTTTCGTTTCAACGGTATAACTTTCTTTGGTGGCAAGTGGTGTTAGAAAATTTACAAATAAATCACAGTCATCATTCCATTCAAAATCATCTGGTTTTTGAAAAATATTTACATCTTTAGCTAAAAAGAAACAATCTTAGTTTATTACAACTAATATGAAAAGTTATTTAATTACAAATTACCTTCTTTTAAAGTTTTAGTATCACAGTTATTGGGTTTGTTTTCTTCAAAGTTGGGTATTTCGGGAAGATTACTTAATATGTTAGCTGCCATTAAATGGGCCTCACGCGACACCTTAATTGGTTTTGCAGCGGCAGTTGTAAAACCTATACAGTTGTCAGGAATGCTGTATCGATTAAGGACTTCAGATGCTGAAGGTTTCTCATTGTTTGTTGCAACATCTTCCGGATACAAAATATTTTGGGTATTAACGCTAGCAAATACATCAAGACAATCATCATCATTCCATTCTTCTAGAATAGGATTGTCTAAAAATAATATGTAACAAAGTTTCACCAATTAGTAAAACAATTGTTAAGAAAAATTTCCTATAAAAAATGTTTTATTGAAGATTTATTAATGATAAAAATATTGCGTTTTTGATTGAGGTAATCGTCTACATAGCTGAACCAAATCAAAGTTTCTTAAACTGGTTCCTTATTTTTGAAGCTAGCAAATATAAATGCTTTTTAAATTTTGTTCTGTACCTTTTGGGTTTGGAGATATAACAATAGTGATGAAGCAGATGAAGCTATTCTTGGAGTTTTTGAGAGGAAGATTCTACGAAAAATCTATGTACCAGTTTACATCAACAATGAATATCGACATAGAATTAACCATGAGCTGTAGCTCATACGCTGACATCGACATAGTAAAACGCATTAAACTGCAACAGTTGCGTTGGCTAGGGCATATTGTGCGAATGGATGAAAATACTCCAGCAAGAAAAGTGTTCGAATAATGATCCTGAGGGAACTCAGTTATGCAATCGAAGAACAAACAAATAAAAAAAAAGAGGACGTCCGAAACTTTGATGGAAAGACCAAGTATAGGAAATCTTTCAAAGCTTGGCCTAAGAAATTAGAGAATATGCGCACAAGATGGAATTCTCAAATAAGCTCGGTCTTTGACTTTAACAGATTGTAAATATAGACCATTTAAGTAAGTTAAGATTTTATAACCCCTTGTTTGACAGAAGTAACATTTAGATCGGAATTTAACTACGGAATGGTTATAATTCCCAAATTTTGGAATATGGCTAATAGAGCTACTGTTTTTATATTAAAAATAGTGTTTCGTAAACTTTGAGAGCATTTACAATTTTTCGGAATCTATAGAACCTAAAACAATTCCGATCAGAATTTAACTAGGGATTGATTTCAATTCCGAACGGAATTTGTGACATTCCTAATACCTATTTAACATTTTTGATTTTGTTGAAAGATTTTTGTTAATTTTTTATTGTTGAGTAGGTTAAAAAGCAAAAGATTTGCACTTTTGAACTTACCTTCAAGCTGTAGCATTTTATCTGGTATACCAGTAATGCCTGGTATCAAATCATGTGTTACACTTTGATCTTTTGTGCCTTCATTGACATCGATGAAATTGCTATCGTTCATATTATGATCAGGAAAACCGTAAAAATCTTCCAGTGAACTGCAGCTATCATGAAATATCTCTCTAGGATATAGAGAACGTAAGTGGAGAACATCTTTGATAAGATCTGGTAAATTATTAAAGATTGAATGACTCTCCTGATCATAAGTCAATAAAGTTAAGTCATTTGAATTTTCTTCCTCCTCGATCGGACTATCATCTAATAAACTTTCTTGTGTTTGATTATTTCGTGTAAAGTATACACTTAAATTTAATAGATTATCACATAAAAACTGCGAGTTGTTTATGCTGGTTGAGGTGGAATTTTTGTTTACAACTTCATCAACAGCACCACTGTCTTCTTGTATGGACAATGACGAGCAACTATCACTATCATCAATGACTTCTCTGAAGCCGATAATAGGCTCTTCAAAGCATGCATTAAGATTTTTCTTGGTGGTATTTAAAAACTTACGGCTGTATGTTTTCACTGGTCGTCTACGAAAGCGAAATTCGGGAGTATGTTGGCAGGGGCTATTTATTCTGTTATTGTCCTTATTAAAAGGGGATTGTGAAAAATCTTCTAAGATTGAATTAACTAAAGCTAAATTGTCTTGTTTAGAATTTCCATAGTTTTGTTTGACAGGAGTAGCACATTGTAACACGGCTTCTGCCCGATGGACACAATTTATCAGCTCCGATTCAGTTATTGAAAACGATGAATTTTGTTTGTCCTTAGCCTTAAAACTAACATTTTGCTCCTTTTCATTCTGCTTTTCTGCTAGATAACTACAATTTAAAAACCCTTGAGTTTTTGGAAAATTTTTAGGTTCGATGTTTTGCACTAAGATATGATCAGCTAAAGCTAAAGTTTTCTCCAGTTCAAACGGTTTATAATTCTTTATTATTACAGAAGGTTTTGCAACTAAAAATGTTGCATTTCTGTCATTTCCTTCGTTTTCAGAAAAATCATCACTGGAATCTAGGTAAAAGTTGTTTAAAAATCCAGTGGCAGCAATCACTTCATGATCTTTGTCAATCCGCACGGGATCATCTAATTTCATACGCTTTTTCTTTCTTATTAGCCTCGCCTCATGTATAGATTTATTGGACTTGGAAGGACTTGTTGTTATAGAATCTTCTAACATAATTAGTCCAAAAAATTTAGTTTAGTAATAAAACAAATATTTTTTTATTAGCTGAACAACAAAAGACATGTTTACAAATTTACAATTGTCTTATAACATTGCCAGATACAAAAACTAAAAAGTTATTTCAGCTGCTTGATCTAGCCGGCATACACACAAACATGTATATTACAAATAATCTGCTTTCACACCAGTCGGGTTTGGCTCATCTAGTCTAGATTATGTGTGTGAAACGGCATTAAGATTTTATTTGATACTACACCAAAGTCTTCTTTTACACAATCAGGTATAAATCGTTAAATCTTGAGTTTATAGTGCTGTTTCACACACATTACTGATCAGTTTTTCTTTTACAGTACGTTTACACACGTAGGTGACTTGTTACAAGTTGTGTATACGTATTCTTCTGACATGCAAGTAAAAAAATCACTGGCAATCAAAATCGCTTGCCAGTGAGCCTACAACTTGCAGAAGTGTGATTGTGTTAGTAAAAAAATATAAATGTATTGAGCTTGCACTTGCATGTGTAAATGCCGTGTTAATTTCTTTTGAACCAGTATTCACGTTCACACACGAACATTTTCTTCATCAGTTTTATTTTTCCCGAACCAAGTCAAATATTGTTGTATGTTTAGATGTGTAGATGCGTTATACATAAAAGTTTCAAGCTGTGTAATACAAAAATTTTATATTTTTATAGATAACAAATCTTGTTGGTAGGGCGTCTATATTTTTTCTATATTTTTACAAAGTTTTTGTAAAAATCAGAGTATCATTTTTAAAGCACGTAGACTGACAGTCTCTCATACAGGATTCAAAACTCCAACATAAATGAAAAATAAAGCTACGACAAGCTTAAATTTCCATACAAATTTTCCACAATAAGCCTATATTATTATTCGTTTATGAATAAGTCATTAATTTTATATTCGGAGAAGGCAGTAGGCTTTAATGAATAACCAGCCAGACGAACATCGTTAAAAAGACCCAGGGAGTGAATAGATCGGAAAAGATTTGTCTCAGACCAATATTTGTACGCATTCCAAACATCAGCACATATCCAATATATCCATATGTATCCATATGTATGCAACCATATGTATATAATATAATATAATATAAAAAAGTATGTAAGTATATTGAACAGAGGTTTTGTGTCGACCTCTGTTCCATATACAAAAAAATCGTCGGTAGAGTTGCCGCTTTTTATACTTTTAACTAAATTAAGTATTTTTTCAGTGTGTAGTTCTGATGTTTAAAAAGGAAAAGTTTTCTACTGAATTTTTTAAAATATTTTAATCGAACGCAATAACAATATTATTTCTTAAAGACCTTATTTGATACAAAATATTGAAAAAACAAATTTTATATATAAAAAAAACTTTCAAAAATTATCTAAAAGAATTATACGTTGAATCTGCAATGAAGATTATTTTAATCTGTAAATATATGTAACTATCTATATTTTGAAATCATAAACAAGAATCTATTGTTCGAACTCGAATTAACTTGCCAACAGAATTCCACTACATAAACCTAAATACGTTCCTATTGATGATGTGGCAACTTCAGTCTTAAGAATAATATTGCCATACAATTTCAACAAACTGATAAAGTGGCATCTTTTTTATTGGAACAGCGAAACAAAGTAGAAAAAGAATAACAAAAAAAAAAAAGAATTTTTTCGTCTGCTGCACTTTTTAGCTGCGCTTGTAATTTTTGTGTAAAAAATTTATAAAAAAAATCACAAATTAGTTAATATTTTATATTAATATATAATATAACAGTTTTTTAATAAAATTATTCAAATATCGTGTAATAAAAGAAGAAAAAATAAAGTTTTTTACATTGCTAAAAAAAAATCAAGAGGAAAAAGTGAAAGCCAATTTTTTTTGTGTGATAATTGGAAAAAATATAAGTAAGAGAATTACTCATTTTCAAAAGAGAAATTTGCAAAGAGTATTATTTAAATTCAAAGAGAAATTAAATAAAGTTGTTTTACGAGTCTGTCATCAAGCCTGCAACAACAATTTACACGTGCTTGTTTCAAGCTTTCAAACATATCTCCAAACCTAGGGGTTTTTTTCAAGCCAAAAGAATTACACGGAGTTTGTGTGTATACCAGGGAAATGAGAGCGAATTTGTTGGAAAAAGAGCGCGAATAAATAAAATGTGCCAATAAAATACATTCGTGGCGCTACACGAACTTTTTTTTATTCTCAAATTCGTTGTCATTCCAATTGGCGTTGTTGCAGGACATTTAAGTGATTTTTATTAGTTTTTCATATAAGAAAATATAAATTATAATTATAAAACATTTTACTTTATGCAATTTTTTATGTATTTAAGAAATACAAAAAGATGTTCAAAAGATGAAATTAATATAATTTCATGTTTTTTGCTTCAAAACAGGAAACGTAGCGAGAGAAAAGAAAAAAGCAGAAAAGTGCAGCAAACGTTAAATACAGGTGGATTTTTCTTTTTTACAAATTAACCAGCTAAGAAAACAAAAAAAAAAAACAATAAGATTGAAAAATATAAAATTTTGTTTATCATTATTCAAAAATTAAAACCGTCAAAATTCTCGGCTTAAATAACAATTCAATTTATATTAATAAACTTCATCCGAGTCATAATATAAATAAATTATCGCGTTCCAATAGCACACACCACCACCACAACAACCGAAATCTGCCGATTATGTTTGTCAACTCAATGACGTTCCGTGGCAATCCGGCGGCTGCCAGCCATCATTACCATCAACAACAATCAGCTCTAAATCATCACGCCTCCTTAGCAGCTGCTGCAGGTCATCCTTTGGCCGCTGCCCATCACGCTGGACAACAGGCTGCTCAACTTCATCATGCGGCAGCCCATACAGGAGGAGCCGGACCACTAGGACATCATTTGACCGCTCATACGGGCCACCATGGTGCAGCAGGAAATAATAATCATCACTTAGCTGGTAGTCATCTAAATCGTACTCCCCATGCCCCTATGGGCTTGGGTACTGGTAACATTACATCAATTTCTCCTCATCTTTCAGCAGGAAGCACTTCCTCAGGCAGTGCATCGAGCACTAATTCCCCCGATGGTGGAAAGATTTACATTAAGAATCTGGAACGATCGATTGACAACAAGGCCATGTACGATACCTTTTCGGTATTTGGTAACATACTAAACTGCAATGTGGCCAAAGATGAACATGGTAATTCACGTGGTTATGGCTTTGTACATTTCGATACCGAAGATGCTGCTCGTGTAGCCATTGAAAAGGTGAATGGAATGTTGTGTAACAATCAAAAGGTTCATGTCGTCAAGTATATACCAAGACGTGATAGAGAACAGGAAAAGGCTACCCAATTTAGGAATTTGTATGTTAAGAATTTTAATGAGGACTTTTCGGAACAACATATGCGAGAGATGTTTGAACCATTTGGACGTATTACCAGTCATAAGGTGAGAAAAACTATTTTTTGGTTATTGTCCTTCCCTTATTGAATTATTTTCGTTTATTTACTAATTATCTATGCTATATATGATACTATTGGTGGCCTCGTTCCTCGTTCAAAGAACATGTAGTTTAAATAATATAATTTCATTGGTGAAATATTACGTGCTTCAAAATGTTTGACCCAAACTTATATTTTTTCGTATATTTAAAAAAGCTTTACAAAACCAAATAATTCACATAGATCAATAAGCCTTTGCCATTTTTGGGATAGGGCTTTTTCGATCCAATGTATATATGTATGTATACTTAATATAAACCGTTTAAAGAGTTCTGCAGAAATTGAAACCAATGTTAACCTGAAAGTACATGTTTCGGACTATATTGTGGATGCATCAAACATGCAAAACAATATAACTCAGTTTTACCGGGACTTTAAAAATGGTTGTTTTCTGGCGCCTTTATTATGAAACAACGCCATATTTGTTAATAAACTTAACTCGTTTTAATATAATTGCTTTCTTAAAAGAATTGAAGACATCTAAGAGTAGAATCAGCCAAACAAATTTTCAAATATTAAACATCGTTGTTGTTGTTGTAACTCCGATATTATTGATAATATCGCAGAAGTGGCAGTCCTCGGTCGGAATCCTAAGATTACCAAATCTTTCCGGTACGAAGAACTGACTGCCGTGATAACAACGGTTGTAGTTAAATAAATCTACTTCCGTGTAGGACTTGTGCATCGTTTTCTTTATCTTTTAATGTTAATTAGATTTTTTTGACTATTGAACGTTTCATGCCTTATTGATTCATAATCGCTAATCCTAGACTGTTAAAGCCAGATATCTGCAACATGGCAACATGAACTAAAATTTGTTAAATATTACTAAAAATTCGTCAGCTTAAACACTTCATAAAGATACTACATAAATTTTAATGAGATATTATTCTTTATCAAGAAATAGGAGACTTTAAAAAAATATATTTTTTACGAAATAATTTTGCTATTATATCGAGCACTTAGATTAAAATGATCGCAAGCGACAGGAAAAATATTGGTCGTAAGTGACAAAAAATCTTAATTAAACAAAAACTTTACTACGCTATCTCTAATAGTTTAAGATATATTAAACGGAATGTCGCTTACTATTATTTAAATCTAAGGGCTCGATATAATAAAATTAATTTTCTATGTAATACCTGTTTACAGGAACATGAAGCCATCATAATTAAATAAAATTTGAATCTGGTATGTGATGGAAATCGATCGATTTAAAATGTATTTTTGAGATAATTTTCGGTTATTTTCCCAAAAGAAAATTAAAATTAAGTCTTTAATCCTTTTGACTAATACCTTATCTTTCATTTGGCTATTTTTTTTGTGGAAATATTGGACAACTATCTCAAAAATATATCTAAAATCGATCGATTTCCATCAGATACCAGAATATATAGCAATAATAAGCAAATAAGGTCATTTTGGTACTTTTTAAAAATAAGATTTTTAAGAAGTTTAAAGTTATACTTTTTGAAACGTTTCTTTTGAAGAAATGATTATAGAAACAAATAATAAGCAAATAAGGACATTTTGGTACTTTTTAAAAATAAGATTTTTAAGAAGTTTAAAGTTATACTTTTTGAAACGTTTCTTTTGAAGAAATGATTATAGAAACAAACGTTATACATTAAAAATTTCATAATTTGAAGGCACTTAAAAAAGCAACCTCTTTAGATCTACAGTGAAATTTTAATATAGGTTCATCACGTGTTCAGCAGGTTCCAATAAGTTTTTAAAATTTTATAATAGGAAACCAAAATATGCAAATTTTCAACAATGAGTGAAGCTTAAAATGTCAGATTTTACACAAACAGTATTATAAGCTTAATGCAATTAATATTAACAGAGATATTACATTTTATAACCAAACTTTTGAAATATGTACTTAATAAGAATTAGACAATAATGGCACATGAACTGTATGTGGTGGGCATTTCCACAACATAAATACATTTATTCTTTTTTTAAATAAAACATTTACATGACTGTATATGTAAAATCTAAACATTATCCTCCAATTTCTAAAATTAGGTTTCAAATGCAAATAACCAGTTTTTGGTTATCCATATTTTACATTAACCATTTTTTTTTTGTAAATCATGTAGGTACTATATTAACATGTGTTCAATCACCTCCTTCTCAACTTTTTCCATTTACATCAATTTCTTTTACATTCACATGTTATACAATTCCACTATATTCATTATTATTACAAAAAAAAAAAAAAAAAAACGAAAAGAAAAGAAAAAATGTTGAAAACGCACATAGAACGAACAGAATTCATCTCCCTTAATTTTTCTCTTTCGTCTCTATGCTTATGCGTAGTTGACATTTCCTTGTTTCCAACTGCAATTAGCAATTTTTCTATAAAAATCCTATAATATTTTCTCCAACGAATAGAATTGTAATACACTAATAATACGAGTGTAAAATTTAAAGCTCAATCATGATGATATGTTGACGAATGGGGGTTGAGGTTGGGGGTTACTTTTAAATAAATAAGCGAGTAAGATTTTTACATTTGTTTGTAACTCCCGCTCTTCCTACAACAAAACTATACAATTGCAATGAACAATTTACTTAACAACCCTCATACTAGTATTTTGCTCATTTTTATGTTTTCGAATCTTTTTGATACCTGTAAGCGAACGTAAGCAGGGTGATTGTACGTCGTATAGGTTGTTTATTTAAATTTAAGCTTTACTAGAAATATTAGATGGTTAATCAAAGCCTTGAACTCATATAATTTAGCAAATAATAAAATGTAATTGTTGTCTTGTGCAATGATAAATATTTATGTCGAAATTTTATTTTAAGATTTTGGTTTAATAATTTTTTTATTAAAGCACTAAAAGAACCCGCTCCTTATTGCTATATCATTGTACAATTTTGTATATAATAATTTGCACATAATTAAAACCATTTAAAGAATTTATAAATTTTTTGCCCCTTTTATACCCACCATTAAAAAGAATGGAGTTTGTAATTGCCAAAATATTAACTTAAAACTTATATAATAATAAACATACATATATCCTGAATCTTTGTGTTATTTAAAGACGATTGAGCATTGACAGTCAGTTGAAAACACGTAGAGCGTGCCGCTCGATCCGAGACAGACGCCCGCTTGTAGCCGCAACTAACATGTTGAACAGACGCTACAGTTTTGTACTTTACCAAGTACAATTATCTTAGACCCTAAGACCAAATACGTCGGAATGGCTCCAAGATAACTCAACCTTACATAAGCCCTGACCTAGAATCCCACTCGGGCTGCTTACCGCATCTTCAACTAGGTTGCTCAGGTTTCCAGGATGTACCACGAGGAGGTGTGAGAAGGAATTGAATACAATTATTACCTGTTAGCAGGAAACCCAGGCAACAACTGCATCCTATTTACATCCCATTTGATCATAGCTGCACGAATATTGCCCGTTTCTTGGAAAAAGTTGAAATTCGGCGAAATAGGTCAATATTTTAATATAACCCCGCCCCTTGCAAAAATGTTCTTGAAATTCGGCGAAATAGGTCAGTATTTTACCATAGCTCAAATATAACAAGCCCCTTGCAATAACAGATAGTTTAGGTTTGAAAGGTGGTGTCACCACCCCAGAGTGGTGGACCCTGGGGTCCATTATGATCCTTCTATGACGAAGAAGAATAAGGAATCAAGAAGATTAGACAAGTGTTGGCTTACTTAAGCCATTTGAGTCCAGTTACAATATAAAACCTACAAGATCAATCAGTTTGCACTGCTGTATGTATGACATGAAGTTCTTCATGAAATCAATTGCATAGATGTCCAAGCCTCTGATTCTGACGATTCGTTTCAGACGTTTCCGCATCTTAAAACAGTCTGCAAAAGTCCGGAATAATTAGATCCCACCTTTTTAGCCTAGAACATCTTCTTAAATTTATCCTCTTAAGACCTAGCAGAATTTTGGTTCCCTCTATGTCCGGTTCAGGCTATTAAACCCTAGATGTTTTGCAGACTACCATATTAACACATTACCCAGCTCCACCGCAAGGCGTTGAAGTGATATCATATCAAACGACTGCACGATAATAGCAACCGGTCGTTATGTGGAAGACCTATGCGGTAAGGTGATTCATTATATCGGTATCATCCACAAGTTCTTCACTGAACGTAACCTGAAGATACAACCAACTAAATCCTCAGCGACCCTATTTACCAAAAAAAATTGGTAATGATATAACTTTTAAACAAATTAATGTATGTCCTTTATAGAATAGTAAACTATGTATGTATTTGATCATGTTATGCACTTAAGCAAAATTGCTGAGCATGAGCCGACGAAGGTTTTTAAGTTGGTATGACTTAAATCGTAAACTGTGTATTTGTATTATGCTATGATCTTTACTAAAGTAGTTGCGCATGTGTTTCTTAGCTGGTATGACCAATTTCCGACAGGTGGCGCCGCTGAAAATTACTCAAAATTAATTAAATCGTAAACTGTGCATTTGATCAGGCTATATATATATTTAGTCCTTTTATTCCTTGTTGAACAGTTTGATCAGGCTATGATCTTTATCAATGTTCGTGTGCAGGAGTCGACGGATTATTCAAATTGAATTGAACTGTAAACTATGCATTTGATCTGATGTGTTGATTGGACAAAATGAAAATGTAATGTCTTTCCTCTCAATATATTTTAATTGGTAACATAAAATATATGAAAACTTTAAAATTTGCCTCAAAATGCTTATCATAAAGCTCCGAGCAAGGCTCGGTCACCCAGGTACTATTAATCAAACAAAAACATACGAATTCAATTTCACTTTAAAAAAGAATGTGGTTTCATTCCGAAAAAAAAATTTGGTTTACTTTTTCTGTAGAAGCAAAATACGTAATTCATTCCACTTTCGAACGGAAATGGGTTCGGCGATATGGATGATAATCTACATTTATATCAAAGGCTATGTACTGCTATTAAAACATATTTGAAAAGTTACAAGAAAATATTTACGCTTTATTTGTAAAATATCAATCCTTATTCATTAAATAAAGTTATGACATTATTTTCTATACAAAATTCCTAAAAAAAAGTCTGATAGTTTTATAATTCGTTTATGAGTTAGGGGTTTATAATAAAAATTTAATTTTAATTCTAAAAAATGTATATTAATTTCAGATCATGACTGATGAGGAAGGACGCTCTAAACGATTTGGCTTTGTGGCTTTTGAAAATCCCCAATCGGCTCTGGCAGCTGTTATCGCTTTAAATGGCAAACAATTGGGTGACAAGTACCTTTATGTAGCTAGAGCTTTAAGTAAAATAGAGCGCCAACAGGAAATCAATCGTAAATTAGAAGAACGTAAAAGACAAAAACCAGGTCAAGTATTTTTTTATTAAACAATGAAAACAAAAAGAAAAATATAAAAAAACCTTGCATACATTTTATGCCTAAATTCAAAATATAAAAATAAAATATAAAAAATACATAAAAAAAGATTAATAATTAAAATCTATTAATATTTATCTTAAAAAAAAAACATTACTATTTCATTATTATACACACACTATGCAAAACCACACTATATACTTAAATGTATTTGTAGAAATTTTAAAAAACCAGATTGAATAACAAAAAATATTAAAAAACAAAAAATAAAATAAAAATATCCTTAAAAATACACATGAATATTTTTGAAATCTAGAATACGTTTTAAAAAATTAAAAAATTGCTTAAATGTTAAATAATTGTAATAGTACTACTGAAAAACAAAAATGAAAAAGAAAACAAAATTATTAACAAAACAAAAAATATTAAATGAAAAACCTACACAGCATAAGCTTTTTTTAGACAAGAAGGAAAAACAAAAGAATTAACAAAATAGAAGAAGCAAATTAAAAAAAAAAAAAAACAAAAAGAAAAAAATCATTTTAATTAATAAATTATAAAGGGAGTAGAGCTCCCTCTTAATAATAAAATAAATGAATAAACTCAAATATTTTATGCACTTTAATAATACAAACAAAAAATTATTTTCTCAACCACAAAACAAAAAATAAAACAAAAACCCAAAATTACAAATTGAAAAACAAAAAATTAGTTGATAAATTGAAAAGAAAAAACCAAGTATTAGCAAAAGAAAAAAATAAACATGTTTTTTAAATATTTCAAAACAAAAAAAATTTAAGAAAATATAAATTAATTATTTAGTAAAACCTCTAAAATTAACAAATAAAACAAAAAAATATACTAATAACATTTATATGCTTAATTTTAAGTTTTCCTTTTTTTTTGAAACATTTTCAGAAAATTTAGTAAAACACACACACACACAAATAAAATCTCCCATTATGTGTAGATAAAAAATTTAAATTGCTTAAATAATAAAGATTAAAATTTCCCTGAAAATTAACTTCATGTTTTATAAATTATTTAAATAAAAAAAATATTAACAAGTAACACGCTTTAACATCATATAACATCACAAAATAATTTGATTAAATATGTATTTGCTTTGCTATCGATCCATTATTTCGGGATCTTCCATAGATCTGACCCTAGGGTTAGCAAAACACAGAACCAGAGAGACTTTGCCAACATTGGTTTTGGGCAAAGTCTCTCCGCTTTTGGGCTTTTCTAACCCTAGCTTTTCTATAGAAAATTTTTTATCAAAAATTTTCTATAGAACATTTTTTATCAAAACTTTTCTATAGAAAATTTTTTTATCAAAAATGTTTCAATACAAAATTTTTTTATCAAAAATGTTTATACGGAAAATTTTTTTACAAAAAAAAATGTTCAATAGAATTTTTTTTATCAAAAATTTTTTGTATAAATTTTTTTTTATCAAAAAATTTCTATAGAAAATTTTTTTATCAAAAATTTTCTATAGAAATTTTTTATTCAAAAATAATTTTTTATTAAAAATATTTCTATAGAAAATTTTTTTATTAAAAATTTTTCTCTAAAAAATTTTTTATTAAAAATTTTTCTACAAAAAATTTTTTATTTAAAATTTTTTTATCGAAAATTTTATAAAAAATTTTTTTATCGAAAATTTTATCAAAAATTTTTTTTATTAAAAATTTTCTATAAAAAATTTTTTTATCAAAAATTTATATATAGAAAATTTTTATTAAAAATTTTTCAATAGAAATTTTTTTTTGAAAAATTTTCTGTAGAAATTTTTTTAATAAAATTTTTTTTTAGAACATTTTTTTATCAAAAATTTTCTATAGACATTTTTTTATCAAAAATTTTCTATAGACATTTTTTTACAAAAAGAAGGGTATTCGCATTTGATCTCAAATCTGTTACATTTATTTATTAATGTAATGTTCCTCGACGCGTTTCGAAGAGATGGCTTAACCAACCATCGAAACGCGTCGTTTTATTAAAAATATTCTGTAGAAAATTTTTTTATCAAAAATTTTTCAATACAAAATTTTTTTATCAAAAATGTTTATACGGAAAATTTTTTTACAAAAAAAATTTTCAATAGAATTTTTTTTTATCAAAAATTTTTTGTATAAATTTTTCTTATCAAAAAATTTCTATAGAAAATTTTTTTATCAAAAATTTTCTATAGAAATTTTTTATTCAAAAATAATTTTTTATTAAAAATATTTCTATAGAAAATTTTTTTATTAAAAATTTTTTATTAAAAATTTTTCTACAAAAAATTTTTTATTAAAATTTTTTCTACAAAAAATTTTTTATTTAAAATTTTTTTATCGAAAATTTTATCAAAAATTTTTTTTATTAAAAATTTTCTATAAAAAATTTTTTTATCAAAAATTTGTATATAGAAAATTTTTATTAAAAATTTTTCAATAGAAATTTTTTTTTTGAAAAATTTTCTGTAGAAATTTTTTTAATAAAAAATTTTTTATAGAACATTTTTTTATCAAAAATTTTCTATAGACATTTTTTTTATCAAAAATTTTCTATAGACATTTTTTTACAAAAAGAAGAGTATTCGCATTTGATCCCAAATCTGTTACATTTATTTATTAATGTAATGTTCCTCGACGCGTTTCGAAGAGATGGCTTAACCAACCATCGAAACGCGTCGAGGAATTTGGTTTCTCCGCAAACATTTTTTGGCTTTTTATCAATAAATTGATCTGTTACATTAATAAATAAATGTAACAGATTTGGGATCAAATGCGAATACTCTTCTTTTTGAATAATATTTACATCCCGACTATTTTGTTATTTTTTGATGACATTTTTTTTATCAAAAATTTTTTATTACAAATTTTTCTATAGAAATTTTTTTTTATAATAAATGCTATATTAAAAATTTTTCTATACAAAGCTTCTTTTATCAAAAATGTTTCTGCCTAAAATTTTTTTTCAAAAAATTTTCTGTAGAAATTTTTTTTATCAAAAAATTTCTATAACATAATTACACATAATTTTTTATTAAAAATTTTTCTATACAAAATTTTTTTTATTAAAAATTTTTCTATACAAATTTTTTTTTATTGAAAATTTTCTATAGATAAATTTTTTATCAAAAGTTTTTCTATGGAAACTTTTTATGAAAAATTTTCTAAAGAAACATTTTTCTATAGAAAATTTTTCTATAAAAAAATATTTTTTCGAAAATTTTCACAGAAAAATATTTTTATCGAAAAGTTTTCTATGAAAAATAATTTTTATCAAAAATTTTTCCAAAGAAAAATACTTTTATCAAAACTTTTTCTATAAAAAAATGTTTGTATCGAAAATAAATTTTCAAAAAATTTTCAATATAAAATTTTTTTATAAAAAATTTTCTATAGATTATTTTTTAATCAAAAATTTTTCTTTTATCAAAAACCATAAAAAAATTTTTAAACTAAAATTTTTCTGTAGAAAATTTTTTTATAGAAAAATTTTTTATCAAAAACTTTTTTCACATAATTTTTTATTAAAAATTTTTTTATAGAAAATTTTTTATAAAAAATTTTTCTATACAAAATTTTTTTATCAAAAATTTTCTATAGATAATTTTTTTATCAAAAATTTTTCTATAGAAACTTTTTTTTATGAAAAATTTTTCTATAGAAAAATTTTTCCATAGAAAATTTTTCATAAAAAAAGTTTCTATAGAAAAATTTTTGATAAAAAAATTATCTATAAAAAATTTTTCGATAGAAAAATATTTTTTCGAAAATTTTCACAGAAAAATATTTTTATCGAAAAATTTTCTATGAAAAATAATTTTTATCAAAAAATTTTCCAAAGAAAAATACTTTTATCAAAACTTTTTCTAAAAAATTTAATAATATTGGAATTTATATCCGGATTGAAACTCATTTTCACGAGTTTCATTAATGATCGTGATTTTACGAAAATCACAAACATTCTTCGGCTTCTGGTGGTATGGGCTGGTTATTACCTACTTTAAAAGTAATTGAAAGCAAATTGGATTTTGATGTTTAATTAACGACGGAAATAAAATATTCTTGATACTTTTTATACAAAGAGGAAAAAACCATAGTCGGTCAAACCCGATTATTTTATATCTATAAAGTTATGACCTGTACTTTCATAAAGGCTTGCATGGACTCCAGACGAACGGATATTGACCTGAAAGCGATTATAAGTCTATTTGTATACTAAAAGATGGATGTAAGAATAGAGTTTCTATGCGTTACAAACATCAGCACAAACCCAATATAGCCTCTGCACCTATAAGGGTGAAGGGTATACAAAATATCTATCACTAATAGAATAAAGAAGTAATGTAGCAAGAACTAGTATAGCACTCTACAAAAACAAAGTACATTAAAATAGCTTTTTACACTCTTGGTTTAAAAATATTTAAAAGTCATACAGGCATGTTCCAGAAAAGTAGTGGATTAAAAGTAAAATGACGTTTTAAAAAGTTGACTTTTTGTTTTTGATGTTCTACAAAAGTAGTAGTTTGCTGTTCTATTTTTCATTTGAAATGAACTTTGAAAAGAAAAAAAGTGGTTTGATTTCATCTTAGAAATTGAATGTGCTTTCAAAATACTTCTTTTTCGATAAATGTATAATGTAGAACACCAAACATTCAAATTAAAGTGATTTTAAATAAATTTTACTTCAAAGTGGAATTTAGAACATGCCTGATATAAATTTTTTTAATTTCAAAACAATATTAATATTTTTAAATACAAAATAAAAAAACAAGATTTTTAAGGATAAAAATCGACAAAATAACATCAGGAAATGATAGCCAATAAATAAAATCCATCGTTTCAACAAATTCTTTACGACAAAGGTAAGAGTAATATTAAAATGTGTGTTCGTAATTTCTTCTCTGCTCTTTTGCTGTAATACTCATTAAACTTTCGTACTAGGATAAGTTCTCTAAATTGTGAATACCTTTAATGAGTTATATCGAAACTATCGATCACAAACTAAATTAATTTGTGCTATCGACAACTCTCGCATGTTTTTTGAACATCTGGCTACTCTTTGATTTTTTTTATATTTGGTAGCACAAAAATGTTTTTCATTCCATTTGGTAACTCCTGTTTTCACAATGTCAACAAATATGGCAACTTTATAATAAAAATGTAAACAAATAAATTTCGCGCAAATTGCTGTACATCGATTTTATTCAATAGACATTTATTAATTTAAAACCAAACAAAAATGAGCAAATCAAAGTCAACGCGTTCGACAAAAATCAAAGAAGATCCCGATGCCAGCAATAAAATAAATACAAATTCTTCTTTGTCTTCAGCATTGAGGAAAATAATTTACATTTCCGAGCACATGCTTCAAGATGAAACCGAAAAGTTAAGTTTGGAACGTTTCTACCATCCGGGAAAAGGAAAATCGGCTATGTTTATAACAAAGGATGACAAACATGTAATGGAAGTATTAGAATTTGCCGAACCTAGAAGGAGCTGGTTGATAGACAGTGAAGTATGTTCAAATGGTCACATATATTTTACTACACCAATTGATGTAACATTCCTAGCTTTGCATCATATACACAAACACTGCATCAAAAGAGCCCTGGCTCTTGATAGCATCCATGATGATGAAGATCCAAGTGTTTCAAAAATTTTAAATAATTTTGTCGAGCCCGCTAGTTTGAAGTGTATAGCTGATGTGAAAACGTCTGGCGATATGACATTTTACAAATACAATCATGATAAGGTCAGGGCTTGGTTGTGTCTAAAAACAAAGCGCTTAGCAAAAGCATTACAAACCAATGGTATATATTGCGGCAATAGTGCTGTATCGCAAAATTTTGCACGTAGCGAAAAAGCTGTGGATGAGACGGCTAAAGATTCCGACTACCTGCGTATGGCATGCGACTATGTTGGTGGCTATATTTCCCTAGAACTGCACGAGGAATTAACTAAACTATTGGAAATTCCTTCTGAAATTCAGGCTATCACTGAAGAAAAAAAGACTTCTGCTAACAAAAGAAAATCTACTGATAAGTCTAATACTGTTGGAACTAAGAAGCAAAAATTGTCAAATGGTGCCGCTGCAAAATTAAAGAATTCAAGTTTACTAGATGAATCGCAGGGCGACGACAGCGATAACGATAAAGATGACGAGGAAGAAAACAAAGTTAACACTTCATTTAAGGAGGATATAATCAACAAATCACCCAAGTATAATTCGGCTACACCTCTGAAAGAGCGTGCCTTGAGTGCCAAAGAAAAATCGTTGGCTAAAGGTGCTAAAGGCACTAAAAGTATTGCATCATTTTTTGCCAAAAAGACTGCATAATTATTTTGTAAGAACGAATTGTTATACATTTTTAAATCAAAAGCCTCGAAAATAAATTATAAACAATAATTTTTGTATATTTTTAAAGATGTAGATAGAATTAGCAAATTTGCTTTTGCTGATTTTGGTGGAAATTTTTGTTAAAGACAAAACAGTGTTATTTAGTCTGTGAAGTTAAGAGAATACTTATGTATGTATGTATGTTGCAGTTAACACCCATTTATATTTATATATCTATTTAAAATAAGTTGCTTTAATTTAAATTCCTTTAAATAATATTATATTACAATGTGTGGGTGTAAATTTAAGACTACGGCGAAGTCGATTGGTATGTTGCTGTACAATGCTAACTAAGCTTACGTTAGAAAGGTTCTAAGATTCTCACCGTACTCTCGTTTTGGTGAAAATATGTTTTAGAAACAATGCTTTGCTTTACGCATTCAAATTCGAACAATTATATTTTATTTATTTATTATTATAAATGAACCAACTGAGCCTTTAAGGCCTTATATAGTTGGTGGTCTAATAAAGGCAACTACTGTAACAAATCCAAATAAAAATTCAATAAATACTTCAAAAAAATATATATATGTATATATATAATATATATGTTTAAACATGATATTACGTATAACGCTAATAATGATTGAAGCAATTACAATATAAAATTAGATATTTTTCTTTAAAAAAAAAAGTGAAAAATGTAATATTAAATATTGATGATTGAGGCATGTTCTACAAGTTTATTTTTGAAAGTTTGTGGGGTAAAAGTGAAATATCTTAGATGACGTGGCAAAAGATTCCAAAGCTTAGAGACCCGTACATGAAAAGATCGTTCATATATGAGGTGATTTCTAATAGGGTACAACAATTGCGGGCTTCTATCAGTCTGCAAAAATGTAAATAATCTTCGTACATATATTGGACAATTCCTGAGCATAACTTTGTAAAAGAATAATATACATCGTATGTGTACAAAACTTTTAAAATTACATCCAATAAAGTCCAATATATATTCAGAAGTATGGTCATATAATTTCAATTTATAGGTAAAGCGTATTATTCTATTAAAGAGAGATATACACTTATTAAAATTTAAAGTACTACACCCACTATAAACTTCGATGCAGTACAGTAAATTTGACATTAGTAACGAGTGTGCAATTTGTTTTCTAATGGAAAGAGGCAAATATAAGTTTTAAAGAGTATAATTTTCTTAAAGTAAAGTTTATTTTAGAGCTTAACGAATTAATATGATTGCTAAACTCAAGATTATTGTCTAAGATAATACCAAGGCACTTCATACTCTCAACAAACTCGATAACCTGTCCATCAATCATAACTGTTATATTAACCACGGATGCATTAGGCTTAAAGATCATAGCTTTCGTTTTTTCGGAATTAATAAAAAAATTGTTATCTCTCATCCAATGACAAATATGAGACAAAAGTGTATTTAAATCAAACTCAAAGACATCGGTGAGTTGCAAATGACCCGGAAATAAAAGTTGTATGTCGTCTGCAAACATGAAAGCTTCACATTCGAAATCATTTAAAATATCAAAAAAAATCATTCATATAAATCATAAATATATTTTCGAATAAAGATACGTTGTAACCCCACCAATTTTGTGGACAAAACTTTTGATATCCTTTTTTAAATATTCTGTTAATTAAATTTTAAATATCCAATATTTTAAATTTGTATAGTAATATTTAAACTACAAAAAATTTGGTTATATAAAGTTTTTTGCTTTAAAAATTTCTTATACAAAATTTTAGCTAAAAACTTTTTTTATATAATAGAAAATTTTTCGAAAAATTTTATAAAAGAAAAAATTATTGAAAAACAAACTTTTTTGAAAATATGATTTTAATATAATTTTAATTAATACTTTAACAAAATAACCCAAACTTACTCAAACGTGTTTCCGTTCAAAATTTCCAATACAAATTGTTGTTTTTTAAATAATTTCTGACAACTTTGGACAGTTTTGGGTAGTTTCGTTGGAGTACGGAAACAAAAAAAAAAAAAATTATTTAATAAAAATTTTTTATAGAAAATTTTAGCTTTAATAAATTTTTGGAAACAAAATTTTGTTTGCTATAAAAATTTATTGATTTTTTTTTGCTATTTTTTCGCTATATAAATTTTTGATATCAAATTTTTTTTTCTATATAAATTTTTCAAAGGAAATTTTTTAAAATTATTTTGATGATTTTTATTCGACCTTTGTGTTCTTAACAATTTTTATGAATAAATGAGCTCGAGGTCTGTTCATAAAATACTTTTTTTATATCAAAAAATTTTCTTTGACATTAAATTTGTAGCTTTAGAACTCTTTATAAAGCATCAACTATTGTGCCACATTTGAAGAGAATTGATTTTACCTCAATTTCTGAAACTTTTGCTCAATAAACAGCAGCAAGTTTTGTTTGACCAATGTCCAATAAGTTAGCATTAGGCCATAGCTTCATAAAAGCCCCAGAAATTTTAGTTAAAGTGATTTTTATTTACTTAAAGACCTTAAAATTCAATTAAACTTATTTATTCATCACTAGTGTAGAGTGTCTTGTAATAGGCTTGGCCGACTATACTTACTTTTTTTGTGTAGTGGACTCAATGTAAAACAGGTGTTAACATATGTAAATATTTACATTCTTACATAAAGCTTGTAAACGAAAATTCATTTTTAAAATATTAAAGTCCCTTTTCGTAGCATTCAAGAGGTTTTATATAAGGTTAATGTAGCAGTTAAGTAATATGACTCATTTAGACTATATGCGTTCGTTGTCATACCGAGAAAGCTTGCAAAAAGCATATCACTGGACCGCTTTAAAAAACCAGCCATTGGTATTGGGTTATTCGTTTCATGGTTTCAAAAGTATAGGACTGGAATTCGACATCTGTCAAACTAAGTTGTCAAAACAATTTTATTTCTTTTAAGTTGAATGTCTGACATTGACGAAAATGGATCGCTTAAGTATCACACAACGCATAAAAATTATCAAAACATACTACAAAAAATGGTGATTCTGCAACAGCCACATATCGTACATTAAGAGGAGATTATGGTTTACATAATCGTCCAACTACGCAAGCAATTGGCAAAATTGTGAAGAAATTTTAAGAGACTGGAGCGGTTACAAATATTGTAAGCACTGTGCATCATCGTTTCTGCTGTAAGTAAGAGTGTTGCCGAAGACCCGAATCTGTCGATTCCTTGTCGTTCTCAGGAATAAGGACTGTCTTACGGCACATTATTGAAGAATACGACTTGGAGAATATGTGGTTTCAACAAGACGGTGCCACATACCACACAACTCGAGCGAATATGGCTTTATTGCAAGAAATATTTCCTGGCCGCGTAATTTCTCGTCGTGGCGATTTCCATTAGACATTTTTGTTGGGGCTACGAGAAAGACCGTGCTTATGCAGATAAACCTTTAACTCTTGAGTAATTAAAAATCAACATTCGTCAAGTTATAGCTGAAATACCGCCCAATATTTGTTAAAAAGTGGTCGAAAATTGCCTTAAAAGAACATTCGCGTGATGGCCATTTAAATGATGTAGTGTATCACACATAATGCCAACGTTCAAACTTTATAATAAAAAAGAAATATCATGAAAAAAATATTTTATATGTGTTTTATTTACGTTCACTTTTGAAACCGCAAAATATCTCTTGAGCCTGTTCTGTTTTGACGAACACGAAAAGTGGGAGCTATCTGTCTAGAGTTTGTAAACAGACGCCTATCATTTGCCGAATTACACGATCTTTCTGTTGCATTAAGAGTTTGCAAGTTGCTTAGCCCTTTAATTTACCCTTTTTGGCCCCTTAAATGGCCGAAATTTTAAAAATCACTTCTTAGTGAGCTTACAACTTTACACGATGTCCAGGGTTTTAGGTTTAGTATCTTAAACTAGGTGATGATGAATCAGCTGTCGCTTAGTTCACTCTTTTATATATGCGAGTAGGTACGATATAGATAGTAATTGTAAAAACAATTTCGTTTACAAGCTTTATGTATATATCTTAAAATGTATGTATGTATGTATTTATATGTTAAATAGTCCCATGAAAGGGTGATATCCTTAGACAATATCCTAGGGGATTTTTATAATTACATTATTATTTTCGCACAAGCCTTTAAATGACAAATTACTATAAAAGGATACTCCGAATAAGAAAAACTTTTAGAATGTGTCAAACTTAAAACGCGTAAGCACTATCTAAATAAAGTTTAAAATAAAAATTGTGCATGATTGATTAATAAGTTAAGTAAATTAACTAAGCTATGATGTTTAAAATTAAAGATGGAAAATCGGTACATTTTCCACAACCGAAACCGGAGTTTCTATCTCAACCCAGTGAAAGAGAACGAAGTTTAAGTATAACATCTCAAGCTTTGAGTGATGTCCCCAGTGATCTAATTATTAAGTCACGCATTAAATATGGCTCTAGATGGTCGGCCTGTAAGGGTTTATTGGCTGAATATTCCAAGAGTACATCGGTTCATGGTTTACGTTATATTTTCGAAGTTCATCGGCCATTTTATGAAAAGTTAGTTTTGAAAATCTCTAAAAGTTGGATTAGATTATGAAATCATGTGTTTTTTTTGTCTATTTCAAAAGGCTTTATTGGATTGTTTTAATGTTAATATCATTTTATTTTGCCATTTCCCTTATGTGGGATACTTATATAAAATGGTTGGATTCTCCAGTGATTTTGGGTTTTGATGAGACTCTAGTACCGGTTAATAAAATACCATTTCCCACAGTAACCATTTGCCCGGAAATTAAAATACTTGCAGACAAATTTCATTTTACTAATGTATCGCAACAATTTTGGTCCGAAATCGTGGAAAACAATAAATTTGAAAATGCTGGTAATTTAACCGAGGAACAGTAAGTTTGAAGATTTTTCAGCTACAAAACATTCATAACTACATATCGAGCCCTTAGATTAAAATGATCGCAAGCGACAGGAAAAATATAGATCGTAAGCGACAAAAAATCTTAATTATACAAAAACGGGGAATGTTTTGGTGCATAACATTTTTGTTCTTTGCTACTTTTGAAAAACTAATTAAAATTTTCCAAATGGTTTAGAAGTTATGGTGCAAAGTATTGTATGTGAAGTTTTTTAGTTTTACTTCAATAACTTTTAAGCTACTGGGCAGATTGTGTCGCAATATGCAGTAATCGGCCAATGGGTGGTTGGTGTTTTAGACCAATTTTTAGCACAGTGGCCTCTACACTGAGCCAAAGTTGAGCACCATTATATGTTAAACCTATTGGTCCGAAAAATATGTTTATTGTACTACGCTATCTCTACTAGTTGAAGAGATATTTAACGGAATGTCGCTTACGATTATTTAAATCTAAGGGCTCGATATTCTCTAACAAATAAATTTAAAAATAGATTACAACGTTTTGCTGCTGCCTTGCAAATTTGTGAAACTGATGTCATCGAACAATTTGCCCAATATATACCAAAAGATTTAGAAGTAAATGTGGCTCAATCTCTAGTGGAAATGACCTCGACCCCAAATGATACATTGCCCTTTTGTAAATGGAATGGAAGATTTTATTTTTGTTTCAAATTATTCAAATATGTTATGACCGATGAAGGAGTCTGTTATCAGTTTAATGGTTTAGAACCTAAAGATATATATCGAGATCCCAAGTATGCAAAATGTTTTATTTTTCAAATGTTAAAAGTAAAGTTTTTATGGTATTTTTTTTATTAAAACAGATATATAAGCTATGCGGATAATACACCTATTGATTTTAACAACTATTTTGACGAGGAACTACCAAAATTTAATGATATATCCGGTAACTGGTCTTTAGATGATGGCTATGTGGCTCAGGGCTTTAATGCTTATCCGCAGAGATCTGTTTTGCCATCGGCACGTAATGGTTTGTTTGCCTTTATGATGGGACTGGAACGAAATTTCGATTACACTTGTCGTAGTTTCAAACAGGGTTATAAGGTAAACTTTAAATTTGTTTTAATATTTTCTTAATTATTAAATAGGAAGGAAAGTGTTGTAGTCCGGTCAAATGATATATATCCCCACAACTTTTTCTTATACTTATAAAGAGTATATATGTATAACGGTAATGCATAAATTTTGAATAGGTTTTCATGTAAAACCAATCTATGATGAATTTTATTATTACATTCGCGCCGACATTAGTTTGAAAGCTTCTTTCAAATTTAATTCAATTGTCGCAAATTAGGGACCGTTGGCGGAAGGTTGCTTTTATTGTGATTCGAAAGAAAGTAAATAGTAAATAGGGGTCACCATTAAGTGTTGGTCCTAAAAACAGTCTTTTAATAGAAAAAGGTTTTCTGTCGATATTTATACCAATCCTATATATCTTCTCGACTTAGACGTTTAATTACAAGGACGGAAATGATTAAATGAACTTTGAAAAGGCTAACGTATTGCTTAATATACTTTAATTTTGGTATCAGACTAATGTTTCGGGGATTTACGAACATTAGAACAAATATTTTCCACTTAGATGTGTCTGATTTACTAAAATGGCCTATATTTTGAAACTGGTAAGGTCAAAGACCGACCATATTATAGCTCTTACGAAGATATCATTATTTCTTAGTTGCCAGCTTAAGCCAAAATATTTTTTGAGTGTGTTTCTGATCACATTATGGAATCAGGGAACTTTCACTTTTCAGAGTCGAGTTTTGACATACATATAACAAAGTTTGTTAGCTTCCATTGTTTTATATATATTTTTTGTTTTCAAAGCTTTTTCTCAATTCTCCCGAAAGTGTTCCACTAACATCGGGAAATTATATATTGGTGCCACACGATGAGGAGGTTCTGGTATCAATAATACCACAATATGTTATATCCACGGATAACTTACATGATTATGGACCCGAAAAGTAAGTGTTGCATAATTTTTTTTTCTAAATTACACTCATTCCAAATTTTCTTTTAAGGCGTCAGTGTTATTTCAATGATGAGCGTTATCTGAGATTTTTCAAATCGTATTCCCAAAGTAATTGCCAAACGGAATGTTTGGCCAATTTTACCATAAGCAAATGCGGTTGTGCTAAATTTTGGATGCCCAGTAAGTGCAAAAATTGTCTTATTTTGTTCGAGAAAATTTAGTTTTAATATAATGGTCTTCCTTCTCTTTAGAACCCTTAGAAACTCCTGTCTGTAGACTGGCCGATGTTGAATGTTATAGTCATGCTGCTGATGAAATGAATTTCATAATCGCCAATCAAACTAAACAAAAACTGATTGATCAGAATGTGAAAATAATGTGTGATTGTATGCCGTCTTGCAATTCATTGGACTATAATTTTGAAATTTCTCGTGCCTATTATGATTTCGAAAAAACAGTTTTGGCCCAACGTGATTCATATGAGCATGATGAGTAAGTGATCATGAAATATTTTAACAACCATCAACCATCCATCAAAATATACATTATAACCCCTTAATTCATTAACGAATTATAAAATTATTAAAGGCTTAAAATAGGAATTTTGTATAAAAAATTGCCCCCTTTTTCATTAACTAATAATAACATTATGAAAGCTTTGTATGAAAAATTTGAATTATAAGCTTGTCTTAACATAATTTTTCGTTATGATTTAATTTTTTAATTTATAAGTTTTTCAAAAGTTCATTATGAATAAGGGGTTAAAAATATAATTAACAGTTTCTAATAATTGGGCAATTTCGATCTAAAAATATTTTTTTTTGTAAATTTTAGTGGTCGTGCCTCACGTTTATCGATCTACTACAAGGAAGCTCAATTCACCGCCATCAAACGCACGGTGATGTTTGGCGTTGTTACCCTGATAGCGAATTGTGGTGGCATTTTTGGTCTATTTATGGGCATTTCGAGTTTAAGTATTATAGAGTTGGTCTATTTCTTTTCCGTACGTTTATTTAGTAATTTACGCAAGAGACAACATATTAAAAAGTTATTAATGGAACAAGATTTGGAGCAAGAAGTGGATTGAATTTATTTTATATAACAATTAAAAATTTTGAATAACTTATATGGCCTTAAAAGCTCGGTTAATTTAATTATAGAGCTAATAAAAAACTTTTAAAGAAATAAAATAAAAATCTGTACTATTAGCTTGTAAAAGATATAATTTTATATTTCGGTATGTTAAGGAAATCGATCGATTTCATATATATTTTTGATATTCCTCATTTGCACGCAGAATAGATAAAAAGTGTTCATTGGTGACGCTAGGGTAAGCAACTCTATTGATTGTCTGAAGCACCGCCGTCATTTTGTTTGTTTTACAGTATCGGTACTACTTTGTAATGTGTTCTAACGAGATCAAATATCTCGTTCCCGAAACTTGAACTTCAACACAAGTAAAACTATTCGCTCACTGCAAAAATTTTTCCTCCCAGTTGTAATATAGGATGTAATGTCCACAAACACTACTCTCTCTATCGTCCTTTGCTCTACCTGTTTTTTTAGTGCCAACATAATGCATGCCAAATAGAGGTCACCTTTCAGTGTTGGTCCTAAAAACAGATGATAGTATTTCAAAAGAAAAAGGTTTTCTGTCGATCTTTGTACCAATCCCGTATATATTCCCGACTTAGACGGTTAATTACAAGGACGGAAATGATTAAATGAAAAAGCTAATGTATTTCTTAATATACTTTAATGTGGGTATCAGACCAATGTTTCGGGGATTTACAAACATTAGCACAAACCTTTTCACTTAGATGTGAATTAATTACTTAAATGGCCTATATTTAAAAACTATTAAGGTCAAAGACCGAGCATATTATAGTTCTTACGAAGAGATCTTTATTTCTTAGTTGCCAACTTAAGCCAAAATATTTTTTGAGTGTGTTTCTGATCGCATAATAGCAAATGAAAGATAAGATATCAGCGAAAAGGATTAAAGCCTAAATTATATTTTGGGTAAATGACCGAAATAACCGGAAATCGATAGGCTTTGGGATCCACTCTTAAAGACCTACAGCGACAACAAAATTTACTTTTGAATATTGAAATCTCCAAGAAAGACATAATTTAGTACTTAATAGTTCAATTTTGTTAAAATATAATCAAATTTACATAATTTTTTAATACTGGAAAATGGTGCTTCTTTTTAAGGTCGGTTTCAAAACGCACTTTTATAAGTTTTTGAAAATTTTGTTAAACAAATATTACAAATTAGAAATTTCTTCATAGGCATATTAAAATAGGTAAATGGGATAATAAAATTCGGAAAAGTATAGTTTGATATCTTATCTTATTCGTAGAAAAACAAAATTTTTTGACAAAATTTAAGTAGATGTATGGTTAATTTTACTTGTGTTTAGTTTTAATGAAACTAATACTGATTATTATTGCCTAGTCTATGAAGAACTTATGCTAAAACTTTTTTTTAAATTGTATAAGCTTTAACCTTTTACATCGGGGTCAAAGGTCAAAATTTCGATTTTAATGACAAAATAAAGGAAAGTGGCGAATTTTAATCAATATTATAAACATAATTGTTATTTAGAATAATTATATTGTTTTATTAAAAATAAAGCGTTATCCATTTCGTGGTTTCAAAAGCATAGGACTGAAATTCGACAACTGTTAAACTAAGTTGTTAAACCAATTTTTTTCTCTTTAATTGAAAGTCTGACATTAACGATAATGGAACACACAACGCAGAAAAATTTTCAAAACATACTACAAAAATTGTGATTCTGCAACAGCCACATATCGTGATTTAAGAGGAGATTATGATTTACATAATCGTCCAACTTAGCACGCAACGGTCAAGCACGACCATACGATACCCTTCACCACTAAGGTGAAAGGTGTTCTTTTTCCAGTTTAAAGACAAATAATTGGTAAATTTTGCCATCATACAAACATTTTCTCAAAACTTACATATTTAAGCTGTTCCGTCATTTTGACTTGGAGAGCTAGGGTCAAATGTGGACCGATTATCTCGAAATTTTGCAAATTAATTACAGTTTTTCAAAAAATTGTATGTGCAAAATATAAATTCCGGGAAGTAGGAACTATGGGAGGTACTATAAATAATGGCCCGATTTTGACTAATTTCAATCTTCTTTATAATTGCGAACTGTACTTTGATTACGTGGTTTACATTAGGGTTTGCAGTTCGGTTTTAACGGGGTTTTATGCCTCAAAATCGTAGAAAAACCGCGGTTTAAGCTATTTATTTTTCATAATTAGTTTATCGTAAATGTTCACGTAATTTGTCTATGGAATAAAGCAGAAGAATAAAAAACAAAAGGTGCCTTACAATGGACGAATGGACAAGTGTAAGGGACTCAGCCGTATTTTTGGAACGTGTAATTCCAGCAAACGCAAGAAACCATTAGACAAAAGCTAAGGAAGTTTTGACGGATATCGCTAAATCGACTCAGAAAGTGATTCAAAAATATTTCTATGCGTTACATACTTAAGCACAAACTTATAATACCCTTTCCACCTATGGTGGTGAAGGTTATAAAAAGAAATATCATGAAAAAAAGTTTATGTGTGTTTTATTTACGTTCACTTTTGATACCGCAAATTGGATAACCCGATATATATTTTAACCCTCACCAGACATGGGGACTAAAATGATCATTATTCGTTTATTTAAATACTTTTGTTTTTCGATGTAGAATCAGTAGCAGGAAGTAAAAAATTTGTTCGGCTTTTTAAATTCAATTGTTTTTTTTTAAAGGTATTTTATTGTAAAATTAAATAGTAATAGTTTTTATTTATAACATATAGATATATATATTTATATATTAACTTTGCAAATTATTATACATACACAAAATACTGTTAATAAAAAAGAATTTTAAATTTCCAGAAAAGTTTTAAAATGTTTTTATTTTTTTTTTGTTAAACTTATGAACAAAGAAAAATTAAAAAGAAAACAAAAAAATTTAAACTTAGTTTATTTATATGTATAATTTTTTTTTAACAAAAAAGAAAAACAAAATAAAACAAGATAAAAGGAAATGTTTCGTTTTTCTTTAAATTTAAAGGGAAATAAGTTTTTTGTTTTTAAATTAAAGAGAAGGAAATGATAACAACAAAAGAGCAGAAGAGAAACACAGTGTGAAAGAAATACAAGAAGATGTTTGAGAAAAAGCCGCCGCCACAGCTTAAGAATTTCAAATTTTAAGATTTAGCTGTTATAAACTGCTATTTATATTTATTGTTTTTAATATTTATAAGTTATTAGTAGAATTGTTTTTTTTTGCAGTGAATTAACGATGTTTTTTTATACAATACATATACATAATGGTTGCTGGTAGTTTTGGTTTCTTTCTGACTCTTTTTCTTTCAACTTTACAAATACATTTATTTATTATATATTTTTTATACTTTTTGTTTTTTGTTATTAAAAATTAAGCTAAACAATTACTTAAGAAGGTTTCATTTGTTGGTACATATTTATAATGGATTTACACCTTTAGTTTGTGGTTATTAACGAATCTTTTTTTTGTTACTTCTTCTTTGACTTTTTCTTAATTAGAGAATGTCTTCTAGCAGGAGGTTTGTTCTTAAAACATAAATATTCTGTTAATTACATATATTTTTTTATATTTTAGATGTTTCAATCATATCGATGTTAAGTTTATAGAATACATAGGGATAGTATTCAGATTGACCAAAACCTAGGCCGGGTATATCGACGGTCTGAAAAAAATACAAAAAAATAAGTTTAATTGTTGTTCAAATACAAGTATTATTGTTCAATTTATGACTTACATCGGCAACGTTACCGGCTTGACCACCTGCTGAAGCACCATCCAAATGACCATACAATTGATTAAGGCAATCACGTAGACGCTTCATGCTCTTCTTGTTGGGTTCAATAAGAATGGCTTGGAAATTAACAGGTAAACCGTATCTAGAAAAAAAATAGACAAATTATAAATAAAATAGTCTAAATAAGGAGTGTTTCAAATAAAATGTGTAGTTGTATATCCCGTAAACCATTGGGTGGATTTCTTGGTTTGAATAGGCGCCAGAAAAGGCAAAAGTGGGTTTGTAAACCAACTAAGTCTTGACGACCGTTTTTAAGGATGCACTGACTAAAATCCACATTGACTACCTTCAAAAAGGGAAAATCAGTATAAAACCAACTAATTGTATCAACTTAATGAGAAAACGACCCCATTTGACCAAGAAAAAAATTATTTTCCACTTGGAATGTTCAAGTGTACACACATGTGCAGTTTCTATGGCTATGAATTGCTCTCTTATACGCTGTATTCTCTAGATCAGGCATAGGCAGCCCATACCACCAGAAGCCGAAAATGAATATTAAAAGCTATTAGTTGAGTTTTTAATGTTAACAAAGTCGGCAAAGTGCCGCTTTTTTTTTTTAAGAAAATACAAAATTAAATAACAAAAAAAAAAAAAAAAATTTCGATAAAAATATTTTTCTATTAAAATTATCGATAAAAATATTTTTCTATCGAAAAATTTTTTTATAGAAAAATTTCCGATAACAATTTTTTTTTTAAAGAAAAATTTTCGATTAAAATATTTTTCTATATACAAATTTTCGATAGAAATATTTTTCCATGAACAAATTTTCTAAACAAATAAATAAAAAAAATTTTCTATTGAAAATATTTTCTAAAATTTTTTTTTGTCAAAAATTTTATACAGAAAAATTGTATCGAATGTTTTTATCAAAAATTTTTCTACAAAAACTTTTATCAAAAATTTTTCTATAAAACATTTTATTGTCAAAAAGCTTTCTATAAAAAATTTTCTATCGAAAACAGAAAAATATTTTTATCTAAAATTTTTTTTATAGGAAAAGGTCTTTACCGAAACTTTTTCTTTAAAAAATATTTTTATCGAAGATTTTTCTATAGGAAAATATTTTAATCGAAGAAATTTCTATTCAAAATATTTTTATCGAAAATCATACAGAAATATTTTTATAAAAAAATTTTCTATAGAAAAATTTTTAATAAAAAAATTTTCTTTAGAAAAATTTTTAATAAAAAAATTTTCTTTAGAAAAATTTTTGATAAAACAACAATTTTCTATAGAAAAATTTTTGATTAAAAAATTTCTATAAAAATTGTTGGTAAAAAAAATTTTGATAACAAAATTTTCTATAGAAAAATTTTTGATAAAAAAATTTTCTATACAAAAATTTTTTGTTAAAAAAAATTTTGATAAAAAAATTTTCTATAGAGAAATTTTTGATAAAAAAATTTTGTATAGAAAACTTTTTAATAAAAAAATTTCTATAGAAAATTTGTTAATAAAAAATTTTTTTTATACAAAATTTTTCTATAAAAATTTTTATACAGAAAAATTATTGTATCGAAAAAGTTTCTATCAAAAATTTTTTCCAAAAATTTTTCTATAAAAAAATTTTGTTAAAAATTTTTCTATCGAAAACAGAAAAATATTTTTATCTAAAATTTTTTTTTATAGGAAAATGTCTTTACCGAAACTTTTTCTTTAAAAAATATTTTTATCGAAGATTTTTCTAAAGGAAAATATTTTTATCGAAATTTCTATTCAAAATATTTTTATCGAAAATATTTTTATAAAAAAATTTTCTATAGAAAAATTTTTAATAAAAAAATTTTCTTTAGAAAAATTTTTGATAAAAAAATTTTCTATAGAAATATTTTTTCCATAAAAAAATTTTTTAACAAAAATTTTTATACAGAAAAAATATTGTAACGAAAATTTTTCTATAAAAAATTTTGTTGTCAAAAATTTTTTTATAAAAAATTTTCTATCGAAAACAGAAAAATATTTTCATAGAAAATTTTTTTATAGGAAAATATCTTTACCGAAGCATTTTTTTTTAAGTATTTTTATCGAACATTTTTCTATAATAAAATATTTTTGTCGAAGAAATTTCTATTCAAAAATATTTTTATCGTAAATCCTATAGAAATATGTTTGATAAAAAAATTTTCTATAGAAAAATTTTTGATAAAAAATTTTTAATAGAAAAATTGTTGATAAAAAAATTTTCCAAAAAGAAGTGTATTTGCATTTGATCCCAAATCTGTTACATTTATTTATTAATGTAACAACCAATTTATTGATAAAAAGCCAAAAAATGTTTGCGGAGAAACCAAATTCCTCGACGCGTTTCGATGGTTGGTTAAGCCAAGAATGTGGGAAGTGAAGGTAGATGAAAACTGAAAAATGTTTGTTTTTGTTCAGTCGATAATCTACGCTTTTACTTTTGGTTTATGAACATAATTCTAAATAGTTATGTTTGTAAATTTAGTAATAATGTGAGGTTTTCGATCTGTCTAAATTGGGGATAATCCTCCTGAAGAGATGGCTTAACCAACCATCGAAACGCGTCGAGGAATTTGGTTTCTCCGCAAACATTTTTTGGCTTTTTATCAATAAATTGGTCTGTTATAATAATAAATAAATGTAACAGATTTGGGATCAAATGCAAATACACTTCTTTTTGAATAATATTTACATCCCGACTATTTTGTTATTTTTTAAAAAAATTTTCTATAGAAAAATTTTAATAATTTTAATCATTTTAATCTAAATTTTAATAATTTTAATCTATAGAAAAATTTTTGGTAAACAAATTTTCTAAGAAACAAATTTGATAAAAAAAATTTTTGAAAAAAAAATTTTGTATAGAAAAATTTTTGATAAAAAATTTTCTATAGACAAATTTTTGATAAAAAAAATTTTCAATAGAAAAATTTTTGATAAAAAAATTTTCAATAGAAAAATTTTTGATAAAAAAATTTTCAATAGAAAAATTTTTGATAAAAAAATTTTCTATAGAAAAATTTTTGAAAATTTTCTATATAAAACTTTTTGAATTTTTGAAAACTTTCTAAAGAAAATTTTTGAAAATTTTCAATAGAAAAATTTTTGAATTTTTGAAAATTTTCTATACAAAATTTTCTTTGTGCCGACCTGCTCTAGATTAAGCGCCGAGGGACTATTCTTAATTCCATATATGAAAAAATGGCTCGCCGAAAAATGATTTAACTCCAACGACGAAATCATCTTCCAAACAAATGCCTATAATCAAATCATATTTTTCGGAAGGCTTAAACAAATTGGAAAAAGGTGGGCAGGGGAAATGTTGAAAAACAAAAAAAAACTTTCCTTTTATCTACAATTCCTTTTTTTCAAGAGCCTAATACCTATTCACAGGTCGTAGTTTTGGGCAATGTCAAGTGCCATTTATCTATATTGACATAATGTCAAATCGAGTCATACATATTAAGGTAATCTGTGCTGTCTCAGAAACGGTAAAAGCAGTCTTTGTAGGCACTCCGTTACATTAATTTCTGTGTATATCGTGTCTAATGCTGCAAACTTAGCTTTGCAGAAATGCTAAGAGGAAATAAATAAAGCTGTGTACCTTGTTTGTAAACGAACTAAAATTTCAAAATAGAAATGTTACTTTCGAAGTATTTTGCAACTTGGTCAATCCAAATTCGTAGGTTCTCTATAGATAATAGATAATACATAATTATTGGGATGTAATTGAAACCCAATAAATATATTTTATACCCAATATCAACCTACATATTCTAACATTGGTTACAGTCCAAGGATTGCTAAGAGTATTCAGGAGAATTTAATAACACAGATGTCGAACACAAGTTTGATAATTTCGGAGAATTGACAATGCAAGATTACTAGGATGTATTTGAAAGCTTAGTAAAAATAATTCGCTGTAACCACTCAACAAAAAAAAAGCTTTCAATATCATACAGAATATAGAGTAGATGATTCCAAGAAATTTTGCATATGTATATTGTGAAATGATTATATTTTTTTCTCACTCACCTTAATACAGATTCCACAAAAACGCGCAAAGCTTTAACGTGAATTAAAGCACAGAAAGCTTCACTGAAGTTTACTTTCAACCATCTAACCAAAGGACCCTTTAAGATAACAAAAAAAAAAAAAATACATATAAATAAAAATAAAAAAAAAATTATATTGGAATAGAAAATTTATCGCTGAGACAAGTTTTCTAGAAAACTTGTCGCTGAGATAAGTTTTCTATAGAAAACTTGTAGCTGAGATAAGTTTTCTATAGAAAACTTGTGGCTGAGATATAGAAAACTTGTCGCTGAGATAAGTTTTCTATAGAAAACTTGTCGCTGAGATAAGTTTTCTATAGAAATCTTATAGCTGAGATAAGTTTTCTATAGAAAACTTGTCGCTGAGATAAGATTTCTATAGAAACCTTGTCGCTGAGATACGTTTTCTATAAAATAACTTGTCGCTGAGATACGTTTTCTATAGAAAACTTATCGCTGAGATACGTTTTCTATAGAAAACTTATCGCTGAGATAAGTTTTCAAGAGAAAAATTGTCGCTGAGATAAATTTTCTATAGAAAACTTGTCGCTGAGATAAGTTTTCTATAGAAAACTTGTTGCTGAGATAAGTTTTCTATAGAAAACTTGTCGCTGAGATAAGTTTTCTATAGAAAACTTGTCGCTGATATAAGTTTTCTATAGAAAACTTGTCGCTGAGATAAGTTTTCTATAGAAAACTTGTCGCTGAGATAAGTTTTCTATAGAAAACTTGTCGCTGAGATAAGTTTTCTATAGAAAACTTGTCGCTGAGATAAGTTTTCTATAGAAAACTTGTCGCTGAGATAAGTTTTCTATAGAAAACTTGTCGCTGATATAAGTTTTCTATAGAAAACTTGTCGTTGAGATAAGTTTTCTATAGAAAACTTGTCGCTGAGATAAGTTTTCTATAGAAAACTTGTCGCTGAGATAAGTTTTCTATAGAAAACTTGTCGCTGAGATAAGTTTTCTATAGAAAACTTGTCGCTGAGATAAGTTTTCTATAGAAAACTTGTCGCTGAGATAAGTTTTCTATAGAAAACTTGTCGCTGAGATAAGTTTTCTATAGAAAACTTGTCGCTGAGATAAGTTTTCTATAGAAAACTTGTCGCTGAGATAAGTTTTCTATGGAAAACTTGTCGCTGAGATAAGTTTTCTATGGAAAAAAATGTCGCTGAGATAAGTTTTCTATGGAAAACTTGTCGCTGAGAAAAGTTTTCTATAGAAAACTTGTCGCTGAGATAAGTTTTCTATAGAAAACTTGTCGCTGAGATAAGTTTTCTATAGAAAACTTGTCGTTGAGATAAGTTTTCTATAGAAAACTTGTCGTTGAGATAAGTTTTCTATAAAAAACATGTCGCTGAGATAAGTTTTCTTTAGAAAACTTGTCGCTGGTATAAGTTTCCTTTAGAAAACTTGTCGCTGAGATAAATCTTCTATAGAAAACTTGTTGCTGAGATAAGTTTTCTATAGAAAACTTAACGCTGAGATAAGTTTTCTAAATGTTATATTACTTACAAATTGCTTCTTCTTGTCAGTAATCAATTTAGTTCTTTCATTTTGACCAGCTGCCAATTCTTCTTCATTGTAGACGAAATCGCGTACAATGAATTTCTTTTCGCGGGCATGTAATTTAAACTCTTCCGTCACCTTCTTGAACAAGGTAACATTATAGAGACAATAGTCATTGTCTTGGGTAATCAAAGACGATGAGCGTGGCACAATCATATCGGTGATCTTTTCATAATTAGCCATCCAGTCGTTGGCCATAATTCTGAAAGTTTAAATATGTATGTATTAGAAAACAGTCTTTAAAATAAAATAATTTTTCAAAACTTACTTAGGTACAATCACCAATAAAGTGGTTAAATATTCGGAATCCAAAATGAAATGTTCCTTTTTAACCAAATCGGCTAAATTACGAGTCAACAAACTGCCACTAAAAATTTAACAAAATAAAAAGGAAATTTATTAATTTCAATGAAATAAGTAAACAGAGGTTAAGTTCAAAATTCTTAAAACTAGTAAAAAAAAGTTCTAAAAGTTGCCATGTGTAATGTCATTTTGGCAACACAATTAAGTTGAGTTGCAATACACAATCGAGACAATAATTTTTTATGAATTTAAAATTTTTTTTTTGATTTTGCACAAAAAAAAAATATTTTTTTATTTTCAAATGTGAATAACTCCAAAACCTTTGATCACACAAAAATCTTATATTAGCACGTCTTTAGGTTAAGTTTGTTCTTAATCCATTGATGTAATTTTTAATAAAATCGGACAAATAGTTTTCAAATTATGTTCAATTAACTAGGACAACCAAAAGTACTTGCTTGTAATTTTTGGCTGTTGACAAAGGTCATCATCAACTTACGTTTGTTTCTTTTCCAGATTTTGCAAAGTACCCTTTAAGTTATTGTAGGCATTTGATTTCGTTTTCAAATCCGCATCAATTTGACCGATTTGTTTGGAAATAATATCGGCAATATTACGCAACGATTGCTTAATTGGATATTTAGCCATGTCCCATTGGAAGCGTGTAATATACACAGATAAATCGGCTGAATAAGGAAAATAAATGGCATTAGTTTAAAGTTAAAATATTTGTATATGAATGTAGATATATATATATATATAAAATAACAAATAAAATATTTTAATAGAAATTGCTAAACTATAATCAGTTGTTAGTGTTTAATAATAGAAAAGTATAAATTTCAATTTGAGTTTTTATCATAAAATTTATGTTATATTTAATAATACTTAAAAGAAATTGTATAGAACTATTAAATTATATATTTTGAATTTTGAAAACGTTTTAATTTTCTTGGATAACAGATTATAAACATAAATAACACATAAAAATCACATACATAAAATTTTACAACATTAAAAGCTTACGGACTCACTATCGGCTTAAAGGAAATGTATTAAATAAAACTAAATCAAAGCATTGTGTAGTAAATTAAATAAAATTTAAAAAGTCTTTTTTTCGACTCCTCACCAATTTTTAAAATATTCGAAAATATAAGACATTCGAAAATGTTTAAAAACAACTAGGCGTGAAAAGTACGAGGTTGAGGCCGTGGCTTTTTTAATTTTTCAAATCTTAATTGAAATGTCAATATTGCTCCTGTTAATATGTCAGTTATGTATGAGGTCGGGTCAATAAGCCCATGACTCTTGGTACACAAGTTAATAATGTCGATTTGGACAACATATGGCCTAAGTATGGTTTGTGTCAATAATAACAAAAATGGTATTTTAGAGGGTAAACATCTGTCATTATTATTCAGTATTCGATAGACGCCAAAGTTAAAAACACATTTTTTAATCGAGCTAAGTGTCCAAAAAAGTCTGATAACTTTCATTTATTTATAGAAAACGGCTTCTGAAAGTTATTAATTGTTGGTAGAAGCTTACGGTCAACATGCACCAACTCAAAAAACTTGTGAAGGATAGCTTGCAAGATCAAAAAGTGATAATTTTGACACAGCAGAAAAATAAATTTAGTGTTCGAAAAAAAAAAAAATATATCAAATATTTTCTATATACAATTTTTATACCGAAAAATTTTCTATATAAAATTTTAATACCGAAAAATTTTTTATAAAAAATTTTTATATCGCAAAAAAAATTTCTATATAAAATTTTTATGTCGAAAAATTTTTGATTTAAAATTTATATAACGAAAAATTTTTTACATAAAAATTGTATGTAGAAAATTTTTCGATAAGTCTTTTATTTAATTATACAAAAAAGGTCGAAAAATCACTAATATTAATAAAATTTTTATTTCGAAAAATTTTCTATACAAAATATTTATATCGAAAAATTTTCTACATACAATTTTTATATCGAAAAATTTTCTACATAAAATTTTTATATCAAAAAATTTTCTATATAAAATTTTTATTTCGAAAAATTTTCTATAAAAAATTTGTATATCAAAAAATTTTCTATATACAATTTTAATACCGAATAATTTTCTATATAAAATTTTAATACCGAAAAATTTTCTATATAAAATTTTAATACCGAAAAATTTTCTATATAAAATTTTTACACCAAAAATTTTTCTATAAAAAAAATTTTATGTCGAAAAATTTTCTACATAAAATTTTAATACAGAAAAATTTTCTATAAAAAAATTTTATATCGAAAATTTTCGGACTAAAATTTTCTATATAAAATTTTTACATAAATTTTTCTATCGAAAAATTTTCTATATAAAATTTTTATATCAAAAAATTTTCTATAGAAAATTTTAAAATCAAAAAATTTTCTATATAAATTTTTTATAAAATTTTTATATCAAAAATTTTCTATATAAAATTTTAATACCGAAAAATTTTCTATATAAAATTTTATTAACGAAAAATTTTCTATATAAAATTTTAATACCGAAAAATTTTCTATATAAAATTTTAATAACGAAAAATTTTCTATATAAAATTTTAATACCGAAAAATATTCTATATAAAGTTTTAATATCGAAAAATTTTCTATATAAAATTTTAATAACGAAAATTTTCTATAAAAAAATTTTATATCAAAACATTTTCTATTTAAAATTTTTATACCGAAATTTTCTATTTAAAATTTTTATACCGAAATTTTCTATATAAAATTTTTATATCAAAAAATTTTCTATATAAAATGTATATCGAAAAATTTTCTATATAGAATTTTTATATTGAAAAATTTTCTATATAGAATTTTTATATTGAAAAATTTTCTATATAAAATTTTTATATCGAAAAATTTTCTATAAAAAATTTTATATCGAAAAATTTTCTATATATAATTTTTATATCGAAAATTTTCTATATAAAATTTCCTATATACAATCTTTATTTCGAAAAATTATCTATACAAAATTTTTGTATCAAAAAATTTTCTATATAAAATTTTTATACCGAAATTTTCTATATAAAATTTTTATACCGAAATTTTCTATATAAAATTTTTATATCGAAAAATTTTCTATATAAAATTTTTATATCGAAAAATTTTCTATTTAAAATTTTTACATCGAAAATTTTTTATATAAAATTTTTAAATCGAAAAATTTTCTTATATAATTTTTTTTTATCGAAAAATTTTCTATATAAAATTTTTATATCGAAAAATCTTCTGTGTAAAATTTTAATACAGAAAAATTTCCTATATAAAATTTTTTTATTTTGAAAAATTTCCTATATAAAATTTATATATCGAAAAATTTTCTTTATAACATTTTTATATTGAAAACTTTTACTTCGATAAAAAAAAATCGACATTATTAACTTGTATATTAGGGGGTGGTAATGGAAACTTTGGATGAAGATGTTGCACTTCCATACATTGATTTGTCGTATGGTCGTTTTAAAAAGTACCATAAAAACTTCGGAAACTTTAATTTTCTTGCATGTTGTTAGAGTTAAAAAGCTTTCTATTATAATTTTTGTATCAAAATAACGATTTTTTTGGAAACAAACATCAAAATTAAATTTTAACACTAAAACACAGAACAACAAAAAATTATAATATTTATAGAGATACTAAATTAACAAGTTGAAATCTGAAAATAATAAAATTAGAGCCATTTAATTAATACATATTGTAAATGTAGCTGCAAAAAAAGTAAAATAAATCAATTAAAAGAAATAAATTTTAGGTGAAAAGTTGTATAGACTTAAAGCAAAGGTGTCCTTGTTTGTTGTATATATAGATCAGACATACATTTAAATATAACACAGTGCTACAGAAGTATAATTAGTTGTACCACGAAAATACTGAGAGTTTTTCAGGATCTTATTATTTGTTTAAGAAAATTTGATGAAAAAATTACTTTGGTCTGGTCCATTAATTTCACCATATCTTTGGAATGGGTTGTTCGATTTTGTTGAAAGTCAGAATATAATAGTCAATTAAATTATTTTTAAATCGTTTTAAAACAATTTTTAAATATCATTAACGGATTCTTAGTTATTTGCACTTTAAATAAAAAAAATTTTGAAAAATTTAGATTTCTTTGTTTTTTAAAAATTCATAAAAAAATCGTATGTTCTTAATAAAATTAGCCTTATTTTCTGAAAATCCGCAAAAAAATTGTCATTTTATTCCGGGAAGAAAATTCTTTGGGAAGTAAAAAAAAATTTTTAACGATTTTGTTTATTTTTTAAAAGCTTTTTTTTAATTGAAAAATTTTCTACATACAATTTTTGTATCAACAATTTTTTGATACCGAAAAATTTTTAATATAAAGTTTTTATACCAAAAAATTTTTAATATAAAATTTTTATACCGAAAAATTTTTAATATAAAATTTTTATACCGAAAAATTTTCTTTATAAAATTTTTATACCGAAAAATTTTCTATATAAAATTTTTATACCGAAAAATTTTCTATATAAAATTTTTATACCGAAAAATTTTCTATATAAAATTTTTATATCGAAAAATTTTCTATATAAAATTTTTATACCGAAAAATTTTCTATATAAAATTGTTATACCGAACAATTTTCTATATAATATTTTTATACCTAAAAATTTTCTATATACAATTTGTGTACCGAAAAATTTATTATATAAAATTTTTATGCCTAAAAATTTTCTATATAAAATTTTTATGCCTAAAAATTTTCTATATAAGATTTTTATACCGAAAAATTTTCTATATAATATTTTTATACCGAAAAATTTTTAATATACAATTTTTATACCGAAAAATTTTCTATATAAAATTTTTATACCGAAAAATTTTCTATATAAAATTTTTATACCGAAAAAATTTCTATATAAAATTTTTATACCCAAAAAGTTTCTATATAACATTTTTATACCGAAAAATTTTCTATATAAAATTTTTATACCGAAAAATTTTCTATATAAAATTTTTATACCGAAAAATTTTCTATATAAAATTTTTATACCGAAAAATTTTCTATATAAAATTTTTATACCGAAAAATTTTCTATATAAAATTTGTATACCGAAAAATTTTCTATATAAAATTTTTATACCGAAAAATTTTCTATATAAAATTTTTATACCGAAAAATTTTCTATATAAAATTTTTATACCGAAAAATTTTCTATATAAAATTTTTATACCGAAAAAATTTCTATATAAAATTTTTATACCGAAAAATTTTCTATATAAAATTTTTATACCGAAAAATTTTACATATAAAATTTTTATACCGAAATATTTTCTATATAAAATTTTTATACCGAAAAATTTTCTATATAAAATTTTTATACTGAAAAATTTTCTATATAAAATTTTTATACCGAAAAATTTTCTATATAAAATTTTTATACCGAAAAATTTTCTATATAAAATTTTTATACCGAAAAATTTTCTATATAAAATTTTTATACCGAAAAATTTTCTATATAAAATTTTTATACCGAAAAATTTTCTATGTAAAATTTTTATACCGAAAAATTTTCTATATAAAATTTTTATACCGAAAAATTTTCTATATAAAATTTTTATACCGAAAATTTTTCTATATAAAATTTTCTATATAAAATTTTTATACCGAAAATTTTTCTATATAAAATTTTCTATATAAAATTTTTATACCGAAAAATTTTCTATATAAAATTTTTATACCGAAAAATTTTGTATATAAAATTTTTATTTAAAAAAAATGTCTATATAAAATTTTTATATCGAAAAGTTTCTATAAAATATATTTATACGTTTGGGAGGTACCCCAACATTTTTAACGACTTTGTTCACTTTAAATAGGGGTTTGTCCTTGTAGCCATCAACTATTTAATGTCAGGTCTTTTCGCTAAAATTGGAAAATTCACGGTTTTCTATAGCATAAGGCATATCTTATTTGGAATATTCATAGTTTTACGAACGCCGAGAAACAATGGCAAGTTTTTGACATTTTTCATTTTATATAACTCTAAAACCGTCGAACACACAAACATATTGTGTTAGCAAGACTTAAGGAAAATTGTGTTCTTAATCCATTACTAGATTTTCAATTCAATTGGAGAATTCGTTTTTAATATATGTTAAAATAACTAGGACTACCTCTTCAAAAATTCAAAATTTTAGAAAAATAAAAAATTTCGGTAGTTTTTGTTATTTTACATATAATAAATAGTCAAACTTAAATGTATTTTTTGCTGCTGGCTAGTGTCATTATAACTTTTTAAAATTTGGCCCAAATATAGTTGGAAACCAAAACAGATTAAATTGAAATTGTAAAGCCTATTTTCATAGTATTAGAAATATTACAATTGTCTAAAAAACTATAAGAATTTTCGTAGCCAGTTGGTGTTGGAGTCCCAACAAAACATAATTCCTGCATAATTCGTGTAGCACAGTGTAATCTATTTATGCTGTAATTAAGAAAAAAGTTTAAACTAAAAAAGAAAAAAACAAAGACAAGAAAAAGTAAAAGGTAAAGGTGGGTAAAAATTTAAAAAAGTGATACAAAGAATTTCAGTTTTGAAACTCGAAACAGTTTTAAAGTTGTATATAAAAAAAAATACAATAATAAGAAGAAATTTTCATAGGTATTTATTTTTATATATATATAAATATTCATGTATATGTACACGCACACACACACACACACAGAAGTAGGTTGATATTGATTATTGTAGAAGTAGAGTTAAGAGAACCGGCTAACCTGGACTTAGGGGCAATGCTGGTGGTTCGCCCGTATCGTTTTCCGGACTGGAACGTCGCCTACTAATGCTGCCACAACAACTACTCACGGGTGAAGATCTATGAGTTGATGTGAAATTAAATCCAATATTTAAATTTAATTGACTCGAGGATGAGCGACTGCTACTTAGTTTTAGTTAAATTTGTTTTTGGGTTTTGTATTTGTTTGTTCACGTAACACAAACGTTTTAGGATTTGTTTAAAAAAAAGTTTGCATTTTTTTTGTTTGATTGGGAGTAGAAAAACAACAACGAAAAAGCATAACCAATAAAAAAAATAACAAAGTGGGGTGAAATTTTGCATTGCGTTTTAAGAAAAGTAAGAAAGTCTAGTCGGTTAAGTCCGACCACAATATACTCTACACCACCGATGTTTATATAAAGTTAGTAGACATATTTTTTACCGAAAAATTTTCTATATAAAATTTTTTTATCTAAAAATTTTCCATATAAAATTTTTATACCGAGAAATTTTCTATATAAAATTTTTATATCGAAAAATCTTCTATGTAAAATTTTTTGATCGAAAAAGTTTTCTATATAAAATTTTTATATTAACAAATTTTCTATTAAAAATTTTTATATCGAAAAATTTTTTATACAAAATTCTATATAAAATTTTTATATTTCTATAAAAAATTTTTATATCGAAAAATTTTTTATACAAAATTCTATATAAAATTTTTTGAAAAATTTTCTATATAAAATTTTTTGAAAAATTTTCTATATAAAATTTTTAAATCAAAAAATTTTATATACAAAATTTTTAAATCAAAAAATTTTATATACAAAATTTTTAAATCAAAAAATTTTATATACAAAATTTTTAAATCAAAAAATTTTCTATACAAAATTTTTATATTGAAATTTTCTATATAATTTTTTTTTAACGGAAAATTTTTTACATAATATTTTTAAATGGAAAAATTTTTACATAAAATTTTTAAATGGAAAAATTTTTCTATATAAAATTTTTATATCGAAAAATTTTCTATATAAAATTTTTATATCGAAAAATTTTCTATAAAAAAATTTTATATCAAAGAATTTTCTATAAAAAAATTTTGTATCGAAGAATGTCTTATATAAAATTTTTACATCGAAAAAATTTCTATATAAAATTTTTATTTCGAAAAATTTTCTATATAAAATTTTTATATTGGAAAATTTTCTATATAAAATTTTTATATCGAAATTTTATTTTTTTTTTTAATTTTATTACCGAAAAGTTTTCTTATATAACATTTTTTTACCAAAAAAAATTTCTATATAAAATTTTTTGAAAAATTTTCTGCATAAAATTTTTTGACGGAAAAATTTTCTATAAAAAATTTTTAAATCAAAAAATTTTCTATACAAAATTTTTATATTGAAATTTTCTATATAAATTTTTTGTATCGAAAAATTTTCTATATAAAATTTGTATGTCGAAAAATTTTCTATATAAAATTTTTATATTGAAAAATTTTTTATATAAAATTTTTGTATCGAAAAATTTTCTATATAAAATTTTTATATCGAAAAATTTTCTATATAAAATTTTTACATAAAAAAATTTTCTATAAAAAATTTTTACATAAAAAAATTTTCTATAAAAAATTTTTATTAAAAAAATTAAAAATTTTTGTATCGAAAACTTTTCTATTTTCTTATTCTATATTATTTTTTTATAAATTGTTATATTGAATAATTTTCTTTAACAAATTTCTATATCGAAAAATTTGGTATACAAAATTTTTGTACCGAAAATTTTCTATTTAAAATTTTTAAATCAAAAAATTTTCAATATAAAATTTTTATGTTGAAAAAATTTTTTTGAAAAATATTTTATATCGAAAATTTTCTATATAAAATTTTTATATCGAAAAACTTTCTATATAAAATTTTTGTTTCGAAAAATTTTCTATATAAAATTTTTGCTTCGAAAAATGTCTATATAAATTTTTTATATCGAAAAATTTTCTATATAAAATGTTTATATTGAAAATGTTTCTATATAAAGAAAAATATTTTTTTTTACCAGTACGATCGCAAATTTGCATACATTTAAGTGCTCATCACTTTTTTAGAGGTTTCGTTGGAAAATTCAAAATTTTTGACCGATTACATTTTAAAGCTTCGTTGACTCACTCAGTGATACTGAGTAGCTTAGTATACTTTTAGGTGGGTTTCAGGCCAACAAAATCGTTCGTTTTATGGTGGTGTAGGGCATAAAAATAAAATAGCTGGTGGAATTTGTGAAAGTACTATCTACACCAGACATGATATTATTAATGTGACCGATATCTGAAGATGTTAGTGTCACAAGTAAATCTACTCAGGTGGCAATTTTACAAAAGGTCAAATAGGTTTAAATTCTAGACCAACTTTTTATATAATAATGACATGGAAAGAGAATGCAAGAGACAAGGGAGAAGAGTCCGAATTTTGTCGGAGTGAAAAGTCTGATATATTTTATGTGCAGAAATACAGTTGCCAGCAACCTGGCAAATGCGAGAGAGATAAAAATAGAACAAGTCAGAGCGAAATGTCTGATATTTGTCTAATATCTTGTCTTAACAATATTTCATGTCCAATGTAGATATGGGGTAATGTATGACGGTGGCGGTGTATTAAAAATGGTAAAAATTCCTGTAAATGTGCAGATAAAATGTTTCAAAATCGAGGTGGGAAAAAAATGATAAAAATGTTAAATCTACTTTTTTTTGGGTTTTCAAAAAATTATAATTCGTATTTATTTTGTTTTGAAACTAGGGAATAACACTAGGTTTTTGATCTGTTGGGAGTCACTAATTGTAAAAAATGTGTTTTTAATATCTCGAAAACTAGAAGCAATACAAAAAAAGGGGTGCAGATTCGGATTTAGTGCCCCAGCTTATGTTTGCTTGGATCCAAAAACGTGTATATTAAAAAAGTGTTATAAAAAGATGGTGTGAAAAGTGGGAGTGGCTTGTAAAAGTTGAATATAAATATTTAAATATCTGGAAAATAATTTTGGAATTGTAAAGGGCGGAAATGTCTTAAATATTGTCAATGTTATGGTAATTTTCATATAAAACAATTTTCTGCTTAACATTTAAGTAATTTAGAGTAATTAGGGAATTCCTAAAGGAGGAGGATGATTGAAGTCGTAAAGCGCTTAAACAATTTCTTAATTGCTGATAACATGCGATAATGCATGCCTTTGAAGTAATATTAATTTTGAGTCATTTGTGGGTCAAATTTAGAATTATTATTGATGATTATTTATTCATTTATGTAATACATATATAACATATGCAGCGTTTATAGAATTAGGTTTACTTACGATACACATGCAGATTATTACATGTTTATTAAATAATAATATTAAATATTACTCGTAATATGAGTAAAAAATGTCATAACATTGTAGGGTTTAAGTGTCCTTTAATTGTAAAACTGTTATAGAATACTTTTATACAAAATGTAATGAGTAACTTCTAACCAATTCCCACTGGAAACAAAAAAGTTTTTATTGTTTTTTTTTGTATAGTTTTAGACAGGGAAAACGTCTAAAACGATACATTTTTATTTTTGCTTCTAAAGGTTGCTCTACATGCGTCATATGTTAAAATTGTCCGATTGTGATATAATTTTTTGTCCCTTCTGATATTGAAATTCCAAAAAAAGTAAATAAGGATCTGTCTAATATATACACGTTAATCATTTCCTGCAACATCGTCATAATCCAAACAAATTTTAGCTACAAGAAAAACTGGACATTTATTTTAGTTTCCGGAAATGAAGGGCTTTTCAATAAGAGCGCAACTGCTAGAACGTGGAGAAGTTCAATTGATGCGGAGTTGAATGCAGCCAACGACGTATGTCTGACATCTCGATATAGAGTCCGATATTACAGGGGGGTTATTATGTAATTCGATTCGAAAGAAAAATCTTTCGTATTTGTATACCTAACACATTGAGATTCGAAAAGTTTTCTTTCGAATCGAATTACATAATAGGCCCCCAGGATAGTTAGGATGTAAATGGGATGCAGTTGTTGCATGGGTTTCCTGCTAACAGGTAATAACTGTATTCAATTCCTAATCGCACCTCCTCGTGGTACATCCTGAAAACCTGAGCAAACTAGTTGAAGATACGGTAAACAACTCGAGTGGGATTCTAGGTCAGGGCTCATGTGAGAGGGAGTTATCATGAAAGCCATTCCGACGTATTTGGTCTAAGGGTCTAAGATAATTTTACTTGGTAAAGTACAAAACTGTAGCGTCTGTTCAACATGTTAGTTGCGGCTACAAGCGGGCGTCTGTCTCGGATCGAGCGGCTCGCTTTACAAACGTAGCTCTTGTCTTTGGACTCATCATCCATCGACTTAGCACTTACGATGTTTTAAGCATGGAAAGAAACAACATTACATAATATACTACTCCAAGGGGCAATCATGCCAGAAATTCCCCTGCTACGCCAGCTGGTACAAGGATTTTGGAGGTGCCTAATCTATGCAAGAACATCCTGATGAATGAAGCCAATTCTATCCGAAGAAATTGGACTATAAAACCTAATATAGGCATGAAAGAAAGTTTAAAGTTTGCGGCATGGAACGTACGCACGCTATACGAAACGGGGAAAATTAGAACAGCTAAGACGAAAAATGCTACGTTATAAAATTGATTTGTTGGCGGTGCAAGAAGCAAGATGGACAGGGCAAGGGGAGATACAGAATGAAAATACTGTTTTTCTCTACTCCGGCCGGCCAGAAGGCGATGAGCTTAGTAGGGGTGTGGGGTTCCTAATATTGAAAAAAAAAAATAGCTAAGTCCTTGATAGCGTGGTATCCTGAGGCCCTACGGTTTGCAGTTTGGTTTTAACCGAAACCGAAACCTCGGTTTTTTATGCCTCAAAACCGAAACCGAAAAAACCGCGGTTTTAGCTATTTATTTTTTATAATTTTTTGTTGGTATTATTCAGAAATAACATTAGCTTATCATAAATTTGCACGTAATTTGTCTATTAAATGAAGCAAAAGAATGAAACAAGCAAAAGGTGTTTACAATGGACGAATGGACAGGTGTAAGGGGAAGACGGTATATGAACGTAAATATTCACGATTCTCATGGTAAATTTTATAACTTGGGCCATATTTTAGGAACGTGTAATTTCAAGCAAACGCAAGAAACCATTAGACAAAGGCTAATGGAGTTTAATATTTCACTTGATACAAACATCGTAGCATGTACTATAGATGGAGCAGCAGCCAATATCAAATTTGTATCTGAAAATCAATTTTGAAGACGGCGACGATGAAACTTTGACTCATTTAAAACCGATTGCCCATATACATTTGAACCTAGAGGCTGTAAGGAAAACTGTTCGGTATTTCAAAAATTCGTCAGTTCGCTATAATATTTTACAAACAAGCGTTAAAAAGCATCATAATCGTGAATTAAGTTTACTCTTAGATTTCTGCTTCTAAAACAAAGTATTCATGAGAGTTTAGAAATGCTGTCGACCTTAGATTTGCTTCATTCTATCGACTTTGAAATTGTAAATTCTTTAAAACCGTTGCTATTTGTAAAAATTACTATTGAAGCAATTTGTCTCTCGGATGCAAATATTATTCACGCTAAAGGTGCTCTGCAGTTTCTCCAAAAGAAACAAGACTTATTTAAGAAATGCCTCATATTTAAAAAACCTGAATTATTTTCCTGAATTTTAGTATTAAATTATAATATGTTTTAATGAAGTTATCTAAATTTTCCTACAAATTTAAACTGAAATAGTTTTATTTAAAAAACCGAAAACCGAACCGAAACCGGCCGGTTTTAGGTGTTTTGAAACCGAAACCGCGGTTTCTCATTTTCACGGTTTTTTGCAAACCCTATGAGGCCCTATGCTCCACTGAGAGTCAAGGATAACAGAAGAAGAATAAAAGGATGGTTAAGGCCCTATACTACACTTGGAGCCGAGGATAACATAAAAAGAAGAAGTTTTAGGTAAGGTACTCAAAATAAAAAACCTATTTCGGCCTATTTCAATACAAAGTGTATCCCCACTATGACAACATATATTTGTGTAAATTTCATTATGTTTAAATATTGATGTTTAGGGAGAATATTTAACAAAGTTTTCTCTTAACTCGAAACATTTAAGGCAACCCTAGTAAAACTTTTTATAGTTCAAAACATTTGCCACTTTTCGATTACGATAATGTTGCAGCAATTAAGCTTTTAAATGAATTTTCAAATTAAAAAATTGTTCATGGTGATAAACAAATACAAAAGGAAATTTTGGTGATATATTTTATGAAAAAAATGTTTGATTAATGTAAATGATATTTATGCCTGATTGACTGATTTTCGGTTGAAGAACGCATTTGCATTGGCTTTTTAATTAGATACCTGCTCTTTTTCGACGAATTACGTTTGTGCCTTTGAAACCACCATTCAAATGTATCACTAACATCCGACAAACTATCACTACTTTTCAAAGGTTTATTCTCACTATTATCATAATTGCGTTGATGTTGTTGGTAGTGGTGATGGTGATGGTGTTGTTGGTATTGATGTTGATTGTGAATGTGTGATGGTTGTTGATTTGTGGTATTCGATTGTAGTTGATGCTGGGGCAAATTGCGATGTGGCGAAGAGGGACACTCATTAACATCATTTTTTGATGCTGCACGACTGTGATTACTACAAAAGAAACCAGCCAAACCACGTGTGGAGCCAGAGAAGGAACTATGATGTCCGCCTGTAGAAGTTGTTGGCAGAGGTGGAGATGCTAATAATGTTTTATTTCTTAGACCACAAAGTGTTGTAGTTGTTGTGGAGGTGGAATTATTATTTATGCTACATGTATTATTATTATGTGTTGAATTAAATAGTTTGTTAATTGAACGATGTCGTGAAACTAAACTGTTACTAACAGCCACTCCCGAAGAGGTTGGAGCCGAAGAGGAACATACATAGGAACTACTAGCAGTAGCTGGTCCAGTAGCACAAACATTCACCGATGAAATGGCAGAGGATATAAAACACGACGATGATGACGAAGCGCCATTATTTAAAGACGATGAAAAGTGCTCTGTCGGCTGATGAAGGATTTGGGAAGGTCGATGATGAAGATGATGATGGTATGACAATGAGGAAGTGTGCATTTTAAGATTGGCCATCGATGAGGAAAAGGAAAAATGTTGTGGCTGCTGTTGTCCATCGGTGGCGGTATTACAGGCCGATGCAGCCGAGGGTGAGGATGACGAGCAGGCATTCAGTGTGTTTAGAGTAGGACTTGTTGTGACATTAGCCGTTTGTGTGGCGCAATCACAATCACAATTACATACAGGTGACACAGACGAACAGAGCAAATCATAATCACGTTCCGATTCTTCGGTTGAGGAAAAATTCAAACAACTTCCCGTAGGGCATGCCGAACAGGATGTGGATGTGGTTGTGGTTTCACGACTATTTGAAAGATTTGATGATTTAGCCGTCAATTCGGAATGTAGGGTGTTGCTATTATTGTGATGGTGCTGATGATGATGTATATTACAATCATCAGGCGGACCAGGACCTTAAGGGAATTTTAATTTGGTTTGTTGGATTTTAAAGTTATATTAAAAAAAATTAAGCATAACATTTGGATTTACATACTAGTTTTCAAATTCAAATTTTATTTTATATTTAAGAAAATTAATTTATAAAAAAAGTCTTAAAAACTTTAATAATGGCGGGCATTTTCTGTTTATAGTTTAGGGAAATTTTAAAAAATTTCTTTAAGGGGAAATTTTTATAACAAGTTTTAAATTCTTAAGTTTCGTTCAAAGCAAATTTCTTTCAAAGGGAAAATTTAAAAACAAATTTTAATTTCCGTTAAACTTAAATTTGCCTTTAGGAAACTTTTCTTCTAATAAGGGAAATGTTTATTATTCTTACAAATTTGTTTTCTTTAGTCACAATTTTTTATAAAACTTTTAATATTTCGAGAAAATTATTTTTTAACGAAAATTTTCTTTAGAGGGAAATTTTGAAATTTGGGGAAATTTGTAAAAAAAATTTTACAGAGAATAAAAACAATCGTTATTTTATTAATTTTGCTTAAAAATTTGTGTAAAACTTGAAATATTTCGGAAAAAATAAATTTTTTAAAATGTCCTTTAAGGGAAATTTTTTTAAATGTCCTTTAAGGGAAATTTTTTAAATTCGGGAAATTTGTAAAAAAAAATTCAGAAAATTTTATTTCCTGTCATTATTATTAATAAAACATAGAAATTAGCTTAGAATTTCCTTTAAACTATAATTTCCCTTAAGGGAACTTTTTTCTAACAAATTTTAATTTTTCTTTCTAATTTGCACTCTTTAGTCATAATTTTTTATAAAACATAAAATATTTCGGAAAAAAATAATTTTTTAAAAAATGTCCTTTAAGGGAAATTTTTAAAATTAGGGAAATTTGTAAAAAAAAATTTCAACAAAATTTTATTTCTATTCATTATTGTTAGTAAAACATTAAAATTAGCTTTAAACTTCGTTTGAACTTAAATTTCCCTTAAGGGAACTTATTTTCCAATAAGTGAAATTTTGTTTTTTCTTACAAACTTGCATTCTTTAGTTATAATTAAAATATTTCTGTCAAATTACTTTTAACAAAAATTTCCCTTTGAGGGAAATTTTAAAAACTAGGGAAATTTTTAAAAAATGTTCACAAAGTTTTTATATCTATTCATCAGTATTAATAAAACATTTAATTGTTGTAAAAAATTAGCTTAAACCAAAAATGTAAATTAAATGTAAACATTTAGCTCGAATTTCCCTTAAGGAAACTTTTTCTCTAACAAGGGAAATTTTAATTTTTCTTACAAATTTGTATTCTTTAGTCATAATTGTTTAAAAAACTTAAAATATTTCTGTAAAATTACTTCTAGCAAAAATTTCCCTTTGAGGGAAATATTAAGAACAAGGGAATTTTTTAAAAATTTTCATAAATTTGTTATATCTATTCATTCTTTTCAATAAAAAACTAATTATTTCTGAAAAATTTCCTTAAACAAAAATTTCGCAGAAAGGAAATTTTTGTTGATTGGGGAAATTTTAATTTTAATTTGGGAAATTTTTTAAAAATTTCAAAAATTTGTTATATTTATTCATTTTTTTTCAATAAAAAACTAAATATTTCTGAAAAATGCCTTCAACAAAAATTTCCCAGAAAAGGAAATTTTTGTTGATAGGGGAAATTTTAATTTTAATTCAGAAAATTTTTAAAAATTTGAATAAATTTGTTAAATTTATTTATTATTTTCAGTAAAAAACTAAATATTTCTGAAAAATTGCCTTTAACAAAAATTTCCCAGAAAAGGAAATCTTTGTTGATATGGGAATTTTTTAGGGGAAATTTTTAAAAATTTTCATAAATTTGTTATATCTATTCATTATTTTCAATAAAAAACTAAATATTTCTGAAAAATCCCTTAAACAAAAATTTCTCAGAAAAGGAAATTTTTGTTGATAGTGGAAATTTTAATTTTAATTCAGAAAATTTTTAAAAATTTGAATAAATTTGTTATATCTGTTTATTATTTTCAATAAAAAACTAAATATTTCTGTAAAATTACAAATAAAAATAATTTCCCTTTAAGGGAAATTTTTAAAATTAGGGAAATTTTTAAAAATTTTCATAAATTTGTTATATCAATTCATTATTTTCAATAAAAAACTAAATATTTCTGAAAAATTGCCTTTAACAAAAATTTCCCAGAAAAGGAAATTTTTGTTGATAGGGGAAATTTAAATTTTTGTTTTGCATGCCGCCATTATTTGAAACTAAACTTAACCCTGGCTTAATTCTAGAACTGTAATAAAGTATTTTATTAAAAAAATCTGAATTTAAAAAAGTTATAAAATTTTAATTTATGAAACTTATTGATAATAAAAATCGAAAAAATTGTTGAAACCAAAATTTGTTAAAATAAATCATAAAAGAAACTTTTCAAATTATAAGAAGGTGTAAAAGCGTGGGTGTTTCTGATTTTGTTGGCTCTGAAAGACAAGGATTTTGAAAACTCAAAATGGCAACAAAATTAGAAATGAAAAATCAAAAAAAAAAAAAAAAAAAAACAGGAAACAGGCTGAGGCTGAATTAACTGAAAAGGTCCAAAGAAATGGAGGCAACAAAAAATTTTAAATTTTTGAAAAGAACAAATACACAGACACTCACAAACAATACTAGGACATTTTAGACGTTTTCACTACAACACATACACACACACAGACTGAAAAATAATTATAAATAATTTACAATTTTCATGAAAAAATTTTATAAATTTTTTTTCATTTTCAAAATTCAAAACATATAGAAAAGTGAGAAAATTTAAATTAAACTGTGATTTTTAAATGAAAATAGAGTTAAATGAGTTTTACTTGATTTTTTTGGTAGTTATAACTATTTTTTTTAATAAATGTTTTGGATTGTTCTGACAAACAAATTAAATTTGTTTAACTTTTGTTATAAAAAAAAAGTTTGATTTACATGATTTAAAAACTAATTGTTTCCCAAGATAAAGAAAACATTTTGGAAACTAAAAGGACAAAATTAAAAGGATATAACATGATTTTTTTATTGTTCGTGTTAAGATTATAATTTCATTTTTTTTTGTTTGATTCAAAAAATCAAGAAACTTAAAACGTTTAAGTAAAACGTAACAGGATAACGAAACGACTAATGAAATATTTAATAAAGAGAAATAGAAAGTACAAGAAGATGATAAAAGGAAATGTCTATTAACGCTTTTCTTTTTGGATTAATACATAAATTTTAATTTAATTGGGTAAAGTGTTTAAAATTTTGTGTGTTTGAGTTGGGGAAAAATAAAACATAAAAGTAAATGTATATGTGTTAAGGCTTTATATTGGTTAAACATTTAAACTGGATATTACGAAGCTACTAAAAATAACCTTAAAAAGTACCAAATTCCTAATTAAGGGTGTCCCAACTAGAACGCAATTTTTAAATTTTAAGTAAAACACAGGTTAAAAAAAAAAATTGTGAAACTTTATTATATCGTAAAGTAGACAGAATGAGGTTATGTATGGAACAGGATATCGTGCAGATGGCCGCCACGGCTTTGCTGGCACACACGCGATCTTTAAATGAAATTTTCAATGACCTTTTTGTATAAATGCTGCGGTATTTCATTAATGCAGCGTCCAATTTCCTCTTTTAAGGCTTGAGTCGTCGTCGGCTTATTCGCGTAAACCATCGACTTCAAAAAATCCCAAAGAAAAAAATCTAAAGGTGTTAAATCACACGATCTAGGCAGCCAATTCTGGTCTCCAAAACGCAAAATAACACGACCGGGAAATGACTGATGTAGCAATTGAATTGTTTCTCTGGCTGTATGACATGTGGCGCCTTCTTGTTGAAAAAACATGACATCCACATTAATTTCTTCAATTATAGGCAAGAAAAAACTGGTTATCATTTCACTATACCGAACACCATTGACTGTTTGCGCTTGACCTGCCTCATTTTCATAAAAAAGGTCCAATGATTCCTCCAGCCCAAAAACCACAATACACAGTGACACGTTGAGGATGCCTTTGCTTCTCGTAAATCACTCAAGGATTTTCCTCACCCCAAATGCGACAATTTTGCCTATTAACGAAGCCATCAAGATGGAAATGGGCCTCGTCACTGAAGATGATTTTATCGGCAAAATCAGCATTTTCATGTTGTCTCTCCAATACCCAATTAACGAACACGATATCTGGTTCCATACATAACCTCATTCTTTCTACTTTACGATCTAATAAAGTTTCACGATCCTTTTTAAAATCTGTGTTTTATTTAAAATTTAAAAATTGCGTTCTAGTTGGGACACCCTTTACAAGTTCAAAAACATGATGTTTGCTTTTATATCCAATGGTCCAAAAAATTGGTTAAAAAAGTAAAAAAATTGATTTTACCCTTGCATACCCTCAAACTTCGCACTTTCTAAAATGTAAAGTCAGCAGTTTTAGGATGACTCAGAAATTTTAGGATGACTCAGCAGTTTTAGAAGGATTCAGCAGTTTTAAAATGAGTTAGGAGTTTTAGGATGAGTCAGTATTTTAAGGATAAGCCAGAAGTTTTAGGATAACTCAGCAGTTAACAAAAATTTTAGGATGACTCTGCAGTTTGAGAATGGCTAAACAAAAGACTCTATAACATAAAGATTGCGCTTCATAAATTTTTTTCTGCCTAAAGTGAAATTAAAGAGTATGAAAAACAATGAAAAACACATAAATTTTCCCTATTGGACATTGGTCTCCATTAGATGTTTCCGAATTAGAGTAAAAGCTTTATACTTTCTTTATTAGGGGACTTTTCAAAAGGACCAAATCAATGTATGATAGTGCAAAAATTTATATTACAGAGACTTTGGATAAACAGTTTTAGGATAGCTCAGCAGTTGTGGGATGAACTAGCAGTTTAGGATGACATAGCAGATTAAGGATGACTCAGCAGTTTTAAAATGAATCAGCTGTTTTAAAATATGTGAGGAGTTTTAGGATGAGTCAATAGTTTTAGGATGACTCAGCAGTTTTAGGATTAGTCAGCAGATTATAGGTGACTCAGCATTTTTAAAACAGCTCAGCAGTTTTAATACGACTCAGTAGTTTTAGAATGAGCAGTTTTAGGATGACTCAGTTGTCTTCCTATCGTCAACTTTTTTATAGAAATGTCTTCCTATCGTCAACTTTTCTATAGAAATGTCTTTCTATCGTCAACTTTTCTATAGAAAAGTCTTCCTTTGGTCAACTTTTCTATAGAGAAGTCTTCCTTTGGTCAACTTTTATATAGAAAAGTCTTCATTTGGTCAACTTTTCTATAGAAAAGTCTTCCTTTGTTGAACTTTTCTAAAGAAGTCTTTCTTTGGTCAACTTTTCTATAGAAAAGTCTTCCTATGGTCAACTTTTCCATAGAAAAGTCTTCCTTTGGTCAACTTTTCTATAGAAAAGTCTTCCTTTGGTCAACTTTTCTATAGAAAAGTCTTCCTTTGGTCAACTTTTCTAAAGAAAAGTCTTCCTTTGGTCAACTTTTCTATAGAAAAGTCTTCCTTTGGTCAACTTTTCTATAGAAAAGTCTTCCTTTGGTCAACTTTTCTATAGAAAAGTCTTCCTTTGGTCAACTTTTCTATAGAAAAGTCTTCCTTTGGTCAACTTTTCTATAGAAAAGTCTTCCTTTGGTCAACTTTTCTATAGAAAAGTCTTCCTTTGGTCAACTTTTCTATAGAAAAGTCTTCCTTTGGTCAACTTTTCTATAGAAAAGTCTTCCTTTGGTCAACTTTTCTATAGAAAAGTCTTCCTTTGGTCAACTTTTCTATAGAAAAGTCTTCCTTTGGTCAACTTTTCTATAGAAACGTCTTCCTTTGGTCAACTTTTCTATAGAAAAGTCTTCCTTTGGTCAACTTTTCTATAGAAAAGTCTTCCTTTGGTCAACTTTTCTATAGAAAAGTCTTCCTTTCGTCAACTTTTCTATAGAAAAGTCTTTCTTTGGTCAACTTTTCTATAGAAAAGTCTTCCTTTGGTCAACTTTTCTATAGAAAAGTCTTCCTTTGGTCAACTTTTCTATAGAAAAGTCTTCCTTTGGTCAACTTTTCTATAGAAAAGTCTTCCTTTGGTCAACTTTTCTATAGAAAAGTCTTCCTTTGGTCAACTTTTCTATAGAAAAGTCTTCCTTTGGTCAACTTTTCTATAGAAAAGTCTTCCTTTGGTCAACTTTTCTATAGAAAAGTCTTCCTTTGGTCAACTTTTCTGTAGAAAAGTATTCCTTTGGTCAACTTTTCTATAGAAAAGTCTTCCTTTGGTCAACTTTTCTATAGAAAAGTCTTCCTTTGGTCAACTTTTCTATAGAAAAGTCTTCCTTTGGTCAACTTTTCTATAGAAAACTCTTCCTTTGGTCAACTTTTCTATAGAGAAGTCTTCCTTTGGTCAACTTTTATATAGAAAAGTCTTCCTTTGGTCAACTTTTCTATAGAAAAGTCTTCCTTTGGTCAACTTTTCTATAGAAAAGTCTTCCTTTGGTCAACTTTTCTATAGAAAAGTCTTCCTTTGGTCAACTTTTCTATAGAAAAGTCTTCCTTTCGTCAACTTTTCTATAGAAAAGTCTTCCTTTGGTCAACTTTTCTATAGAAGTCTTCCTTTGGTCAACTTTTCTATAGAAAAGTCTTCCTTTCGTCAACTTTTCTATAGAAAAGTCTTTCTTTGGTCAACTTTTCTATAGAAAAGTCTTCCTTTGGTCAACTTTTCTATAGAAAAGTCTTCCTTTGGTCAACTTTTCTATAGAAAAGTCTTCCTTTGGTCAACTTTTCTATAGAAAAGTCTTCCTTTGGTCAACTTTTCTATAGAAAAGTCTTCCTTTGGTCAACTTTTCTATAGAAAAGCCTTCCTTTGGTCAACTTTTCTGTAGAAAAGTCTTCCTTTGGTCAACTTTTCTATAGAAAAGTCTTCCTTTGGTCAACTTTTCTATAGAAAAGTCTTCCTTTGGTCAACTTTTCTATAGAAAAGTCTTCCTTTGGTCAACTTTTCTATAGAAAAGTCTTCATTTGGTCAACTTTTCTATAGAAAACTCTTCCTTTGGTCAACTTTTCTATAGAGAAGTCTTCCTTTGATCAACTTTTATATAGAAAAGTCTTCCTTTGGTCAACTTTTCTATAGAAAAGTCTTCCTTTGGTCAATTTTTCTATAAGAATAATAAATTTTGAATTCCAACGTGTCAAAATTTATTTCCCCGTTAGATCCCACATAATGCTAGTGTCAATTGGTAGCCCAAAAAATAGTGATCAAATATAACCCATTTCATATGACCAACATCAATAAGTGATTTTATTTCAATTGATATACTTATGGTGGGTTTAATCTATAATTTCTGTGTCAGCACAATTTTTTTTTCATAAGTATTTCCACCTATTGAAACATGTTGACAATTCCAAAGAAATTATTATATTTTAAACCTATGCCACAGGTGGTAATGATTGAGCAAATTATTGTTAAAGTCGGTTCAAAGAAATGATATAAACAAAATAAGTGGTGAAATATATGCACGAGTTTCAAAGGAACTTTTATTATAAAAATTTTCTGGAACTAATATTACAGGTGTCAATGATGGAAACAATTCATAATAAAGGCAGTTCGGAGAAATTATGCTGACTTCGTGGAGATGTATATTAATAATTGAAATGTATATTGTTGATATTAAAAAATCTCAAATTACTTGAAAAGTAGACCTGCTATGGTTTGCATAATAAACCGACGATATATTTTATAAAATTTATAAACAAATAAATCTTATTAAAATTATTAAATTATTTTAGTATAAATCAACTAAAACTAGCCAAGTTTAGTAGAATTTATTTAAAATTGCGCTGATTATTACAACTTTATTTTTTGTTTCAAATATTTTGGAAACTGGCAACACTGAAAACCATAAGAGCGATTAAAATAACCCATTGTACCTGGTTGACCGAGCCTTGCTCGAAGCTTTATGATAAGCATTTTAAGGCAGATTTTAAAGTTTTCATATATTTCATTTTATAAAATACTAAAATAAATTTAGAGGAAAGACATTATACAAATATTCTGTTAATTTTGAATTATTTTAATGATCATAACATGATCAAATGTACAGTTCGTGATCGTACGATTAGCAATTTTCAGTGGCGCCACCTATCGAACTTTGGTAATACCAATTAATAAACCTTCGCCGGCTTATCCGCAACAACTTTGTTAAAGATCTGACGATTTAATTGAGTTTGAGTAAATTTCAGTGGCGCCACCTGTCGAAATTTCACAAACCAACTAAGAAACCTTCGTCGGCTCATGTGAAACAACTTTGCTATAGATCATAGCATGACAAATACACAGTTAACGATTTAACTCACTTTGAGTAATTTTCAGGAGCGCCACCTGTCGGAAATAGTTCACATCAACTAAGAAGCCTTCGCCGGCTTATGCGCTACAACTTTGTTAAAGATCATAGCATTATCAAATGCACAGTTTACGATTTAATTAGTTTTTAGTATGTTTCAGTGGCGCCTCCTGTCGGAAATTAGTCTTGCCAACTTAAAACCTTCTCCAGCTTATCCGCAACATCTTCGCTAAAGACCATAATATGATCAAATTCATAGTTTACTATTCTATAAAGAATATACATACAGACAAACATTAATTTGTTTTAAAGTTATAACATTACTAATTTTTCCCCTTTTTATCCCCTATTTTCAAAAAAATTCCATATATATATTTTGTATTTCTTTGGTACCAATTGAATTCGGTACATTTTATTAAGACGCAGTTAACAGAAAGTTTCTATTCATATTACTTTTTGAGATGTTAAGTTATCATTTTATACCTTTTTTATCCATTTTGGCCCCAAGATTAAAAAAGTACCAAATACGTGTTCAATATTTCTTTCACATCTATTGACTGCAGTAGAAAGTTCCGTTCTATATTCTTTGGTTTAAAAAATAAGAGTGAATTTAAAAAGTACCAAAAAAACTATTTTCACCCTTTTTTACCCCCTATCGGTCATAGTTTCAAAAAGTACCAAACACCTGTCCGCTTATTCTCATATCTGTTTACAACGTAATTTTAATTTTGTTTCTATACCTATTACTTTAGAAGATATAACGTTTTAGATTTTTTTCCCCTTTTTCCCCGTTTTTCCCCCCTTAGCGGTAAAACTAGCAAAAGTCCCTTTATATTCGATCTATACGGCAAAAAAGGTCAAAATGGTTAGAGCCTACTTCGAGATAGCCATTCTATGTATATATATATATATATATATATATATATATATATATATATATATATATATATATATATATATATATATATATATATATATATATATATATATATATATATATTGCTCGTTTAAAGATTAAAGAAAAGATTTGTATCGTTTTTATGTCGGACTAGTAACCCGCTAGTTAAAATTAGAATAAAAACGGTCCTACTGATGTTAGAAGATGATGTCCGAAACTTCCATGGAAAGAAAAAATAGAGGAAAATCTTTAAAAGCTTGGAGAATATTCGCACAAGATTGAAGTGCATGAAATTCTAAAATATGCTTGACCTTTGACCTGAACAGGTTGTAAATATAGGCCATTTAAGTAAGTCTATTTCCTTTTTCAACTTTTCGACGTTGGTTAACTGTCTGCATTAATTGTTTCCGAATTAGAGTAAAAGCTGTATACTCTCTATTTTATGGGACTTTTCAAATGGACCATATTGCAAATCAATGTATAGAAGTATAACATTTTTATATTATAGAGTCTTTAGTTCAACTTTAATTCATTAGATTTAAAATGAACGCTTAGTTGTAAAGAAAAAAAATAAAGAAAAAGAAGGACCTGTCAAACATAAGAGTATGATTAAATCGTGATTGACTTTCTAAAAATACATTTGAGAAATAAGTTTGAAAAACTTTTGCTATCAAACTGATAAGGTCATTCCAATGTTTGATATAGGTTCAAGATATGTTTTTACAATGTTATGATGTATGTGTGTTAATAATTGTAATGTTGTTGTTGTTTGTGTTAAATTTGAAAGGCATAATATTCACATATTTTTTTTTTAACAAAATAAAAAATATTTAAAAAAAATTAAAACACAATTTTACAAATAACATAAAAAATATTAAACAGTCATTACCCAGTAAAACTTTAATTTATAAAAACTGAAGCTCAGACAAATATTCAACATTTTTTGAAAAGGGGATAGTAGAGAGGGGAAAGGTATAAAGCAAATATCCTATAATATAAAGAAGTTGCACTTTCATACATAGATTTGCCGTATGGTCTTCTCGTTAAGTCCCATCTTTTCGATAAGTCCCATAAAACAAACATACATTTCATGAGCACGTGTATGTGCCTAAGCTTTATCTCAATGAATAATCTCCATTTTTTTGTTTCCGAACTCTTTTGATGGGACTTACCGAGAGCACCATATCAATGTATGGAAGTGCAACGTCTTTATATAGTAAAGTCTTTGGTTTATCGGGATGAAGGGGACGAAACGCGATTTGGTAAAATGGCGAAAACAATCAATGGTGAATATTATACCACCAAAAGTTCATGAATTGTGCTACGAATTGGTCCCTTATCATCCCTTTTTCACAGATTTAACTTTTAACTATGTATTTATTTTTCCTAAATTCGAGAAAACGGCTCGGCGGTATAGTATTGACTCCTAACGACGGAAACATCTTACAGAAAAAGGTATATTCCCGGTTGCTGAAATAACCTATTACTGGCAACTAGAATTTACTCTTGTTGCCATCTACAATATGATGAAAATATGACAAGGCAACTGATGTTCTCGGTTGCCTGTTGCCATACCTAATGTCATTTTTGCTATTGGCAATGAAACAATCGAACCATTAACGAGCTCGACAAATCAAGGAAAGGGATACAAAAATTGAAGAAATGTTGGACTAAAATATCCTGACTATTGTAATGATATAGTCCATGAGTTATTTTATTGATTTTTTGTATAAAAATTAAGAAAAAATTATGTTAAAAAATGTGTTCATGATTTATAATCTTGTAAGAAATCGTAGAAAAAGTCATGGTTGAAAACTCAGACTGTGTTCAAAAATAAAATAAGTGTTTAAATGGAAACCTTTGTTCTTTCAAAAAGTAACGACCTTATTAAACCAGCCACGTTACTTTGGTCCGTTGAACCCGATTATGATTAATATTTTGAAAAAAGTATCTATATGGGCAAAACTCAAATAGTTTTAATTTTCCGAGTTAAAAAAAAAAAAAAAAACAAAAAAAATTTTTTGATCGCACAGTAAATTTTTTTTTTGATGTTCTATTAAGGGGGCTTAAATATATCAATGTAATATATATCAAGCGATCAAGCGAAAAGATCTACCAATTGTTATCCTTTTTTGGAATTCTTTGAGGCGGACGAAAAATATGCAAAAAATAATAAAAAAGTATCGAAAACGAGCTTTCAATTTTGTCAGCCATTAAGTAGTATTAGAAGTGACGAAATTAAAATTTAGAGGGTAATGGATTCATCCCCCAAGTGTGGTGTCTATTTCGTAGAACAACGATTTGGGTCCAAATGTTGAAACAAATGAAGAAGAAGACGAAATATGAAAAAAAAAAACGTGAATGCTTCAATCGATTTTTTACGCTTTATCAAATGTACATGCCAAATACGCTTAGAAGCGCAAACTTGCGCTACTAAGATATTGTGTTCAGTATACCTGAAGTCTTGGGAGTTCAAAATCTGTAATTCGATTTTCCGAATTCCTAAGAGTACAACAATTATTCGAGTTGAAAGTGGGTTTTAAAGGAATTAAAAATGTTTGATTTTTGTCTATATGTATATTAAAAACTTTGTAATACAGAAAGACGTACCCTCTAAATGTTTTACATTTGACCCCAACAATGCAAATACTAAGTTTTTTTCAGATCAGATATCGGGACGCCAAATTTGGGACATGCCAGTTATATGGGAAAATTAAGGCGGTTTCTTCATATGTTAAAAAAAATCCACTTAAAATACGTTTTTAAAAAAGTGTTAGAACATCCTGCAGATTACCACAAAGAAAGAATTAGATCGATAGCTCTAAAGATAGAAGGCCAATACACGCGGCATGCGGCTGCTGGCGGTCGTAGTATTGCCAGTACATAAAATGTGCGTTTGTTTACAAAAATATTCATAGAAAAATACTTGAGTATGATATAATTAAATTTGGCAACACAGAAAAGATCTGCCGCCCGCAGCCGCTTGCCTCGTGCATTGGCCTTCTACCTTAAAGCCTTAGCCGTAATTGCGACTTAAAACCAAAGGATTTCGACAATAACCCAATTTTCCACCAAAGTTAAAAAAGCACGTGAATTGTTATATGTGACCCGGTCTATGAAAAGGTAAAAGGTTATATGATAAACTAAAAAGTTCGAAAAATTAACTAATTTTTCGAATTTTGTATTTGAGTCCTAAGCCGCCTTTTCATAGACCGGGTCATAATATTAGCAGTTTTTATAAGCAGAACTGAAATCATTATTGCCTCAATGGATAGAAATATGAAAGTACTAGAAATTTGGTTGAAATTAGATGTCATTAACCCTTTTATTACCACGATCGAAAGTAAAATTTTTTAAATATTAAATTTTTCAAAAAAAAAGCTACTATAAATTTCATGTTTTGATTGTTATATTTCAATGAAAATTCAAAGAATCGTTAAAAGGCGAATTTAAATACATTTTTAGACAAATTAACCCTTGCATACCCGAATACAAGAGCTAATTTGATATCCCATAAAAATTTCGAAAGTAAAACTAAATAAAAATGTTTTCTTTCGCTGCAAAAAAAGGTAATATAGTCAAAGTTTTGCTGGGTAGTTTTTTTTTTAAATTAAATTATACATAAATTTTAGTTAATAGAATTTTTTAATAAATAAATAATATTATAAAAAGCCATCTCTCTCCATTAACCAACTGTCAACATTAAGCTATAGAATGTCTGCACTAACTACCCCAAAAAATGATAAAAGGGTAAGATAAGGGGACAATTGGAGACAATAGAGAGAGAAATAATGAAACAATGAAAATGGGGTGCTTATGAGGTTAATAGTTTAAACAAAAGAAATTATAAGAAAAATTATAATAATAAAAACTCAAATTCAAATTATAAGAAAATAGGTTAAAAGAATTAAAAAAAATATTAGGGTATTCACAAGGTCTCTTATCTAGTCTAATTAGTATAAAAGTAATTATAAAAACAATTTTAAATAATTAGTTTTGAGTTGTAGGAAGTGGTTTTAAAAAACGAGTTATATATATGACTTTGTGAAGATAGATACGAGACTTTGTGAATACCCTGATAAAAAAAAATTTAGAAATAAAAGGAAAATAACTTAAAAAATAATCACCTAATGTTTTCAAATTTGAAAAACTTTTAGTTTTTAAATCTTCTAATAAATATTTTAAGTGTATAACAATAATGTAGATAAATAATACTATTAAACTTTTGAATAATTTAATAAAATTTTAGCTATTTTAGTTAGTTTAAATTCTATTTGTTTAAATAGTTTTTGTTTTTTTGTTAAAAAAGAGAACATTTAAGTGAAAAAGTTTGCTAATAATGAAGTTATTCTAAAAAAAATTATTGAAATAATAAACTGTTTATATCGGGTTATCCATTTCGTGATTTCAAAAGTATAGGACTGGAATTTGACATCTGTCAAACTAAGTTGTAAAACCAATTTTTTTCTTTTCAGTTGAAAGTCTGACATTGACGTAAATCGATCGCTTAAGTATCACATACTACAAAAATGGCGATTCTGCAAAAGCCACATATCGTGCTTTAAAAGGAGATTATGGTTTTTACTACGCAAGCAATTGGCAAATTCGTCAAGAAATTTGAAGATACTAGAGCGGTTACAAATATTGTAAGGACTGTGCATTATCGTTTCGCTCGTTCCGCTGAAAATATCGCTGCTGTAAGTGAAAGTGTTGCCGAAGACCCGAATGTGTCGATTCCTCGTCGTTCTCAGGAATTAGGACTGTCTTACGGCACATTATAGCGTATTTTGCATTTAGATATACACCTACATCCATATAAAGTTTAGCTCACACAATAACTGAAGCCAGCTGACCATTCACAACTTCGCACATACGTGAAATGGGAGCTTGAATAACAAGCGGTGGACGGCGATTTTTCCAACAAAATTTTCTTCAGCGATGTAGCACATTTCCCACTCGGTGGATATGGTAATAAACAAAATTGTCGTATTTGGGGTTTTGAGAACCCTCAAGTAATGAGAGAGGTTCATTATATCCAGAAAAAGTCACTGTTTGTGGGCTTTTTGGTTCGAAGGCGTGATTAGACCTTACTTCTTTGAAAACGACGATGGAATGACTGTCACCGTAAATTTGGAGCATTATGGTCATATGATAACCGACTTAATTTGCCTGCTATTGAAGAATACGACTTGGGGAATATGTGGTTTCAACAAGACGGTGTCACATGCCACACAACTCGAGCGAATATGGCTTTACTGCAAGAGACATTTCCTGGCCGGGTAATTTCTCGTTGTGGCGATATCAACTGGCCACCGAGATCATGCAATTTGACACCATCGGACTTTTTTTGTGGGGCTATGCGAAAGACCGTGTTTATGCATATAAACCTTTAACTCTTGAGCACTTAAAAATCAACATTCATCCAGTTATGACTGAAATACCGCCCAATAAGTGTCAAAAAGTGGTCGAAAATTACCTCAAAAGAATCAATGCTTGCATTATTCGGGTGGTGGTCATTTAAATGATGTAGCGTTTCACACATAATGTCAACTTTATGTGTTTTATTTACGTTCACTTTTAAAACCGCAAAATGGATAACCCGTTATAATGTCCCTTATTACGAGAGTCGATGACTATAGTTTAGGAAAACGTGCTCACGACTTTTTCTAGTAAGTACACACTATGCAACTCATTTACGCAATCGGAAAAAAAATTTTGTACGAAGTAGCTCAATAAGTCCGTGACTTTCTGTCAATATGCAACTGTCAGTTGATTACTGTCTAAATTTGCATATGCTGCGTCGATGTCCATGAACACATGTGCAGATCCATGGCAAAAATTGGGGTAAGAAACTGGCAATTCTTCGAAGTTGATAACGAAAAACTATTTCTTGTTTCCAAACTTGAAGAAATTTCTAGGCGTAAAAAGATTTGACTCAAACAAATACCTAATTTTAATGAACACCGACAAATCATTGCCCTTTTTGCCGTTCTCAACTCAACTCAGTTTGGTTGTCTGCTAGTCGACCCAATTTTCACTCAACCAAATTATTTTTTTTGATATTGCGGAACTCCTCAACGTTTTTTAGTTTCGCAATATCAAAAAATAATTTGGTTGAGTGAAAGTTAGATCGACTAGCAGGCGACCAAACTGAGTTGAGTTGAGAACGGCAATAGGGGCACATATTTTTCGGAAGGGAAACATTAAGTTTATTTAACATAAAAGAAAATTATGTTAAGAAATGAAATAACTTCTTTTAATTTCATTTTTGATTGCAGTTGACACACATAAAAGCAAGCAATTTGAATAGGAAATACGCATAGTATTGCATAGTGTGTACCCACTTTTAAAACTAAAACAAATAATCTGTGAAACTCTCGTATTAAGGTCGTTTGTTAAAAGTTACTTTTAAAATTTCTTTGTTAGTTTTTAAGGTTTAGCTTTTATCAAAGTTTATAATCATTCTCAAAAATTAAGTAAATCAGATAAAACTACTGAAAAAATCTATATTAGTATTTATATTAACTACTAGTTAAAATATCAAGACATATATTTATAATATTAAATATAAAACTTTCTAAATTAGTTCAAAATCAAAAAAAAAAAATTGCACTTACTGTTATTGGCGAGTAAATTTTCATGCAATTTATCTCTTTGGTCTTCCAAAACCTCACCCAAATAGGAGGCTACCTTACGGGTGATTTGCTCAACATAAGTATCAAGTTTACCCAAATCATCGGAGAGACCCACCAATTGATCGAGAGTACCAACCTGAGGGGAAAAAATTGTGTATGTAAGTAAAGTTTGTAAACGAACAAATTTAGTAAAATATGGACCGATTCCAACGAAATTTGATTTAAATTTTAAGCCTCCAAAATGTCAAGTCGGGAAGTCAGTCCTATGTGAAGTACCAGAAATAATGGACCGATTTCTAATATTTCTGGTATTTCGGAGTAAAACTTTTTAATTTTAGTACATACCTTCAAATCGGGTATATGAAATTTATAGTTGTTACATAAATTATTTTGTTTGCTGGTTAGATTATTCATGGTATCAAAAGTTTGCTGGCAGGTTTTGTCGCCAGGCGCTGAGATAAGCCAGTACTCGGACATCTTGTTGATTTCTGTAAGAATGAAATATCAAAATTAATTTTTTGTATATAAAAATTATTCCTTAAACCCTAAGAAATTTAAGGCCAAATGTTATAGAACGTATTTTGTGGTAAAAAAATAAAAATCTTAAAACAGAACAAGTTTAAGTTTTTAAAGTATATGGACAGATGACGCTGGAAAGGCTACGAATTTTTGGTTTACAAATTTTTTTTCATAATAAAATATTTCGTTACAAAATTTGTTAATAGAAAATTTTTCTCAAAAATTTCTGTATAAACATTTTTTTTATAGAACATTTTTTGATAGAAAATATTTCAGTATAAAAATTTTTTGTAGAAAATTTTTGATTATAAAAATTTTTTATGAAAATTTTTTCGGTGAACAATTTTTTTGGTATACAATTTTTTACAGAAATTTATTTGGGAAAAATTTTGTTAGAAAATTGATTTATAAATTTATATTTACTTTTTTGTTAAAAATTTTGTATAGCTAATTTTTCGATATAAAATTATATAACATTTTTTTTGGTATACAAATTTTTTAATATAAAAATTTTTTATTGAAAAATTTTCGTTATAAAAAATTTTTATAGAAAATTTTTCGTTATAAAATTTTTTTATAATAAATTTTTCGTTATAAAATTTTTTTATAGAAAAATTTTTCGTTATAAAATTTTTTATAGAAAATTTTTCGTTATAAAAATTTTTTATAGAAAATTTTTGTTATAAAAATTAAAACAAAAATTTTCGCTACAAACATTTTTTATAGAAAATTTTTTGTTACAAAAATTGTTTGTACAAATTTTTATAAAAAATTTTGGGAAAATTTTTCGTTATGAATATTTTTATAGAAAACTTTTCGTTGTAAATTTTTTTTAAAGGAAATTCTTTGTTACAAAAGTTTTTTTTGTACAAAATTTTCTCGTTATAAAAATTTTAGTTATAAAAAATTTCATTATAAAAATTTTTATAGAGAATTTTTCGTTATAAAAATTTTTATAGAAAATTTTTCGTTATAAAAATTTTTATAGAAAATTTTTCGTTACAAACATTTTTTGTAAAAAGTTTTTCGCTATAAAAATTTTTCATGCAAAATTTTTAACTATAAAAAATTTTCAAGAAAATTTTTCTCTTTAAAAATGTTTATAAAAAATGTCACGTTATAAACATTTTTTTTTAGAAAATTTTTCGTTATAAAAATTAAAAAAAAAATTCGCTATAAAAATTTTGTATAGAAAATTTTTCGGTACAAAAATTTTTTATAGAAAATTTTTCGGTACAAAAATTTTTTATAGAAAATTTTTTATAGAAAATGTTTCGTTACAAATTTTTTATAGAAAATTTTTCGTTACAAATTTTTTATAGAAAATTTTTTGTTATAAAAATTTTTAAAGAAAATTTTTCGTTATAAAAATTTTTTATAGAAAATTTTTCGTTACAAAAATTTTTTATAGAAAATTTTTCTTACAAGAATTTTTTATAGAAAATTTTTCTTACAAGAATTTTTTATAGAAAATTTTTTGTTACAAAAATTTTTTGTTACAAAAATTTTTCGCTATACAATTTTTCATGGAAAATTTTTAGCTATAAAAATTTTTGCAAAATAAATAAAAGATTTTTTTAAGCTCGAGGTATTGTAGTTTTGTTTTTTATAAAATTAAATATATTTATTTAATTATTCATCAATATTTCGCTATCCATTGGATAGCATCATCAGGATTTTAAAAAACGAGTGACAATAAAAAGAGACAAACAATTGTTGTTTACGTCTAGTTTGCCTTAATGTTAAAATTGCACTTTTATCCAATGGATAGCGAAATATTGATGAATAATTAAATAAATATATTTAATTTTATAAAAAACAAAACTACAAGACCTCGAGCTTAAAAAAATCTTTTTTTTATTTTGCGAAAAAGAAAAAAGGTCGAAGAAAAGAAAAATATATAGAGTAAAAATTTTTTCGTTATAAAAATTTGTTATTGAAAATTTTTTCGCTATAAAAATTTGTTATGGAAAATTTTTCGTTATGAAAATTTTTTATAGAAAATTTTTCGATATAAAAATTTTTTATAGACAATTTTTCGTTATAAAAATTTTTTATAGACAATTTTTTGTTATTAACATTTTTTATAGAAAATTTTTCGTTATAAAAATATTTTATAGAAAAATTTTTGTTATTAAAATTTTCGTATGGAGAATTTTTTAGTTATAAAAATTTTTTATCCAAAAATTTTTCATTACAAAAAATTTTTATGGACAATTTTTCGTTACAAAAATTTTTTATAGAAAATTTTTCGTTACAAAAATTTTTTATATAAAATTTTTCGTTAAAAAAAATTTTTATAAAAAATTTGTCGTTACAAAAATTTTTTATAGAAAATTTTACGTTATAAAATTTTCTTATGGAGAATTTTTCGATATAAAAATTTTGTTATGGAAAATTTTCGTTATAAACATTTTTTATAGAAAATTTTTTGTTAAAAAAATTTTATAAAATTTTTATAGAAAATCTTTTGGTATAAAAAATTATTCTAGAAAATTTTTTGGAATAAAACTTTTTTGATCGAAAATTTATCGTTATCAAAATTTTTTTATAGAAAATTTTCGTTAAATAAATTTTGTATAAGAAATTCGTTACACAAATTTTGCTTCAGAAAATGTTTCGCTTTGATTTTCTGTTTCATAAAATTATAACAAAAATTTGTTTGTTTTAATTAAACAAAAAAACATTGTGATTTATGCATTTTATACAAGTTTAGAATAAAAATAAACAAATTTCCAATATGACCTAAATGAAGTAATTAAAGGTAAAAAGTAAAAAGGTGAAACTTTTTAAAAATACAAACATTGAATTATTTGTCAAAGAAAGAAAATTGAAAATCATTTAAATTAAAAGTCATGTTAAAATTAACATTTCGAAAACTTTTCGTTCAAGGTCAGATTAAATCCTTCACATTGAATACGAGTATATTTATGTAGACTCAAACCGAAAAGTAATAAAATATTCATTAGACAATTTATCATTGAAATACAATTTGTAATTGCAATACTCGCACGTATACAGGGAATATGATGGTCGATATTAGGGTGCTACCATTTAGCACAGATACATGTGTATGTTTATACCTTACCATACCTTCCAAAACAAGACCAACTCTAAAAAGATACTAATGGTTCGATTGTGTATTGCAACTCAACTTTAATTGTGTAGCCAATTGCCAAAATGACATTATTGCAACTGGTAACCAATAACAGTACCTCAGTTGCCTTGTAACTTATTATTCCTATTGTTGATGGCAACAAGAGTTAATTCTAGTTGCCAGTTATAGGTTATTTCAGCAACCGGGAATTTATAGTTGCTGTATTTTTTTTTGTAAAAAACGCCATCTATACTCGTACATCCAAAAATGCCTAGCAACTTTATTTTCTTTAAGCAATTGATATGTGTTGCCATATAATACAGCTTTTTTTAACTGGTTGTGTTGCCAGTCAACGAAGATGCTCAAACTCGTAAATTTGCCATCATTTATTTCCTATTTAAACTTAGTGGTGAAGGGTAACAAATAGTCGGACTCGAACGACTATAACATTTTTTTATTTCGTTGTCCATGACAATATAAATACATATTAGCAGAAAGAAGTGTTGCAAAACTTTTGAAATCAATAACAAATATTAAATATTTAAAATGACAGTTTAATATTTAATTAAGAGAAAAATATAACTATAGAACAATAAATAACTTTTACAAATATTGAACAGTGCTACACAAAAAAATGCAGAAATTACCGAAGATGACAATAGTCTACAATTATGTACATTTTTTACATGATCTTAAAACTGTGAATAACAAATAAACATAAAATTGTCATTATCTTCAAAATTAGGAGCATTTTTTAATTTAAATGGCTTTTATCTTGTATGGGAGCTATTATCATATAAGGACCTATTTTAAAAAAATTTGATACAGAGATTTTTGTTCATATAAGCAATATTTCTTATTAATTTCATCAAAATATACTAAAATTTGTGACCAAAATCTCAATTCCGGTAAGTGAGGCCTATGGCGGGTACCTTAAATAATGGACCAAGTGAATTTTTAGAAAATTTCCAATAAAATGTATATTTTTACAAAATTTCATATAAATAGTCAATTTTCGAAAAATTTCCTATAAATAGTAAATTTTCTAAAAATTTCCTTTAAATCGTCAATTTTTGAAAAATTTCCTATAAATAGTAAATTTTTGAAAAATTTCCTATAAATAGTCAATTTTCGAAAAATTTCCTATAAATAGTCAATTTTCGAAAAATTTCCTATAAATAGTCAATTTTCTAAAAATTTCCTATAAATAGTCAATTTTTGAAAAATTTCCTATAAATAGTCAATTTTCGAAAAATTTCCTATAAATAGTCAATTTTCGAAAAATTTCCTATAAATAGTCAATTTTCGAAAAATTTCCTATAAATAGTCAATTTTTGAAAAATTTCCTATAAATAGTCAATTTTCGAAAAATTACCTATAAATAGTCAATTTTCGAAAAATTTCCTATAAATAGTCAATTTTCGAAAAATTTCCTATAAATAGTCAATTTTCGAAAAATTTCCTATAAATAGTCAATTTTCGAAAAATTTCCTATAAATAGTCAATTTTCGAAAAATTTCCTATAAATAGTAAATTTTTGAAAAATTTCCTATAAAAAGTAAATTTTCGAAAAATTTTCTTTAAATAGTTAAAATTCAAAAAATTTCCTATAAATAGTCAATTTTGGAAAAATTTCCTATAAATAGTCAATTTTCGAAAAATTTTCTATAAATACTAAATTTTTGAAAAATTTCCTATAAATAGTAAATTTTCGAAAAATTTCCTATCAATAGTTAATTTTTGAAAAATTTCCTATAGTCAATTTTTGAAAATTTTCCTATTTTTGAAAATTTTCCTATAAATAGTCAATTTTCGAAAATTTTCCTATTTTTGAAAAATTTCCTATAAATAGTTAATTTTCGAAATATTTCCTATAAATAGTCAATTTTCGAAAAATTTTCTATAAATAGTAAATTTTCGAAAAATTTCCTTTATATAGTCAATTTTCGAAAAATTTCCTATATAAAGTAAATTTTCGAAAATTTTCCTATAAATAGTCAAGTTTCGAAAAATTTCCTATATTCGAAAAATTTCCTATAAATAGTAAATTTTCGAAAAATTTCCTATAAATAGTCAATTTTTCGAAAAATGTTCCTAAAATAGTCTATTTTCGAAAAATTTCCTATAAATAGTCAATTTTCGAAAAATTTTCTATAAATAGTAAATTTTTGAAAAATTTTTTATTAATAGTCAATTTTCGTAAAATTTCCAATAAATAGTAAATTTTCGAAAAATTTCCTATAAATAGTAATATTCGAAAAATTTTTTAAAAATAGTAAATTTTCGAAAAATTTCCTATTAATAGACAATTTCTGAAAAAATTTTTTATAAATAGTCAATTTTCGAAAAATTTCCAATAAATAGTAAATTTTCGAAAAATTTCCTATAAATAGAAAATTTTTGAAAAATTTCCTATCAATAGTCAATTTTCAAAAATATTCTTATAAATAGTTAATTTTCGAAAAATTTTCTATATTCGAAAAATTTCCTATAAATAGTAAATTTTCGAAAAATGTTCCTATAAATAGTCAATTTTCGAAAAATTTCCTATAAATAGTAAATTTTCGAAAAATTTCCTATAAATAGTAAATTTTCGAAAAATTTTCTATAAATAGTAAATTTTTGAAAAATTTCCTATAAACAGAAAATTTTTTAAAAATTTTCTATGGTCAATTTTCGATTAATTTCCTATAAATAGTAAATTTTCGAAAAGTATGAAAAAAATGTAACATATCTTTCGTCTACAAACTTTAGTATTAATAAAATTTCAATGTCAATTTAAAAAAAGACTACAATAAAAACATGAAAAATAAAGTTACATACTCTTTTATAAATAACTTTCAATATTATTGACTTGAATTGACCGCTTTTACTAAAATGCTCCAGATTAATACAAGTTTTTAACATTTTCTTTAAATTTTTGACTCAAAATTAACATTAAATATTTTTTTTTTTAATTTAAAACTTTAACACTAGATTTTTTTATGGTAAAATTTAAATAAATTTTATTTTGCAGAATTTTGTTTTTTTAGTGAATTTTTTTTTGTTCTATAACTTTTCGTATTTTCTTTAGATGTTTCCTTTTGAAGAGCCAAAAACCAACTAAATACTTTTGGTATACAAAACTTTGCTTTTGAGCGTAAATTGTAGATAGAAATAAATAAAGTTTTATACTCGTATGTAGGAGCTGTCATGTTACAGGAGGAAGCGAAAAGAATAGTTACAAGTTGGGTGAACTTTTTAGGGTGGACCGAACAAAAACTATATTTTTAGAGAGATTTTTAACAACAGAAAAAGAAAAACCCACATACATATTCGTACATTTGAGTGTTTGTAGATACGAAAAAGTTGAAAAAAAAAAGAAATATTCAAACGAAAACATATTAATATTGATAAATATTTTAGTTGCCCGAACCAAGGGCAATATCCATAAATAGATAGAATAAAGGTTTGATAAACTAAAGAGATAGAAAGGGGGGAGACAGTTATTAAAGAAAACATTTTTATATAAATAATTAAAAAGAACTGATTAAATAAAATAAATAATAAAAAAAGAACTTATGGGAAAATATAAAATAAATAGTGTTGTGTTTCCGGGAAACAAATTCAATAAGAAACTATTATAGAGGGTTAAGCCCGACCCTTTGATATGCTACGACACTGAGTTCAAATGCAGACTGAAAGTTAATAGATAAAAATAACATTTTATGAAATTTTTAAAAAATTTACTTTTAAAAGAAAATTTTTTCAATATTTAATTTTTAAAGCAAATTTTTCAAAAATTTACTTTTTAAAGAAAATTTTTCAAAAATTTGCTTTTTAAAGGAAATTTTTCAAAAATTTACTTTTTAAAGGAAATTTTTCAAAAATTTGCTTTTTAAAGGAAATTTTTCAAAAATTTACTTTTTAAAGGAAATTTTTCAAACATTTACTTTTTAAAGGAAATTTTTCAAAAATTTACTTTTAAAAGGAAATTTTTCAAAAATTTACTTTTTAAAGGAAATTTTTCAAAAATTTACTTTTTAAAGGAAATTTTTCAAAAATTTACTTTTTAAAGGAAATTTTTCAAAAATTTACTTTTTAAAGGAAATTTTTCAAAAATTTACTTTTTAAAGGAAATTTTTCAAAAATGTCCTATTTTTGTAGGAAATTTTTCAAAAATTTACATTTTAAAGGAAATTTTTCAAAACTTTACCTTTAAAGGAAATTTTTCAAAGATTCACTTTTTTAAGGAAATTTTTCAAAAATTTACTTTTTAAAGGAAATTTTTTTAAAATTTACTTTTTAAAGGAAATTTTTTAAAAATTTACTTTTTAAAGGAAATTTTTCAAAAATTTACTTTTTAAAGGAAATTTTTCAAAAATTTTCTTTTTAAAGGAAATTTTTCAAAAATTTACTTGTAAAAGGAAATTTTTCAAAAATTAACTTTTTAAAGGAAATTTTCCAAAAATTTACTTTTTAAAGGAAATTTTTCAAAAATTTACTTTTTAAAGGAAATTTTTCAAAAATTTACTTTTTAAAGGAAATTTTTCAAAAATTTACTTTTTAAAGGAAATTTTTCAAAAATTTACTTTTTAAAGGAAATTTTTCAAAAATTTACTTTTTAAAGGAAATTTTTTAAAAATTTACTTTTTAAAGCAAATTTTTCAAAAAATTACTTTTTAAAGGAAAATTTTCAAAAAATTTACTTTTTAAAGGAAATTTCTCAAAAAATTTCCTATTTTTATAGGAAATTTTTCAAAAATTTCCTATTTTTATAGGAAATTTTTAAAAAATTTCCTATTTTTATAGGAAATTTTTAAAAAATTTCCTATTTTTATAGGAAATTTTCAAAAATTTCCTATTTTTATAGGAAATTTTTCAAAAATTTCCTATTTTTATAGGAAATTTTTCAAAAATTTCCTATTTTCATAGGAAATTTTTCAAAAATTTCCTATTTTCATAGGAAATTTTTCAAAAATTTCCTATTTTTATAGGAAATTTTTCAAAAATTTCCTATTTTTATAGGAAATTTTTTCAAAAATTTACTATTTTTATAGGAAATTTTTCAAAAGTTTCCGATTTTTATAGGAAATTTTTTTAAAATTTACTATTTTTATAGGAAATTTTTCAAAAATGTACTATTTTTATAGGAAATTTTTCAAAAATTTACTATTTTTATAGGACATTTTTTAAAAATTTATTATTTTTATGGAAAATTTTGCAAAATATTTGCTATTTTTATAGGACATTTTTTTAAAATTTACTATTTAAGTTTAAGTTTTGTTGAACTTAGTACAACTACAAATTTTATTCGTAACAGTCTTTATGACATTTAAAAGTACAACATTTTCTGTTTCAACAAAAAGTAACCAAATAATATTTGTAATTGCTTACAGTTCCCAAAATTCGAAACCACAAAATGTCGAATATAAAGTAAGAAAATTCGAAGAAAGAAGTAGAATGACGAACAAAGTCATATCTCGTAAACTATTTACTTAAATACTTTTATAATATTCATCGTAATCATCTCACAAAAAAAGTCTCCTATCACATCTACTGTCGCCAATTTTATATAGTTTTTTTAAATTGAAGGCTCCCTTGCCACATTCATCTGCCAACAATGCAAACCATAACAGTGTAAACTTTGTTTTGTCATTACATTTCTTGATATACCCTACACCACTTTAGGTGCAAAGCATTTTATAAGTTCGTTTTATATTATTCAACATGTTATGTCTATTTTTAGATAAGTGAAGTTGAGCCATTTGTTGTAATTTAGACCCATCAGTTAAGCTTTATGTTCTACAATCATTTTTGTTTTTTTTTTACATCGACGGCGTGTTATTGCTGCAGGCTTACCGCCGTTGGATGGATGCTGTGGTATTTGAATAATTTTAATAGAAATTAATAATTACAGAAATTGATGTTGGCGTGACCGGGCATCAAACCTAGGCTGAATATGATATATTATGCTTAGAAGTCAACGTTCTAACCAACTAAGCTACAGCACCCTATACAAAAAGAAATAATTGTAGTATGTAAATTTAGTTGGAGTCTGTTGAATTTGACCATACCTCCCAAAAAAAAAAAAAGGCAAAAAATGTTGACGATTGGTCTAACATATTGTTGAAGTCTATTTAATTTGACCATTCCTCTCATTAAATACCAACAGTGTTATGCAAAACCAAAAATTGACATTAAGTTAGCATAGAATTTAACCAGAACTAGCAAACAAACTCTGCAGTAAATTCCGGGAAAGAAACAGTATTGTTTTGCTATTGACAATGTCTTCAGTACTACTTGCCTATTTTGCTCCATCCAATTTTATCTACTATTGACATTTAACATTATAAGTTCCTACGAAATCTACCAGTCGATGTAACCATTGTTTACTTAGTATTGACATTGTAGTTCTTTTGGTTCAAATAGAGACATTGGGATCAATTTGGGGCCTATTAAGATACATATATGGGCAAATCCTGCGTGACGGACGATACATTTGTACGGATTTTGTTGTACTTAAATTAATCTGTACTAAATTAATCTCGTTTTACACGAGATATCTTTGCACAGATTTCGGAGAATATTAGTCCATCGATTGTGCGCTCGAATGGCATTTGTTAATTTACATGCTAGTTTTGGGAGAAAAATAATGTGCTGTGACGGACGCTACAAAAAATGGAAGTGACTTTTTTTTCAACACGTGTTTCTGTAATTTTCATCAAATCGGTCATAGTAATAAAAAATTTTAAATACATTGAAGTTAGAGGAAAATCAGAGGATTACAAAATCGCTTTTATAAAATATTGAAAAGTTTCCAGTTTCATTAAAAATCCATAAATGAATTGTTGCGGGCGCTACGTGACGGACGATACATTTTTTACTTGCTTGTTTTTTATTATGAAAAAAATGCATATTTTATATTTTTTAAGGGTTCATAAATCAGTAAAAATAGTGGTGTTATTTGTTCTCGAATTTTATCTCCTTCATCATGTTCGCGGTTAAAAATGGTATAAAATTAAGCAGACTTTGAGTCCCTACTGAAACTTGATACCTAAATGGATGTTTTTGCGATTTTTATGAACTATAAAAAAATTGAGAAATTGAGAATTGAGAAATTGAGAAAAGCCCAATTGAAATTGAGAAATTTTCAATTGAAATTGAGAAATTTTAAATTTAAATTGAGAATTTTTCAGTTGAAATTGAGAAAACCCCAAATGGAATTTCAATTTAGGTTTTCTTATTTTCAATTCTAAAATTCTCACTTTCAATTGAAAATTTCTCATTTTCAATTGAAAATTTCTCATTTTCAATTGGAAATTTCTCATTTCAAAATGAAAATTTCTCATTTTCAATTGAAAATTTCTCAATTTCAATTAAAAAAATCAACCTCATTTTCAATTGGGCTTTTCTCAATTTCAATTGAAAAATTCTCAATTTAAATTTAAAAATTCTCAATTTCAATTGAATATTTCTCATTTTCAATTGGGATTTTCTCAATTTCAATTTACAAGTTATCATTTTCAATTGAAAAATTCTTAATTTCAATTGAATATTTCTCAATTTCAACTGAAAATTTCTCATTTTCAACTGAAAATTCTCAATTTCAATTGAATATTTCTCAATTTCAATTGAAAAGTCTCAATTTCAATTGAAAATTTCTCAATTTCAATTGAAAATTCTCAATTCCAATTGAATATTTCTCAATTTAAATTGAAAACTCTCAATTTCAATTGAACATTTCTCAATTCAATTTGAAAATTTCTCAATTACAATTGAAAATGGTGTAGTTATACTACTGGGCATTTTCTGTGAACAGCTGATTAGTGTCAATTTTTTGTTACATAAACATTATTCCAAGAAGCTGCTAAGCCAAATCTATATTCTAGTTAGCCACTATTTGACAAAAGTTTGGTTTTGCATAACACAGAAAAAGTTTTGCTAAGATTTTGGAGACAATTGGTTTACATTTGAGGTTAGTTCCGATATAGAAACCACTTCCGAAAATGACTTAATGAAGCGTAAGTCCTGTTAAAAATTTCCTACATTCTTTTTACAAAATTTAAATTTTTTTTTTTGTGAAAAACTTAAAAAAATTACATTTAACCTTCAGTGATGTAGGTTATCAGATGTTCGGGCTTGACCTTCCATTAAACATTCTTACTACTATTTAGTTCTATTAAACAAAGACGAAACTGTCTCCGCTTTTATAATAAAGTAGTTTATTGCCCTTTGTTTTCTTGTTTATCATTTATTTACTTCCATATGCAGTGATAGATATATCCTTTGTTGTTCCTTTCTTCCTTTTATAATATATATATATATATATATATTGGATACTATTGGAATCAATATCCTGTTGTTTTTCTTATAAATGGATTGCCAATTGTATTTAACGCTTTTGTTTTACGTATGTATGTATGTATGTATGTATGTTTGTATATGTGTTAAACTTGGAAGTTGTCATCCTTCTATAACGTTGGAAATTATTTGTTTTCAACTTCAGAAAAATTTTCTAAAAATAGTTATGTATCATGTTATGAAAACATTCTTCCAAAATGCGAAACGTATTTTTCATATATTCTTCCTTGAGAAAAGAAATCCGAAGGATAGGAGCGTGAAGGAGGAGGGAGTAGTGATTATGTTGTTTTATTTTCTGTGCGTTCTACATGCAAAGAGAAGATGAACGAATGACTCAACAAGGATGTCGCCAAAAGAACTGAATTTTAGACACATAGTGATTATTAAAGGGATTTGTTAAAAATACAATAAGTTAATTAAATATTTCGGTATTAAAAAGTTTTACATGAAAACAACAAAAAAAGAAAAATGTATACATAAAATTCCTATGAAGTATTTCTTTTTACATTTAAAATTTGGTAATTAAAAGTATAAACAAAGAGTGTTTCGAATAAAATATGTATTTACTATTTCAGAAAAAATTGTCCATGTTGCAAAAAATAAATTATTTGCATCAGCCCTTGCACAGAAATTTGTACAACGGAGTGTCTACCTAAGGTTTCGCAGACACTACAGAGTGCCTACACATTTCTGGCCCGATTTGACATAATGCCCCCAAGCAAAAAGAAAAAGCACTTGAGTGGTATTTCAAATAGTATCCATTGTACAAAATAGTAGTATTTAATTTGCATCAGCCTTTGCACAGAAATTTATATAACGGAGTGCCAACTTAACGTTTTAAAGTCTGTACATAGGTTAGGTTAGGCTAGGCTAGGCAGGCAGCCGATGTTAAGTCAGCGTCACTTGGGTCTTAAAAGCGGTCCCTTTGTGGTACCTGCTAGGTATAGACTGGAAGAAAAAGAATAAAGATAGTTATTCCAGGCTATCAGTAAGAGGCATATCAAGCCATCCTGTAGCCCTGATAAATGAGCCTATTTTACGAATGGCATAAGAGGCATACAAGCCATCCTGTAACCCTGATAAATGAGCCTGTTTTACGAATGTCAATAGTCGATAGATCCAATAAATCATGCAGAAAAGGCGCCCCCAAATAAAGAGCCCTTGAAACTGAAAGGGCAGAGAAGATGAGTTACTGTCTCCTCCTCTTCTATGTTATGACAACTGCGACAGTTGTCATAGTACTGAAGGTTAAGTCTTCTGGCATGCAGCCCAAAAACGCAATGACCTAAAGTCAGTATATAGTGCCTAATCATTTCTGGCCCGATTTTGCAAAATGTCGAAATAGAAAAAAAAGTATCTCAGGAAGAAAATCTAACCAGCTGCCCAGAACTTCGGTCTGTGTGAAAAGTAAAAGCCATAAGTCCTAGTCTTGTAAAAAAGTAAAGAACACAGCAAAGCTGTCCCAGAACATGTCCGAATTCAAGCGTTATAAAAGCATCTCCTAAAAAAGATAAAAATAGCAACTATCAAATCTTCTATAGAATCAACTTTCGAAAAAAATCGATGAAATTATACTTACTTACTAACTTAAATGGCCCATATTTACAACATGTTAAGGTCAAAGGTCTAACATATTTTAGAATTCCATGCGCTTCGATCTCGTGCGCATATTCTCCAATATCGTAAGCAAAGCTTTGAAAGATTTTCCTCTACTTGGTCTATCTATCGAACTTTAGGACGTTCTCTTCTAACATAAAGGGCGCCGTTTTCAGGAGTGGGTTACTAGCCCGACCTGATCCATGTCTTTTATATTTTTTGTGGGGGAACTCCCGGATTATGTAAGCTCACTACATTAACGTGATACCACAAGGAGGTCAGTGTCCACAGTTGAAATGAAGGATAACTAAGATAAGTCTGGGCTTACCAAGTTAAGAATAATCAGAAGAATTATAAGTATTGAAAATATGTCAACATTTTAATGTCAGATGACGTTTAATGTTAGATGAAACTGTAATGTCAAATTTTATTCGAAACACTCCTTATTAAAAAAAAATTGTATTCTTTTGCTGATTCTTTGAAATTTCACGATTTATGGTTAGGTAAGGTTATGCATTTGGCAGTTGACGACTAAGTCAGCGTCCCTTGGGACCTATATAAAATCCCATTACCAGCAAGGAATAAAAAATGAGTCTATTTAAAAAAAAAAAAATCGTGCAGAAAAGAGTCTTCTTTCTCATATTACAATAACTACGACAGTCACTACTTTAAAGATTAATTCCATTGTCCTCTTCCACGAGTTAGATCCATCATTGTATACCTCTAGAACAGTAAAGGGAAAATTTTCAGTTTTACTATTGCCAGGAGTAGGATGTGATTTTGTCATATGTATATTTTTATATTGTGCTGCCTATTACTGCTCTAGAAGCCCATGATCGACAAGACACTATCCCCTTCTACGAGTTAGATCTATCAGTATATATCTCTAGAACAGCGAAGGGCACCATTTCTGTTTTACTATTGCCAGTGGTAGGATGTGATGTTTTGATATATATAATTTTGTTATTGTGCTGCCTATCACTACTCTAGAAGCCCATGATCTGCAATATCCCCTTCTACGAGTTAGATCCATCATTGTATACCTCTAGAACAGTAAAGGGCACCATTTCTGTTTTACTATTGCCAGTGGTAGAATGTGATGTTGTCATACGTATAATTTTTTATTGTGCTGTCTATCACTGCTCTAGAAGCCCATGATCGACAAGACACTATCCCCTTCTACGAGTAAGATCTATTAGTGTATATTACTAGAACAGTGAAGGGCACCATTTCTGTTTTACTATCGCCAGTGGTTTCCATATATATAATTTTTGATTGTGCTGCCTATTACTGCTCTAGAAGCCCATTATCTGCAAGACACTATCTCCTTCTATGAGTTAGAGCCACATTGTATACCATTAGAATAGTGAAGGGCGCCATTTCAGTTTTGCTATCGCCAGTGGTAGGAGTTGATGTTGTCATACATAAAATTTTTTATTGTGATGCCCATCACTGCTCTAGAAGCCCATGATTGGAGGTATTTGCACCTACAGATATGTTTATATTGCTTGAAGATGAAGTTGAGTATACAGTAGTAGTAAAAGTTGTTGCGAATAATGTTCAGTTTGGCGTGATCTACACGATTTTCAATTGTAATTGAGAAATTTTCAAATTGAATTGAGAAATTTTCAATTGAAATTGAGAATTTTCAATTGAAATTGAGAAATATTCAATTGGAATTGAGAATTTTCAATTGAAATTGAGAAATTTTCAATTGAAATTGAGACTTTTCAATTGAAATTGAGAAATATTCAATTGAAATTGAGAATTTTCGGTTGAAAATGAGAAATTTTCAATTTAAATTGAGAAATTTTCAATTGAAATTGAGAATTTTTCAATTGAAAATGAGAATTTGTAAATTGAAATTGAGAAAATCCCAATTGGAAATGAGAAATTTTCAATTGAAATTGAGAATTTGTAAATTTAAATTGAGAATTTTTCAATTGAAATTGAGAAAAGCCCAATTGAAAATGAGTTGGTTTTTCTAATTGAAATTGAGAAATTTTCAATTGGAATTGAGAAATTTTCAAATGAAAATGAGAAATTTTTAATTGAAAATGAGAAATTTTCAATTGAAATTGAGAATTTTAGAATTCAAATTGAGAAAACCTAAATTGAAAATGAGGTTGAAATTCCACTTGGGGTGTTCTCAATTTCAATTGAAAAATTCTCAATTTAAATTTAAAATTTCTCAATTTCAATTCAAAATTTCTCAATTTCAATTAAAAATTTCTCATTTTCAATTGAAAACTTCTCAATTTCAATTAAAAAATTCAACCTCATTTTCAATTGTGCTTTTCTCAATTTCAATTGAAAAATTCTCAATTTCAATTTAAAAATTCTCAATTTCAATTAAAAATGTTTAAATTGAAAAGTCATATGCAAAAAACATGCCGTGTAATGTCACTTAAACAATAAAAGCTATTCATTATGTTTTATTTATTCTAAATACGAAATTTGAATTTGGTCCGGCAACTTAGAACAGATGCTCTTAAAATAAATCCCTAATTTCCCATTTTTATTCATACTTTAATAAATTTTGTTTAATTCAAACACAAAAAATACAAATAAGACTACCTCAAGGAAATCATAGTTATTGACATTAACACAAATCTCTTCCAAAATCTAAGTCACGCAAGTTATGACTTAAATAAATTATATATTACTAATGAACTTTCAGAAATTAGCGACCTCACACCATTAGCCATAACATAAATTCATATAAACGCTTTAAAAAGATAATAAGACAATTTCGAGAACAAGGAAATATGACCCCTATTTTGGGATAAACAGAATTGATTGAAAGAAAATGGGAGTGGACTTAGAGAATATTGTGCAAGGAACAGGTTATTTACTTTTATAAATAATAAAACGCCATAAAAAGGTGTAGCCAGTAATGCACGCAACTTCAAGGGAAACTTTGATAAATACGAGTATGATAAAAAAAATCCCTTAACAGTTCAATCTAAAAGTTTATCTTTACGAAAAAATCGATTAAAAAAACGTAATTGTTAATTATTATTACTTCAGAGTTTTCTTAGTTAGACATTTTGAAAATTAACAGAAAATCTTTAAAGTCTTCACTTGTATAATTAAGCAGGTCTTAGGCGATCAGCCGTTGTGGCAGAAGAAGGACAGAAGTAATAGGACATTCTTAAGTATGTAGTTATCAACGAGATTACTGATGAGTTAACATAATCAGGGACGGGCATGTTATTGTTGTAACTGCGATATTATTGGTAATATCGCAGCAGCGACAGCCCTTGGTCGAAATCCTAAGATTTCCCAATTGTTCCGGTACAAAGAACGCTATATATTATGAAGTCTAACATATAATCATAAATAAAACAGATAACCTGTGGAAAAAGATATATTCGAATCTATAGTTGAAATTACAATAGCGATAAATACATTGAAAAAGAACGAAGCCCCATGTGAAGACGGCATACCACCCGGGATTCTCCAAGTGGAAGCAGCCACATTAGCAGATATCATGTATCCCATAACCTGGAAGTAAGGAATCACAATAACGCTGTCAAAAAAATATATGATCTATAGTAGAGATATACACGATTGCTGTTTTTCTACCACCTATGGTAGGAAATGGTGTTATAATACATGTAAATAGTTATTATACTGGGCATCACTGATCTATAGAAACAAGTAAGAAAGGGCAAAAGTCAGTTAAGCCTGACTATTTGATGCCCTTCATCACAGATATTAATAAATTTTGTTTACCAAAATTGTAAGTTTTTCTTAACACTTTCAGGTATGTTAGAACAGGGTATGACAGCGGGTCTGATATGGAAGCAATGGCCGAATATGGACCGATTGTAGCAGAACTTCATTTAACGATTAATGTTTATAGATCTTTGCAAAGTTTTAGCAAAAAACTTTTTATATTTCTTAGCTTTTTTATAATTTTCGGAGTTTTTCTTAACTAATGCAGACATTTCTGAGCAGGACATGACAGCGGGTCTGATATGGAAGCAATAGTCGAATATTGACCGATTGTAGCAGAACATCACTTAACGATTAATGTTTATAGATCTTCGAAAAGTTTCTAACCTTTTTTTAATTTTCGGGGAATTAGAGGGTTGGTATTGTGTGTATGTTTGAAAATGGATCGATGCCAAAGTACACGCTGAGCCAGCGAAAAGCTCAGCCATTCATCCACATCATTTAAATCTTCTATTATCCAGTGGAGCATAGGGCATCATTAAATAAGATTAAAAAATCTGGGTGATTTAGGGGATGTTGGATACCAAGCAACGATTCTGATTGGTCCTAACTTGGTAAGCCCTTCGTTATCCCTCATCTCAACTGCGAACACTGACCTCCTCGTGATATCACCCTGATAACTACGTTAACAGCCGTTAATGTAGTCAGCTAACATGTTGATCTAGTAACCCACTCCTGGAAAAATCAACATTTACTATGAAAAAGCTAAATTTAGAATAAAAACGGTGCCCCTGATGTTTAAAGAAGACGCCCGAAATTTCGATGGAAAAACCAATTAGAGGAAAATCTTTTAAAAAGAAAAACTTCTATGGAAAGGCCAAGTAGAAAATCTTTCAAAGCTTGGACTAAGCAATTGAAGAATATGCGCACAAGTGCATGGACATAACATACATGGACATGGACATAATATGTAAATATGCATAACAGGTTGTAAATATAGGCCATTCAAGAAAGAATAAACGCACAAGATCGAAGCGCATGGAATTCTAAAATATGATCGCCTTTGACCTTAACAGGTTGTAAATATAGGCCATTAATGTAAGTAAGTAAGCTACAAATAATACTTAAATGGCATGTGTCTTTACAATATTTAAAAGACAGACTTAAGACTTGACTTCAGCAGACAGACACCAATCGATCGTTATAACTTTTGAGATCGGCATGGTCTGTGACAAATAATAAAAAAAATTGCAAAACTGAAGCACAAACTTTTAATAACCTTTTATAATAAATAGGATCAACAGCTATTGCCCTGTAAATTATTTTGCATTTCCTTGTCTTATCTTAAAAGATAATAACGATAACCCAGAAAGTGATTCTAAGAAGATTGGAATAATTAGAGTACGGTTTTATATTAATCCGATATGTGATAGAAATCGATCGTTTTCAAATATTTTAGATATATTTTTGAGATAATTTTCCTCATTTTCAAAAAATATTTAAACCAAATAAAAGGAAAAGGATTAGCACCTTTTTTTTGTGAAATAAACGAAAATTATCTCAAAACAATTAAGAAAGTGCTATAGTCGATCAAGCCCGCTAAGGTCAAACGTGTTCTTTTAAGTGTATTAAGACAAATTAAGACAAATTTTGCTAAATTTTGACATCATACAAACTATGGGAGGTGCGATAAACAGTTGACCGATTCTGACGAATATCAGTAGCCATAGTCCCATATGTCATAAAAATAATCTATGTCAAATTTAATCAAATTGTCTTTAGTATTGCGACCTGTACTTTGATTACAAGGTTTTCTTGGGGTCCAGCCACGTCAAATCGACTCAGGAAGTGATTCTAAATCTGTTGGTATACTTTAAGGTGTGTCTAAGACCAATATTTCTATGCATTACATAAAGCAGCACGAACTTATAATACCTTTTCCGCCTATGATGGTGAAGGGTATAAATATGTCAGAAATCGATCGATTTCCATCACATACCGGAATATCTCGATTTTGTTTGTTGTTTTGATTGACCACTCTAACAGCTCGCCACTAGAGAAGAGTTATTTAACCATGCAAAAAGTGCAGACCCCGGTCTCAGAGGATCTTGCCATCACAAAAATTTGTCGATATCCCCGACCTATGCTTTTATACAGAAAGTACGATTCGATCTTTTTTGGCTTTAAGACATTAACGTCTACTGCTACTAGTATACATTTCAAATATAGCAATCACTTTTCAATTATGGTGGAATAGAATGTAAAAATTATCTTAAAAATTTTCTGGGATACCCTCCTATCAGAAATTCACCATCTCATATACATAACAACAACATGATCTGGCAACACTGGTAATGTTTTTCTTTCTCCACCAACTGCTGTGGTGAATTTCTTTTGCATTGGGTCAGCTGTTGGATGACAAGTCACATGACAGTTTGGATCGATATTTTTTTACTCACGGGTTTTGGGAATAAAAAAGAATGAAAAATGTATCAAAAAACCTCGAATTTTAACAGATTTCTATAAAGGATGCGCATGTTTGAAAGGTTTCCAAACAAAGAACCATCACAAAATGAAGCATTTGCAGAAATTAAGAGGAATTTCTTAAATACACAAAACATTGAATGTTAAATAAAACGTAAATTTGAAGAAACTTCTGAGGGCCGATACAAAGTTTTTGATTTTCTAACACTTTTTTTCGACACATTAACAGGTGTTTTCCATGAATATTTTCCGAATGATTATCTCCAATGTTCAGCAAATTATTTAGCATTTTAAATGTTTAATAAGTTGACCTTTTTGTCTTGGATTAATATTTTTACTTGATAAAATTATTGGATGCTACGTCGTCACTCTGTGCACTTTTTCTGTTCACTTTCTTGTAGTTTTTGGTTTTTTTTTCTTCGTGTTTTTTGTGAATTCTTATTTTTTTTTTATAACTAACACTGATTGACTGACTGCACTTACATTTTACTTTTGATAATTTGTTTGCCAACAGCAATTAAATTTTTCTTTTGATTTATTTAAAGCCGTTTCTTTTAGCCGAGTTTTTGTGCGATAAAAAGCAAAAAATATTGCGTTTAAATTATTTTTTTGCCTTAAAAATCAATCGACGACGACGTTCCCCAAGACCAGAAAACTCAACACACAAAAAATATTTTTTCTAATGCGAAATGACAAACGAAAGAGGAATCGAGAGAAAAGAGAAATTCACGTGATAAATGGCGTTGCCACCGTGTCTATTTATAATGACAGTTATTTATCAGTGTTGAGACTTAGTGGCCAGAGATGGACCAATAATTTTGTACAAATATTTGAAAGTGGAAAAAAAGAATTAAAAACAAAAGAATTTTTAATTTTAAGAATAATAGTTTAAAAATTTTTGGTCGGAAATTTTTGGTGTGGGATATATAGTGCTTTAAAGTTCCGAAATACAAATCGATATATCTCTCTTATTTTTGCATATAGTTGCAATATGTATATAATGTGAAAGTGCTCCGAAATATCTTTAAGATAAAATATCTCAATTGGCTTTTTAATTACCCATTAAGGAATTATTAACAAAGATGTTAAATTTTACCCTAGGGTTTTCTACAAAAATGCCCAAAACTCAATGCTCGAAAACTAATCGATATGACGTAAACTAATGGTATATATACGTAAGTAGCCAATCTTTTGAGCTTTCATTTTGAACTAATAGTGAGCCAAAATTTTTAAACATAACAGAGATATCGAGGGTTAAAGTAGATTTTTTTTTATTTTCAGTTCCAAATACTAGATTAACTGAACTGCACCGATTTTAGTCATTTTTGTGGCCCGTAATAAACTTTTTATTTTAAGAATAATAGTGTAAAATAAAATAAAATATGAAAAATTATTTAAAAAAAATCGCGCGATTTTTTTTTTAATAATTCTTCGCCTGCGGTGCTTTTTACATTTTTATTTCTATTCCTGCGGCGCTTCCTTCATTTTTATTTCAACATTAAAAATTAAAGTCAAATAAAATAACATATTGAAAAGTTATTTAAAAAAAATCGCTTGCCAAAAATTTGTACACTACTATTCTTAAAATAAAAAGTTTTGTACGAGTATTTCAATTAAACTAAACTTTGAAACTGAAAAATAAAAAAAAAATAAATTTAAACCTCAACATCTCCGTTACCTGAAAGCTTAAAATGTTGGCTACTTATTTCTATTTATCATAAGTTTATGTCATATCGATCAGTTTTTGTGATATGGATATTTTTGTACAAAAACCAAGAATAAAATTTAACATTTTTCTTTATAACTTCTTAATGGGTGTATTAAAAATAAAAATAAGAGAGATATTTCGATTAATATTTCAGAACTTTAAAGCACTATATCTCCCAAACCAAAAGCATCCGACACATAAAAACCCTCTCAAATAAAAAAAAAAGCCCCTTACAGGAAAAAAAAATTTCAAAAAAATCGGTGAAGTTCAGTTGAACTAGACTTGTTCCAATTTTTCATATAAAATCAATTTTTTTATAAAAAAAAAACTTTAATCTTCTTTGAATGACATTTAAATAAAAAAAAGACGTAAATTTTGAATCACTAACATTTTTCAGATAAAATCAAAATTAAAAGCATTTAATTTTTTTTCAACCAATATCAAAATTTTTCATATTTTTTTTTTTTTATAAAAAAACTTGAAACCTCTGTAATTTCTTTAAAAGGCGTTTAAATAAAGAAATGACGTCAATTCGTAATTTTTCGTATAAAATTAAAATTTTTCATAAAAGTCAATTTTTTGTTAAAAAAAACTTTTAATCTTTATTAACAGTAAAATATAGAAAATTTTAGAAATTGCAAAATATTTGAAAATATGAAGATAAACAATTACTCGTATATATAAAAATTTGGGAATATTAAAATATTAAAATAATTTTGAAATTTAAAAATTTTAATTTAAAAACTTAATCAAATTCAAAAGTGTCTAAAATTTTCTTATTTTTCAAAATAACAAAATTATTAAAAATTTTTAATTTTTAACAAAATTTTTATATTTCAAATATCTTAAAACTTTCTAAATTTTAAAATGTTAAAATTTTTTTTTTAATTTTCCAAATTCCAAAATTTTTAATTTTATGAGATTTCGAATTTTTTAAAATCTCAAAATAAAATGGAAGTAGGAAAATTGAATTTGATGAAAATTTTAAAAATTTCTTAATTAAAAACAAAATATTAAATTTTCTTAAACTTTAAAATTTTCAAAAAAAAACTTAAAAATATTAAATTTTTAGAAAATTTTTGAATATTTTAAATATTATAAAAATTCTGAATATTAAAAAATTTTAAAACTTTTTTTAACTTCAAAAGATTGTAAACTATTCCGTATTTTCAAAAATATAAACAATTATCCAAAATTATTTATATAATAATATCAAAAATTGTAAAAATTTTCACACTTAAAAATATTTTAATTTAAAAAAATATAAATTCAATTAAATATAAAATTTTTGGTAAATTTTGAAAATTTTAAACATTTAAAAATTGGATATTTAAGAAGATTTTAAAATTTAAAATTAACTATAATTAAATACAAAAACTAATTACATAGGGAAAATTATAAATAATTGAGTTTTTAGACAATTTGAAAATTTTGCATAAATTTTAAAAATTCGTACTAAAATCGTAAAACTTAAATTTAAAAATTTTGAAAAATTTAGAAATGAAAGAAAATTACATACGTAGAAAATTTTTATATTTCAGAATGATTTTAAATTTAAAAAATTTAAAAGTTTTGTTGAACTTTAAAATTTTCAAAAATACTGGAATATATTAAATTTTTCTTAAATTTTAATATATGTCATTTTAAAAAATTTTAAATTGTAGATAATTTGGAAATTAAAGAATGATTGGAAAATATTGAATTTATAAACTTTAATTAAAAAATAAATATGAATTTTTATTTATTATTTATTACATTCTTAAACATCAAAATTTTCCAGAATATCTAGAAAATTATAACATTTTTAGAAAACTTTATACTTTTATTATCAAAATATTTAAAATTATGTAAATATCCAAATTTTCTAAAATTTCACTTTTTTAAATTCCAAATATTCTTAAATTAAAAAAGTTTTAATTAATAATAAATATTAAAATTTGTTAATTTTAAAAAGTTTTAAAATTTTAGAAAATTAACAAAAAATTTTAAAATAATAAAATATAAAAAAAATCTTTAATTTTTACATTTAAAAAAATAAGCCAAAAATTCAAAAATTATTTTTCTGAAAAATATTTAAATTTTAGAGATATTTTCGAAATTTCAAAGTTTTTGAAAATTTCCTTATTTGAAAAAAAAAAAAAAAACAAAATTATCAAAAATTTTAAATAACAAAACTATCTAAAATTTTAAACTAATTAAAAGATTTGAAATAAAAAAAATATATATTTGTATTTATTCTACAGCTAAAAGTTCTCACAAAGTCAGCCAATTTAAATTGTATTTCCGATTCCCTTACGTAATATAATACATATATAGTAAAAATTAAATATTTTCAAAAACCGCTTTGACATAGCTAAATTCGGAAATAATTTAGCTTTGGCAGTGACATATTTTCTAATCTTGCATGTATTTTTAGTATCCAACACCGTTTCCTTGTAATTTCATAAGATTTTCCTTAAAACTAAGCCTTGTTCTCAATTCCCTTAGGGAGTGAGCCTAATTTGATACTTCAAAGTTTGTGTCAGGGCAATATTTTAAAGCGTTAACCTTATAATAATATTCGGAAAATAAATTATATCAAATATAGGAAACGATTTAAAGTGTGGAAACGATTTAGTATGAAATTTTTGCTTAATATTCAAAAAAAATAGTTTTACTCTGCAATGCAAAAATATTTACTACTGAAACTTTAAGAAACAATTAAGAATGTGCTATAGTCAGACAAGTCCGACTTTATTTGACCATACATTAGTGGGTTAAAATATAGAGAGATAAATTGGATATTGGATACCAAGCAACGGTTCTGATTGGTCTTAACATGGTAAACCCAGTATTATATCAACTGTGGACACTGACCCCCTCGTGATATCACCCTGGGAACTACTTAACACCCATTAATATAGTGAGCTATCATGTGCTATAAGTTCTTCCATAAGAACGATAAAAAAACGGCCCCCTTAATGTTAAAAGAGGACGTCTGTATAATAATAATATTAACCCTATATCTTACATCTTTAAACGAGCAATAATTGTATGTATATACATATATATATAGAATGGCTATCTCGAAAACGGCTCTAACGATTTCGATAAAATTTGAGCGGTGGGTAGCGATTTTTGGAAATTTTGCCTCAAAGGGGTAAAAACGGGTAAAAAGGGGAAAAAATCAAAAACGTTGTATTTCCTAAAGTAATAAGTATAGAAAGAAAATTTAAGCTACATTTTAAACAGCTATAAAAAAGCAATCAGGTGCTAGGTACTTTTTTGAAACAATGCAAAATAGGAAGTAAAAAAGGGTGAAAATAGTTTTTTGGAACATTTTTGAACCCATTCTTTTCTTTTGACCCAAAGAATATAGAAAGGAACATTGTACTGCAATCAATAGATGTGAAAAAATATTGAATACTTATTTGGTACTTTTTTGATTTCAGGGGGCATAATGGGTAAAAAAGGGACTAAATTAAAACTTAACATCTCATAAAGTAATATGAATATCAACAAAATGTTAACTGGGTTTTAGTAAAAGTACCAAATATGCATATGGTACTTTTTGAAATTAGGAATAAAATGGGAAAAATGTTGGTAATGTTATAACTTTTAAGCAAATTAATGTTTTTATGTCCTTTATGGAATAGTTAACTATGGATTTGATCATGTTATGCTCTTTAGGAAAGTTATTGCGGATGAGCCAGCGAAGGTTTCTTAGTTGGTATCACCAAATTGCGACAGGTATCGCCACTGAAAATTACTCAAAGTGAATTAAATCGTATGCTGTACATTTGATCATGCTATGATCTTTACCAAAGTTGCTGAGCATGAGCGTACGAAGATTTCATAGTTGGTATAAAAAATTTCCGACAGGTGGAAATTACTCAAAGTGATTTAAGGCGTAAACTGTGCATTTGAACATGCTATGATCATTAGCAAAGTTGTTGCTCATGAGTCGAATAGTAAACTACGGATTTGATCATGTTATGCTCTTTGGGAAAGTTGTTGTGGATGAGCCGGCGAAGGTTTCTTAGTTGGTATCACCAAATTCCGACAGGTATCGCCACTGAAAATTACTCAAAGTGAATTAAATCGTAAGCTGTGCATTTTCCGCATAATAATATGATCTTTACCAAAGTTGCTGCGCATGAGCGGACGAAGGTTTCTTAGTTGGTATAAACAAGTTCCAACAGGTGGCGCCACTGAAATTACACAAAATTAATTAAATCGTAAACTGTGCATTTCATCCTAAGCAAAGTTGTTGCGCATGAAATTTCTAAGTTGGTATGACCAATTTCCAAAATTATTAAAAATGAATTGAACTTGAAACTATGCATTTAATTTAAAAATATTCAAAATTAATTACATATTTGTATAATGTCTTTCCTCTTAATTTATTTTAGTTGGCTTATTCTTTATAAAATAAAATGTATGAAAACTTTAAAATTTGTAATGCTTATCATAAAGATCCGAGCAAGGCTCGGTCAACCATTTACTAACTATATAATAACTATAATCATATTAAGAGCTTTGAGATCGTTTCTATGACAGGTACCCTAAATAATGAACTGATATCCACCAATTTTAATATATACCAAAGCATACTGACATAAAAAGTAATTCTTGGTCGTTTGGATCGAAACGACTGTAGGGTATACAAAACAGAACCGCCTTAAACTAATGACCCAATTTAGCTTCGTTTTTTCTTTTTTTAATTTATATGTTTTTAATTTCCCTTCGAGTGTGTCAACCGTCTGTTTATTTTTTGCACATAAATAATAATTACGATTATTTATTGATAGGGATGGATGGAGTATCGGTTCTATGCCAACATGTTCATTATTCTATTTTTTACATGTATTTTCAATTATTGCACAAAATATTTTTAGATGCAATTTTATTTGTTGCAAAGTTTCAGGCTTATTGGGTTTTTATGTTGCCGCCCGTTCTTAACGCACAGTGGCTTGGAATTAGAAAATTTGCAATCCATCATTTCAAATAAATCTAACAAAGGTTGTCGCAGGGGGATGACGTATATGAAACACAAATTTGATGACGCATCTTGTTCAAATTAAGACAGGAGTCATCTAACTGTTGACTCTTGACAAGGGAAATTTGAATTTCCCAATCAAGAGGCTGTAAATTCAAAAGGTCACGAGGTCATTGACTCGTATCCAGAGGAGGTTGATTTATAATGTTGTCATACATTAAGGAGATAAAGATTTTAAGTACACTTAGAGGTCCCTTAGAGTGGTTCGAAAAAAAAAAGTTGAGTCAGTCACCCCCTAGGATTAAAGATAATTCTAAAATTTTTTTTTTATTTTTTTACCACGCCTACAAATACCGCTCTTTTACTATTTTGTTCACTGTGTCGCCATTTTACATCCGATCATAACATTTTATATATCGATTTTCAGGGCTCAGTAAGGGCTATATTTCTTTCTTTGATAGTTTTTTACAACCTCGTCAATTTCTAGTCATAACTTTTTAAAATTCGAGTCGTACCCACCCTAATCAAATCGAGTAAAAATCTAGTTTTTAAAAGACGTGGTAGTAAAAAACTATCAAAGAGAGAAATGTAGCCCTTACAGAGCCGCGAACACCGATATATAAAATGTTATGATCGGATTTAAAATGGCGACACAGTGAACAAAATAGTAAAAGGGCGGTTTTGTAGGCGTGGTAAAAAAATATTTTTTGGAATTATTTTAACATTATCCTTAATCCTAGGGGGTGACTGACATAACTTTTTTTTTGTATGGAAGCCGAACCTCTCTAAGGTCCCTTCTAAGTGTGCAATAAATAGGAAAACAATGGAGTTTAAATCTATCATAGTTTACTGATTTATTTTTACCCACGCAAATACTATTCCAAGCCACTGTGCACCAGAACATAAGTGGGACAACAATTGCACTAATGATGGGTTATTCCAAACATTATTACCTCTATTGTTTGTTATGAAATGAAATTCTAGAGGGATACTGATAGCGAAATGGAATTTTGTAAATGTTTAGATATTTATTTTACTATCACGAAGACGAAGGCGAGGGGCTATTACCTTTTAGTTACTATATGAGGGAAAAAATCTCAGTTAACGGCTAGTTTTGTGCATAAGACTAAACGACACTTTATTTGGATTATCGTGATTTTATTTATATACCCTTCAATGTACTTAGATGATAAGCAACTGGGAAAGTAATGGTGTTAATAAAGTTATCTACTGTAACCCTTCTATCACATTTAGGGTTGCCAGACAAATCCTGAAAAAGCTGGACATAAGGAAAAAAAAAGCTTGACAACCCAAAAATTAGCTGGAAACAATTTTCAATAAAAAACACAAGCTACTCGCGTTTGTCGATGACATTGATATCATGGGACGCCCATTGAGCGATTTGACTGCAACCTTTTCAAGTATCGAGAAGGAATCTAATAAAATGGGTCAATGAATAAAAAAAACTGCTGGTTTGCACAAGCAGGCAATCCTCAAGAATTGGACCACACGTGATCGTTGAGAACTAAATATAACAACGAGGTTGTAAAAGAATTTCTTTACCTTGGTACCGCCGCACATTGGGGTTTTTGATGCCTAAACTGGGAATCAAATCGTGGAAGATTTCCTGGTTTCAAATTTTAAGTTTTTTTTTAATAGTCTTCCTTTAAAAAGTAAAATTAATCAATTTTATAATATACATGATTAGAATTTGTTATTTTTTATAAATTAAGGTACATAACCTTAGGTTGTTTGTATGAAAATATTATTTTTTTTTATCTCGAGGAGTGTCGGCCGGATTATTGTGTCATTTGGTGAGATACATTAACCCTGAAAATTTGAGCCAAATTGGAAAAAAGTAAATACGTGGCGCCCAAGCCCTAAAGTTGAAAAATGCGTTTACAAGGGGGAAAAATTGGTATTTTTTTCGAATTTTGCTAAATTTAAGTTTTTTGGACTATCTTTTATGAAAAAAGTGAGTATTTATTTGCAATTTGCAAATTTTTGAAAAATTTCCTATAGAAATAGGAAATTTTTGAAAAATTTCCTATAAAAATAGGAAATTTTTGAAAAATTTCCTATAAAAATAGGAAATTTTTGAAAAATTTCCTATAAAAATAGGAAATTTTTGAAAAATTTCCTATAAAAATAGGAATTTTTTGAAAAATTTCCTATAAAAATAGGAAATTTTTTAAAAATTTCCTATAAAAATAGGAAATTTTTGAAAATTTCCTATAAAAATAGGAAATTTTTGAAAAATTTCCTATAAAAATAGGAAATTTTTCAAAAATTTCCTATAAAAATAGGAAATTTTTGAAAAATTTCCTATTTTTGAAAAATTTCCTATAAAAATAGGAAATTTGTGAAAAATTTCCTATTTTTATAGGAAATTTTTCAAAAATTTCCTATTTTTATAGGAAATTTTTCAAAAATTTCCTATTTTTATAGGAAATTTTTCAAAAATTTCCTATTTTTATAGGAAATTTTTCAAAAATTTCCTATTTTTATAGGAAATTTTTCAAAAATTTCCTATTTCTATAGGAAATTTTTCAAAAATTTCCTATTTCTATAGGAAATTTTTCAAAAATTTCCTATTTCTATAGGAAATTTTTCAAAAATTTCCTATTTCTATAGGAAATTTTTCAAAAATTTGCAAATTGCAAATAAATACTCACTTTTTTCATAAAAGATAGTCCAAAAAACTTAAATTTAGCAAAATTCGAAAAAAATACAAATTTTTCCCCCTTGTAAACGCATTTTTCAACTTTAGGGCTTGGGCGCCACGTATTTACTTTTTTCCAATTTGGCTCAAATTTTCAGGGTTAATGTATCTCACCAAATGACACAATAATCCGGCCGACACTCCTCGAGATAAAAAAAAAATAATATTTTCATACAAACAACCTAAGGTTATGTACCTTAATTTATAAAAAATAACAAATTCTAATCATGTATATTATAAAATTGATTAATTTTACTTTTTAAAGGAAGACTATTAAAAAAAACTTAAAATTTGAAACCAGGAAATCTTCCACGATTTGATTCCCAGTTTAGGCATCAAAAACCCCAATGTGCGGCGGTACCAAGGTAAAGAAATTCTTTTACAACCTCGTTGTTATATTTAGTTCTCAACGATCACGTGTGGTCCAATTCTTGAGGATTGCCTGCTTGTGCAAACCAGCAGTTTTTTTTATTCATTGACCCATTTTATTAGATTCCTTCTCGATACTTGAAAAGGTTGCAGTCAAATCGCTCAATGGGCGTCCCATGATATCAATGTCATCGACAAACGCGAGTAGCTTGTGTTTTTTATTGAAAATTGTTTCCAGCTAATTTTTGGGTTGTCAAGCTTTTTTTTTTCCTTATGTCCAGCTTTTTCAGGATTTGTCTGGCAACCCTAAATGTGATAGAAGGGTTACAGTAGATAACTTTATTAACACCATTACTTTCCCAGTTGCTTATCATCTAAGTACATTGAAGGGTATATAAATAAAATCACGATAATCCAAATAAAGTGTCGTTTAGTCTTATGCACAAAACTAGCCGTTAACTGAGATTTTTTCCCTCATATAGTAACTAAAAGGTAATAGCCCCTCGCCTTCGTCTTCGTGATAGTAAAATAAATATCTAAACATTTACAAAATTCCATTTCGCTATCAGTATCCCTCTAGAATTTCATTTCATAACAAACAATAGAGGTAATAATGTTTGGAATAACCCATCATTAGTGCAATTGTTGTCCCACTTATGTTCTGGTGCACAGTGGCTTGGAATAGTATTTGCGTGGGTAAAAATAAATCAGTAAACTATGATAGATTTAAACTCCATTGTTTTCCTATTTATTGCACACTTAGAAGGGACCTTAGAGAGGTTCGGCTTCCATACAAAAAAAAAGTTATGTCAGTCACCCCCTAGGATTAAGGATAATGTTAAAATAATTCCAAAAAATATTTTTTTACCACGCCTACAAAACCGCCCTTTTACTATTTTGTTCACTGTGTCGCCATTTTAAATCCGATCATAACATTTTATATATCGGTGTTCGCGGCTCTGTAAGGGCTACATTTCTCTCTTTGATAGTTTTTTACTACCACGTCTTTTAAAAACTAGATTTTTACTCGATTTGATTAGGGTGGGTACGACTCGAATTTTAAAAAGTTATGACTAGAAATTGACGAGGTTGTAAAAAACTATCAAAGAAAGAAATATAGCCCTTACTGAGCCCTGAAAATCGATATATAAAATGTTATGATCGGATGTAAAATGGCGACACAGTGAACAAAATAGTAAAAGAGCGGTATTTGTAGGCGTGGTAAAAAAATAAAAAAAAAATTTTAGAATTATCTTTAATCCTAGGGGGTGACTGACTCAACTTTTTTTTTTCGAACCACTCTAAGGGACCTCTAAGTGTACTTAAAATCTTTATCTCCTTAATGTATGACAACATTATAAATCAACCTCCTCTGGATACGAGTTTGAAAAATTTCCTATTTTTGAAAAATTTCCTATAAAAATAGGAAATTTGTGAAAAATTTCCTATAAAAATAGGAAATTTGTGAAAAATTTCCTATAAAAATAGGAAATTTTTGAAAAATTTCCTATAAAAATAGGAAATTTTTGAAAAATTTCCTATAAAAATAGTAAATTTTTGAAAAATTTCCTATAAAAATAAGAAATTTTTGAAAAATTTCCTATAAAAATAGGAAATTTTTGAAAAATTTCCTATAAAAATAGGAAATTTTTGAAAAATTTCCTATAAAAATAGGAAATTTTTGAAAAATTTCCTATAAAAATAGGAAATTTTTGAAAAATTTCCTATAAAAATAGGAAATTTTTTAAAAATTTCCTATAAAAATAGGAAATTTTTTAAAAATTTCCTATTTTTGAAAAATTTCCTATAAAAATAGGAAATTTTTTAAAAATTTCCTATAAAAGTTTTTGAAAACTTTCCTATATAAAAGGATTTTTTTTTTAATTTCCTATATACATAGGAAATTTTTTAAAAATTTCCTAATTCTAACCTATTGGTGAGGGGTATAAGTAATTTTTTGACTCACCCTAATGTTTATGTTTATCCTAAACGAAATGGACATTCTTTATCTTATACAAATAATTGAAACCTAAAGTAAATGATTTAAAAAATGCTTATCAACAAATTATTGTGCGAGTTATACATACAAATTTTGCCTGTATCAATTAAATTTTTCAACGAACAAAGTCAAAGACTTTAGTCGCATATACTCATCGCACTCAAATCTAGCTCAGCTTGAAATCAGTCTTGAGACTAGCGTCCAGAAGTGCTGAACGATAATTAAACAAAAAACCGGAACGAAAAATATAATAATTTTTGCAATTGTATTTAATAAAACGATTTTTTTTATAATAAAAAAATACTAAACCAAAGAAATAAATTTATGACATATTTCGAAAACATATTGAGAATATAGAGGCATTCATTTAATTTAAATTTTATGTTGTCAAAAAAATATAAAATTTAATAGTGATAAGAATTTAGTGGTGACGGTGATGGATTTCCTTGTTTTCAAAAAATATTGTCTAAACCTTTAGAAAAAAAATATTAAAAAAAAAATTTGATAAAGAAAGTTTTAACTACTTGTATTTAAATAAAATTGAATTTTAAAAGCTCTTGAATACAGTGCAATTGCCAACTGTTATACACTCCCCCACTGTGTATAACAGTTTGATAACGCTTATGTTTTGCTAGTACAAAAACATCCAATATCTCTTTCTCTCTCGCCGGCTCTATTTTTCTTATCAGTTCAACTGCATAAAACCCAACTTTAAAATATAAAATAAAAAAAATATAATTAAGTAAAAAATTCATATAAATTACAGGTGCTTTTTGCCGATTTCATTCATTAAATGCTCGTTTACCTCCAGACGAGCATAACTACAAGTTCGCGAGTGTAACAAATATTTTAAATTTAAAACTTAAAGGCTTAAGTTATAAGAAATGTTTCAAAACTTTTTAAAAATCCTCTTGTTTGGTATAACATTAAATCATATAGCCTGGGCTTTGGAAAATGGCTTGGCGCGTACTCCGCCCATGGGCTGGATGCATTGGGAAAGATTTCGCTGTATAACAGATTGTAAAAAATATCCAGATGAATGTATTAGGTAAATATTTATTATAAAGTTATTTCAATCATAAAGCGATAAGGAAAGTTTAATAGTATCTAAAGTGGCTATACAAGGTTTTGACCGTGTTTTCTCGACATATATTTGTTTAAATAAGAAATTTTTGAAAATTTTCCTATAAAAATAAGAAATTTTTGAAAAATTTCCTAAAAAAATAAGAAATTTTTGAAAAATTTCCTAAAAAAATAAGAAATTTTTGAAAAATTTCCTATAAAAATAAGAAATTTTTGAAAAAATTTCCTATAAAAATAAGAAATTTTTGAAAAATTTCCTATAAAAATAAGAAATTTTTGAAAAATTTCCTATAAAAATAAGAAATTTTTGAAAAATTTCCTATAAAAATAAGAAATTTTTGAAAAATTTCCTATAAAAATAAGAAATTTTTGAAAAATTTCCTATAAAAATAAGAAATTTTTGAAAAATTTCCTATAAAAATAAGAAATTTTTGAAAAATTTCCTATAAAAATAAGAAATGTTTGAAAAATTTCCTATAAAAATAAGAAATTTTTGAAAAATTTCCTATAAAAATAAGAAATTTTTGAAAAATTTCCTATAAAAATAAGAAATTTTTGAAAAATTTCCTATAAAAATAAGAAATTTTTGAAAAATTTCCTATAAAAATAAGAAATTTTTGAAAAATTTCCTATAAAAATAAGAAATTTTTGAAAAATTTCCTATAAAAATAAGAAATTTTTGAAAAATTTCTTAAAAAAACAAGAAATTTTTGAAAAATTTCTTTAAAAAATAAGAAATTTTTGAAAAATGTCTTAAAAAAATAAGAAATTTTTGAAAAATTTCTTTAAAAACTAAGAAATTTTTGAAAAATTTCTTAAAAAAAAAGAAATTTTTGAAAAACTTCGTATAAAAATAAGAAATTTTTAAAAAATTTTTGAAAATCTTCTTATAAAAATTAGAAATTTTTGAAAAATTTCCTATAAAAATAAGAATTTTTTTTTAAATTTCCTATAAAAATAAGAAATTTTTGAAAATTTTCATATGAAAATAAGAAATTTTCTTTAAATTTCCTTCAAAAGATGAGAAATTTTCGAAAAATTTCTTATAAAAATAAGAAATTTTTTAAAAATTTACTATAAAAATAGAAAATCTTTGAAAAATTCTTATAAAAACATTAAAAGACATTAAAAATAAGAAATTTTTGAAAAATTTTGAAAAATTTCCTAAAAATTAAGTTTTTGGAAAATTTTCTATAAAAATAAGGAATTTTTGAAAAATTTCCTATAAAAATAAGAAATTTTGTAAAGATTTCCTATAAAAATGAAAAATTTTGTAAAGATTTCCAATAAAAATAAGAAATTTTTGAAAAATTTCCAATAAAAAAAAAGAAATTTCTATAAATATAAGAAATTTTTGAATAATTTCTTATAAGAATAGGAAATTTTTGAAAAATTTCTTATAAAAACAAGAAATTTTTGAAAATTTTCTGTAAAAATAAGAAATTTTTGAAAAATTTCCTATAAAATTAAGAACTTTTTGAAAAATTTCTTATAAAAATAAAAGATTTTTAAAAATATCCCATTAAAATAAGAAGTTTTTGAAAAAATTTTCTATAAATAAAAAATTCTATAAATAAAAAAAAATATAAAAATAAGAAATTTTTTAAAAATTTTCTTATAAATTTTCTAAAAAATTTTCTATAAAAAATTTTTTTTTGAAAAATTTCTTATAAAAATAAGAAATTTTTGAAAAATTTTCTATCAATAATAAGAAAATTTTCATTATAAGTTTGTAATTAATTTATGTAAAATCTGACACGTTATATTCGTTATATTCGATGAAAATTCCAAACATCTTCAGGGACTTGAATATTAAGTTTATTTAAATATCATTTCGTCACCTGAAATGCAAAAGTGCGTAACAAACATAAAAATAAAAATTAATTTTTTCGTTATTTTTTGTGCTCGTAGTCGAAGTAAGTCCATAATCAATCAAAAAAATCAATGCCTAATTTTTGTGTCAATTACGTCCTTTTGCATTTCAGGTGACGATTTATAAGTCTTTCTTTAAATTTGCATAAATCGTTTTAATTGTATATTCGTTATATTTGTATAAAACAATTTAATAAAAATAGTAAAAAAACAAGTAAGAAAGCGCTATAGTCGGTCAAGCCGACCATACGATACCCTTCACCACTAAGGTCAAAGGTGTTATTTTTCCTGTGTAAAGACAAATATTTGCTAAATTTTGCCATCATACAAACATTTTCTCAAAACTTATATATTCAACCTGTTTCCGTCATTTGGACTTATATGAGAGCTAGGGTCAAATGTGGACCGATTATCTCGAAATTTGGCAGATTGATTACAGTTGTTACAAAAATTATGTATGCAAAAAATAGACTCAAAATTTCCATTATCTTTAGATTTACGAGCGTTTTAGTGATTTTTTGTCTCATTTAGTGCGTTTTTAAAGAAGAATTTGTATGGGAGCTATGGTCAAATGTGGACCGATTTCAACAAAATTTGGTACAGTGATTAAAGTTGACATAAGCAGTATTAAATTTCATGAAAAAATATTGATTTTTGTGGCCAATATAGCAATTCCGGGAAGTGGGACCTATGGGAGGTACCAGAAATAATGGACCGATTTTGACAAATTTCAATAGCCATGGTCCCATTATAAAAAAAAATGATCTGCGCCAAATTTCATCAAATTATCTTTAGAATTGCGACCTGTAGTTTGATTACAAGGTTTACATGGGGGTCCAGCCAGCCAGCAAGACGGACGGACGGACGGACGGACGGACATCGCTAAATCGACTCAGAAAGTGATTCTAAGCCTATTGGTATACTAAAAGGTGGGTCTAAGACAAATATTTCTATGCGTTACAAACATCAGCACAAACTTATAATACCCTTTCCACCTATGGTGGTGAAGGGTATAATTAAGTAAGAGCCTAAGTATTATTATCGTTGAAAGCCTATCACATAATACCTAATCCTACTGGGGTCAAATGTGGTACTTTCAAACTTTGACAGTCATCTTGTTGAAGCTACATCTTTCAAGTTAGTTGTAGTCAGTCTTGCAAAATCATCATTGATATATATACGAATACACTGCGTTGCATAGTTTTAATTAAACACATTATAGATCAGTCCCAACATGTTTAACAGAGGGTCCAGTGGCTTGGTTGGTAAGAATGTCGACTACTTAGCATAACCTAACATATTCTGCCTAGGTTTGAGCCCAAGTCACGGCAAACATCAATTTCTGTAAATGTTAATTTCTATATAAATTTCGATAGAGGATGCTCTGATAATCCTCTATCGAAGGTAAGCCCTACAGCATTAACATGCCGTCGATGTAAAACAAATAAACTTGGCTATAGAACAAAAACTTAAATAATGCGTCTTTCTAATAAAAGTTAGCCCAGAAGTGGGCAAAATATTATTGAATTTTGGTTGGGGAACGAAAGCACAACGGGCCCAATGTTTTTGACCACTTTGTATAGGTTGATCTTATCAAAATTTTAACCAGATTATTTTCCCCCTAATTCTAGCGAACAACTTTTCAAACGTACCACTGATCTTTTAGTAGATGAAGGATATCTAGCGGCCGGCTATGAATATGTTATAATCGATGACTGTTGGTTGGAGAAGGACAGAGATAACGTTACCGATCGTCTAGTAGAAGATATCTTAAGATTTCCCAATGGTCTCAATCATTTGGCCGATTATGTGAGTTCAAAAAAAAAAAAAAATACTTTTAGTTTTTATAATGTTTATAACTTTAAATTCCTATTTAGATCCATAATAGAGGTGCTAAATTCGGTTTGTATCAAGACTATGGCACAAATACCTGTGCCGGATATCCGGGTGTCATAAAACATATGGCATTGGATGCCCAAACCTTTGCCGAATGGGATGTAGATTATGTAAAATTGGATGGATGTTATGCGGATATTAATGAAATGGATAAGGGTTATCCGGAATTTGGTAGACTGTTGAATCGTACTGGTAGACCCATGGTTTATTCCTGCAGCTGGCCTGTTTATCAAGAGTATGAGGGAAAACTGGTAAGCGATTTCTTGAGTTTTGGAAAAAATTTGATTAGTTATGACAATGTTTTGCCTTTCTGCAGCCTAATTATGAAGCTTTAAAGGAACACTGTAATTTATGGCGTAACTGGAATGATATTGATGATTCTTTCGAATCGGTGGCTCAGATTATGGACTATTTTGCCAAAAATCAAGATCGAATTCAACCACATGCTGGACCGGGACACTGGAATGATCCGGATATGGTAAGACATTTACTTAACTCATCTGTTATACACAAATTTATTTTGAAGAAAAATGTGTTATATTTACACAAATTTTTCTAAAGAAAAATCTGTTATACACAAATTTTTCTATAGAAAAATTACTTATACACAAATTTTTCTATAGAAAAATGTGTTATACACAAATTTTTCTATAGAAAAATGTGTTATACACAAATTTTTCTATAGAAAAATGTGTTATACACAAATTTTTCTATAGAAAAATGTGTTATACACAAATTTTTCTATAGAAAAATGTATTATACACAAATTTTTCTATAGAAAAATCTGTTATACACAAATTTTTCTATAGAAAAATCTGTTATACACAAATTTTTCTATAGAAAAATCTGTTATACACAAATTTTTCTATAGAAAAATCTGTTATACGCAAATTTTTCTATAAAAAAATTTGTTATACACAAATTTTTCTATAGAAAAATCTGTTATACACAAATTTTTCTGTAGAAAAATCTGTTATACACAAATTTTTCTATAGAAAAATCTGTTATACACAAATTTTTCTATAGAAAAATCTGTTATACACAAATTTTTCTATAGAAAAATCAGTTATACACAAATTTTTCTATAGAAAAATCTGTTATACACAAATGTTTCTATAGAAAAATCTGTTATACACAAATTTTTCTATAGAAAAATCTGTTATACACAAATTTTTCTATAGAAAAATCTGTTATACACAAATTTTTCTATAGAAAAATCTGTTATACACAAATTTTTCTATAGAAAAATCTGTTATACACAAATTTTTCTATAGAAAAATCTGTTATACACAATTTTTTCTATAGAAAAATCTGTTATATACAAATTTTTCTATAGAAAAATCTGTTATACACAAATTTTTCTATAGAAAAATCTGTTATACACAAATTTTTCTATAGAAAAATCTGTTATACACAAATTTTTCTATAGAAAAATCTGTTATACACAAATTTTTCTATAGAAAAATCTGTTATACACAAATTTTTCTATAGAAAAATCTGTTATACACAAATTTTTTTTTGAAAAATCTGTTATACACAAATTTTTCTATAGAAAAATCTGTTATACACAAATTTTTCTATAGAAAAATCTGTTATACACAAATTTTTCTATAGAAAAATCTGTTATACACAAATTTTTCTATAGAAAAATCTGTTATACACAAAATTTTCTATAGAAAAATCTGTTATACACAAATTTTGCTATAGAACAATCTGTTATACACAAATTTTTCTATAGAAAAATCTGTTATACACAAAGTTTCTGAAGAAATATCTGTTATACACAAATTTTTCTATAGAAAAATGTGTTATACACAAATTTTTCTATAGAAAAATCTGTTATACACAATTTTTCTATAGAAAAATCTGTTATACACAAATTTTTCTATAGAAAAATCTATTATACACACATTTTTCTATAGAAAATCTATTATACACAAATTTTTCTATAGAAAAATCTGTTATACACAAATTTTTCTATAAAAAAAATCTGTTATACACAAATTTTTCTATAGAAAAATCTGTTATACACAAATTTTTCTATAGAAAAATCTGTTATACACAAATTTTTCTATAAAAAAATCTGTTATACACAAATTTTTTTATAGAAAAATCTGTTATACACAAATTTTTTTATAGAAAAATCAGTTATACACAAATTTTTCTATAGAAAAATCTGTTATACACAAATTTTTCTATAGAAAAATCTGTTATACACGAATTTTTCTATAGAAAAATCTGTTATACACAAATTTTTCTATAGAAAAATCTGTTATACACGAATTTTTCTATAGAAAAATCTGTTATACACAAATTTTTCTATAGAAAATTCTGTTACAAGCAAAAGTTTTCTAAAAAAATCATAAATAAAATAATTTTTTTTATTTTCCAGTTAATTTTGGGCAATTATGGTTTATCTTACGATCAAAGCAAATTGCAAATGGCAGTCTGGTCCATTCTGGCTGCTCCTTTGATAATGTCAAACGATTTGGCCACCGTGAGACCTGAAATTAAAGATATTTTACAAAATAAGTAAGTGAATAAATTGTTAATTGTTTAATTTTTTTAAATATAAATTTCGATTATTTGATAGATATATAATCGCAGTCGATCAGGATCCCTTGGGCATTCAGGGTCGTCGTATTTTATTAAAGAATAAAATTGAGGTAAGTTTTCAGAAATATTCAAATTTTAAAAATGAATAACATTGTTTTTCCATATCAGGTTTGGTCCCGCCCCATAACACCTGTGGTGGGCAACAATCAGTACTCTTATGCTGTGGCCTTTGTCAGTCGTCGTGCAGATGGCGCTCCTTATGCCATTAAATTTAAGTTGAGCGATTTAAATTTAAACAATAAACAGGGCTATTCGGTTACGGTAAGTGTTGAGTGTTTTCACTGAAAACTTTAGAAGAAATTTGAAGCTATTTTTTTGATATATTAAAATATAATTTGTTTATTTTATACATTAGGACCTTTATGATAATAACAAAAATATTGGAACTTATAAGCCAGGACATGCCTTTCTAACTCGTGTTATACCCAATGGTAAGTAAACATATACTTTGTGTAGGGTGTTACTATTTTTAATTTTCTTTAAATTACTTAAATTTGTTAAAAAATATGTATTCTAAAATATTAACCCCCTAATTCATAAATGATTTATAAAATTATCAAAGGCTTAGGAATTTTATATGGAAAATTTAATTATAGGCTTGTCATAATTACGTTTTTCTTTTATGAATAAGAACTTTTAAGAATTTCATTTACGTTCTTTTATTTCTCCAGGTGTCAACTTTTACAAATTCACTGCTTTAAACTGAAAATGGATCCATGCCGGAAAATACATTTGTACCATTAATTTAGTTTTGTATTATAATAAATATTATTAATAAAATCTTTAAAAAAATACATACTTAAAGTATGAATGAAATAAGTCTTTGGTTTTATTAAACAAAGTGGATATTTTATAAAAAATTTTCAATATAACAATTTTTTTCATAAAATTTTTATAGAAAATTTAGGTATTAAAATTTGTATACAAATTTAAATACCGAAATTAAATTTTTTATAAAAATTTTTGATATTCAAATTTTTTATAAAAATTTTTGATATTAATTTTTTTTATCAAAAATTTTTGATATTAAAATATTTTATAGAAAATTTTCGTTAATAAAATTTTTTAAAGAAAATTTTCGATACTAAAATTTTTTAAAGAAAATTTTTGGCATTAAAATTTTTTATAGAAAATTTTCGTTATTAAAATTTTTAAGAAAATTTTCGATATTACAATTTTTTATAGAAAATTTTCGTTATTAAAATTTTTTATTGAAAATTTTAGGTATTAAAATTTTTTTATCGAAAATTTTTGGTATTCAATTTTTTTATAAGGAATTTTTAATATTAAAATTTTTTATAGGAAATTTTCAATATAAAATTTTTTTAAAGGTATTTAAATTTTTTTGGTATTTAAATTTTTTATAGAAAATTTTTGATACTAAAATTTTTTATAGAAAATTTTGGGTATAAACATTGTTTATAGAAAATTTTGTATTGAAAATTTTTGATATTCAAATTTTTCATAGAAAATTTTCGGTATTAAAATTTTTTATAGAAAATTTTCGATATTAAAATTTTTTATAGAAAATTTTCGTTATTAAAATTTTAAATAGAAAGTTATCGATATTAAAATCTTTTATAGAACAATTTCAATATTAAAATTGTTTATTATAGAAAATTTTCGATATTAAAATTTTTTTATACAAAATATTTGAAATTAACATTTTTTCAAAGAATATTTTTGACATTAAAAATTTTTTATAGAAAATTTTCGAAATTAAAATATTTATGTAGAAATTTTTCGATGTTAAAATTTTTTATAGAAAATTTTCGATATTAAAGTTTTTAATAGAAAATTCTGGATATTAAAATTTTTTAAGGAAAATTTCGGTACTAAAATTGTTTATAGGAAATTTTCGGTATTAAAATTTTTTATAGAAAATTTTCGGATTTAAAATTCTTTTATCGAAAAATTTTAATATTAAAACTTTTTATAGAAAAATTTCGTTATTAAAATTTTTTATAGAAAATTTTATGCATTAAAACTTTTTTATCGAAAATTTTATGCATTAAAACTTTTTTATCGAAAATTTTTTATTGAAAATTTTTAATATTAAATTTTTTTTTTAAATTTTAGGTATTAACTTTTTTTATAGAAAATTTTCGATATTAAAATTTAATTGTAGAAAATTTTCGATATTAAAAATATTTATTGACAATTTTTCGATATCAAAATTTTTCATAGAAAATTTTCGTTTTTAAAAAATTTAATAAAAAGTTGTCGATTCTAAAATCTTTTATAGAACATTTCCAATATTAAAATTTTTTGATATAGAAAATTTTCGATATTAAAATTTTTTGATACAAAATTATTGAAATTAAAAATTTTTTTAAAAAAATGTTTGATATTAAAATTTTTTTATAGAAAATTTTCGAAATTAAAATGTTTTTATAGAAATTTTTCGATATTAAAACTTTTTAAAAATTTTTGACATTAGAAAATTTTTCACGTTAGAAAATTTTTGGTATTAAATTTTTTAAAGAAAATTTTCAATAATAAAGTCTTATTTAGAAAATTTTCGAATTTTAAATCTTTTATAAAAAATTTTTGATACATATTAAAATTTTTTATAGAAAATTTTAATATTAAAATTTTTAATAGAAAATTTTTGATAAAAATTTTTGGTATAAAAATTATCAATATTAAAATTTTTTTATATACAATTTTTGGTATTAAAATTTTTATAGAAATATTTCGTATTTAAAATCTTTTATAAAGATTTTCGAAATTAATTTTTTTTACAGATAATGTACGATATACAAATCTTTTATAGAAAATTTTCGGCATTAAAATCTTTTATTAAAAATTTTCGATATTAATTTTTTTTTATATAAAATTTTCGGTATAAAATATTTTTAAAAATTTTTTATAGAATTTTTTTTAAATTTTTTATAGAAAATTTTCGATATTAACATTTTTATGTAGAAAATTTTCGTTATTAAAATTTTTTATAGGAAATTTTTAGTATTAAATTTTTTTATAGAAAATTTTCGATATTAAGATTTTTTATAGAAAATTTTTGGTATTTAATATTTTTAAAAATTTAATAGAAAATTGTGATATTAAAGTTTTTTTATAGGAAATTTTCATAGAAAATTTTTAATATTAAAATTTTTATAGAAAATTTCGGATATTATAATTTTTTATCGAAAATTTTCGATATTAGTTTTTTTTTTATAGAAAATTTACGATATTTAAATCTTTTATAGAAATTTTTTGGTATTAAAATTTTTTTGTAGAAAATTTTCGATATTAAAATTTTTTTTATAGAAAATTTTCGTTACTAAAATTTTTACAGAAAATGTTTGGTATTAAAATTTTTACAGAAAATTTTTGGTATTAAAATTTTTACAGAAAATTTTTGGTATTAAAATTTTTACAGAAAATTTTTGGTATTAAAATTTTTAATAGAAAATTTTTGGTATTAAAATTTTTTATAGAAAATTTTCAATATTACAATTTTTTTTATAGAAAGTTTTTATAATTAAAATTTTTATAGAAAATTTTCGCTATTTAAATTTTTTGTAATAAATGTCCAGTATTATATTTTTATAAAAATTTTTCGATATTATATTTTTGTATAAAAAATTTTGATATTAAATTTCTTTTTAGAAAATTTTCGATATAAATTTTATTTATAGAAAATTTTCGGTATTAAAATTATTTATAGAAAATTTTCGGTATTAAAATTATTTATAGAAAAATTTTGTTATTTAAAAAGTTTTATGGAAATTTTTCGTTATTAAAATTTTTAAAAGACAATTTTTTATATTAAGATTTTTTATAGGAAATTTTAAATATTAAAATTTTTTTATAGGAAATTATCAGTAATAAAATTTTTATAGAATATTTGCGATATTAAAATTTTTTTATTGAAAATTTTTGATATTAAAATTAAATTTTTTAAAGGAAATTTTTATAGAAATTTTTTGATATCAAAATTTTTTTGTAGTAAATTTTCGATATTAAATTTTTTTAGAAAATATTCGTTATTAAAATTTTTTATAGAAAATTTTTGTTATTAATATTTTTTATAGAAAATTTTGATATTAAATTTTTTTGATAGAAAATTTCAATAATAAAATTTTAAGTCTTTATAAAAATAAGGTCTTAAAATTTGAATGGGTACTTTTTGATATGGAGATTTCTAAGTTACCCTTTACTGAAATTTAGCTTAAGTCGAGTTAAGAACTTTTTCCTTTTTGCCACAGATATATTTAACTCAAACAATTATTAAATTTTTTTTATAAAATTTGACAGTACAAAAAATCGTTATTTCTTTATAATCAGATGGCGCCAAATGCGCGTTTTGTAATAAAATAATCAATCAAAAATAATTAATCAAAATTACATTTACAGTAAAATCTTTTTTTAGACGATAGGTACGTTCCTAAGAAAACCATGTAAATCACTTTAATTTGGGGATCTGTTCCGTAACTTAAAAAAATCGTGTAAAATAAAAAAAAAAAAAAAATTCAAATATTTTTTAAAAAACCGACGCAGAAATTACTGAATGTCGAATGGAACTCTAATTGTTCTTATTCTCGCTTCGTTTAAACCAAAAGCTCTGCCAACAGATTTTGAACCTTCGCTACTTCTTTTGGAATCCATGTTAAATCGATAAAAAAAATTGCAAAAAAAAATTTTAAATTTCTTGATGAACCGTGTTATTTTAATAACGTGCAAAAAAAGACCGTGAAAAAAAACATTTTACTCTACCTATAAAAGAAAGAAAAATCTAAAATCAAACATTTTTTTTTACATTTTTATCATTCTAAGTGAAGATATAAAATGAATTGAGTTCTAAAATCTAATATTAGTAACAAAAGTAAAGTAATTGCATTACAATGGAAAATTCTTCATATTTATGGGTAACATTCATAGTCTGGCTAATAACCAACTGCTTATCTCTGCCCATTTGTAATAACCATGAGATGGATCCTGAGTTAACTGGTGGCTTTTTCGGTGGTGACATGATTATACCACAAATTCGCAATGGTATATTGAATCCGGCAAGAAGATGGCCTCTCGGAGAGGTATATTATAGCATAAATGTTAGATGTAGTAAGTAAAAATTTAAGCATTTAAATTTTTTTTTTATAGAAAATTTTCGATGATAAAATTTTTTATATAGAAAATTTTCGATATTAAGATCTTCTACAGAAAATTTTCGATATTAAAATTTTTTATAAAAATTTTCCTTTTATAAAATTTTTATAGAAAATTTTCGATTATAAAATTTTGTTAAGAAAATTTTCAGTTTTAAAATTTTTTATAGAAATTTTTCGTTTTTAAAATTGCTTATAGAAAATTTTCGATACTAAAATTTTTTATAGAAAACTTTCGATACTAAAATTTTTTATAGAAATCTTTCGATATTCATTTTTTATAGACAATTTTCGTTATTCAAATTTTTAATAGAAAATTTTTGGTATTAAAATTTTGTATAGAAAATTTCCAGTTTTAAAATTTTTTATAGAAAATTTTTGTTATTAAAATTTTTAATAGAAAATTTTCGATGTTAAAATTTTTAATAGAAAACTTTAATGGTAAAATTTTTTGGTAAAAGTTTTCGGTGTTAAAATTTTTTAGTGAAAATTTTCGATGTTTAAGACTTTTACTTAAAGTCTCTTGTAGAAAATTTTCGCTATTAAAATTTTTTATAGAAATTTTTCGTCATTAAAATTTTTAATAGAAAATTTTAGTTATTAACATTTTTTATAGAAAATTTTCGATATTAAAATTTTTTATAGAAAATTTTCGATTATAAAATTTTTTAAAGAAAATTTTCACTATTAAAATCTTTATAGAAAATTTTCGATATTAAAATTTTTTTTTATAAAAAACTTTCGATATTAAATTTTCTTATAGAAAATTTTCGATGTTAAAATTTTTTATAATAAATTTTCGGTGTTAAAATTTTTTATAGAAAATTTTTGATGTTTATAGAAAATTTTCGATGTTAAATTTTTTATAGAAAATTTTTGATATTAAAATCGTTTATAGATTTTTTCGATGTTAAAAATTTTTATAGAAAAAACAGAAACTTGTCAAAACAAAAATCTTTGTCTTCATTACCAGCTGACAGTTGGTTAAAGTACAAAGTAAATGTAGATTAATAAAGGATAGGAATACAAAACATAAAGGAAAAAACTATGGTGGATAAGTTCGTCTAACTGAATCGATTACATGATCATAGGTGAAATAGAAATGAGGGTTAATATAATTCTCGTTTTCAATTTCGCTTAAGAATTCAGTTAAATAGATGATCTTAACTACTGGCATCTAACAGTTGGTGACACAGTGTGCTGATGAAGTCCGTAGCGGGACAGAAAATGCAGCATTCCACACTGCTAAGTGTCACATAGTTTTTTCAGTATTCTTAAAAAATTATTAATCTAATTTAAAAATTATTAAAATTAAAAATAAAAATTTATGATATGAACCTGAGCCCGGATTCGAACCCACAACCTCTTAACGAAAATTTTCGATGTTAAAATTTTTTAAAGAAAATTTTCGATGTTAAAATTTTTTTTAGAAAATTTTCGATGTTAAAATTTTTTATAGAAAATTTTCGATGTTAAAATTTTTTATAGAAAATTTTCGATGTTTAAATTTTTTATAGAAAATTTTCGATGTTAAAATTTTTTATAGAAAATTTTCGATGTTAAAATTTTTTATAGAAAATTTTCGATGTTAAAATTTTTTATAGAAAATTTTCGATGTTAAAATTTTTTATAGAAAATTTTCGATGTTAAAATTTTTTATAGAAAATTTTCGATGTTAAAATTTTTTATAGAAAATTTTCGATGTTAAAATTTTTTATAGAAAATTTTCGATGTTGAAATTTTTTATAGAAAATTTTCGATGTTGAAATTTTTTATAGAAAATTTTCTATAAAAAATTTTCGATGTTAAAATTTTTTATAGAAAATTTTCGATGTTAAAATTTTTTAAGAAAATTTTCGATGTTAAAATTTTTTATAGAAAATTTTCGATATTAAAATTTTTTATAGAAAATTTTGAATGTTAAAATTTTTTATAGAAAATTTCGATGTTAAAATTTTTTATAGAAAATTTTCGATGTTAAAATTTTTTATAGAAAATTTTCGATGTTAAAATTTTTTATAGAAAATTTTCGATGTTAAAATTTTTTATAGAAAATTTTCGATGTTAAAATTTTTTATAGAAAATTTTCGATGTTAAAATTTTTTATAGAAAATTTTCGATGTTAAAATTTTTTATAGAAAATTTTCGATGTTAAAATTTTTTATAGAAAATTTTCGATGTTAAAATTTTTTATAGAAAATTTTCGATGTTAAAATTTTTTATAGAAAATTTTCGATGTTAAATTATTTTATAGAAAATTTTCGATGTTAAAAGGTTTTATAGAAAATTTTCGATGTTAAAATTTTTTATAAAAAATTTTCGTTATTAAAATTTTTTATAGAAAATTTTCGATGTTAAAATTTTTTATAATAAATTTTCGGTGTTAAAATTTTTTATAGAAAATTTTTGATGTTTATAGAAAATTTTCGATGTTAAATTTTTTATAGAAAATTTTTGATATTAAAATCGTTTATAGATTTTTTCGATGTTAAAAATTTTTATAGAAAAAACAGAAACTTGTCAAAACAAAAATCTTTGTCTTCATTACCAGCTGACAGTTGGTTAAAGTACAAAGTAAATGTAGATTAATAAAGGATAGGAATACAAAACATAAAGGAAAAAACTATGGTGGATAAGTTCGTCTAACTGAATCGATTATATGGTCATAGGTGAAATAGAAATGAGGGTTAATATAATTCTCGTTTTCAATTTCGCTTAAGAATTCAGTTAAATAGATGATCTTAACTACTGGCATCTAACAGTTGGTGACACAGTGTGCTGATGAAGTCCGTAGCGGGACAGAAAATGCAGCATTCCACACTGCTAAGTGTCACATAGTTTTTTCAGTATTCTTAAAAAATTATTAATCTAATTTAAAAATTATTAAAATTAAAAATAAAAATTTATGATATGAACCTGAGCCCGGATTCGAACCCACAACCTCTTAACGAAAATTTTCGATGTTAAAATTTTTTATAGAAAATTTTCGATGTTAAAATTTTTTTTAGAAAATTTTCGATGTTAAAATTTTTTATAGAAAATTTTCGATGTTAAAATTTTTTATAGAAAATTTTCGATGTTTAAATTTTTTATAGAAAATTTTCGATGTTAAAATTTTTTATAGAAAATTTTCGATGTTAAAATTTTTTATAGAAAATTTTCGATGTTAAAATTTTTTATAGAAAATTTTCGATGTTAAAATTTTTTATAGAAAATTTTCGATGTTAAAATTTTTTATAGAAAATTTTCGATGTTAAAATTTTTTATAGAAAATTTTCGATGTTAAAATTTTTTATAGAAAATTTTCGATGTTAAAATTTTTTATAGAAAATTTTCTATAAAAAATTTTCGATGTTAAAATTTTTTATAGAAAATTTTCGATGTTAAAATTTTTTAAGAAAATTTTCGATGTTAAAATTTTTTATAGAAAATTTTCGATATTAAAATTTTTTATAGAAAATTTTGAATGTTAAAATTTTTTATAGAAAATTTCGATGTTAAAATTTTTTATAGAAAATTTTCGATGTTAAAATTTTTTATAGAAAATTTTCGATGTTAAAATTTTTTATAGAAAATTTTCGAGTTAAAATTTTTTATAGAAAATTTTCGATGTTAAAATTTTTTATAGAAAATTTTCGATGTTAAAATTTTTTTATAGAAAATTTTCGATGTTAAAATTTTTTATAGAAAATTTTCGATGTTAAAATTTTTTATAGAAAATTTTCGATGTTAAAATTTTTTATAGAAAATTTTCGATGTTAAATTATTTTATAGAAAATTTTCGATGTTAAAAGGTTTTATAGAAAATTTTCGATGTTAAAATTTTTTATAAAAAATTTTCGTTATTAAAATTTTTTATAGAAAATTTTCGATGTTAAAATTTTTTATAGAAAATTTTCGATGTTAAAATTTGTTATAGAAAATTTTCGATGTTAAAATTTTTTATAGAAAATTTTCGATGTTACAATTTTTTATAGAAAATTTTCGATGTTAAAATTTTTTATAGAAAATTTTCGATGTTAAAATTTTTTATAGAAAATTTTCGATGTTAAAATTTTTTATAGAAAATTTTCGATGTTAAAATTTTTTATAGAAAATTTTCGATGTTAACATTTTTTATAGAAAATTTTCGATGTTAACATTTTTTATAGAAAATTTTCGATGTTAAAATTTTTTGTAGAAGATTTTCGATGTTAAAATTTTTTATAGAAAATTTTCGATGTTAAAATTTTTTATAGAAAATTTTCGATGTAAAAATTTTTTATAGAAAATTTTCGATGTTAAAATTTTCTATACCTAAATTTTTATAATAACCATTTTTTGCAGATCAAACTCAAAGAGATATTATTTTAAATTCAATGCGGGCAGTTGAAAATGTCAGCTGTATACGATTTTATGAGGCCAATGTTATTCAAAATCCCAACTATGTCGAATTTCTTTGTGATGGTGTAGGCTGTAACTCCAAAGTTGGATATCAAGCAGAAAAGCAGCTAATTAATTTGGAACCCCCCTGCTTTAAAGTACCCGGGAAAATTACACACGAAATTTTGCACTGTCTCGGATTTTTTCATCAGCACATGGTCTTTGATCGCGATGACTACGTTGAGATTATGTTTGAAAATATCAGGGCTGATGCAGTAAATTTCTTTCGAATAATAGATAATACCACGGCCACGAGTTATAATACGCCATACGACTATGAAAGTATAATGCATTATGGTCCATACGCATTCTCGAGTAATGGTTTAGCTACAATTGTGCCTAAGCAGCCAAATGTGACCATTGGTCAACGAAATTATATAAGTCGCCTTGATGCTTGCAAAATCAATAGAATGTACGAATGTAATTTTAACGAAACAATTTGTAATTCATAGGAATATTATGAAATTGAATAAATAAATAACCCAAAACAGTTCAAAGTTACCAAAACTCACCCAACGGTAATGCCGTACTCTGTTTTGGTTTGAGTCTTTACTTAATGATAAAAAGTAAATTTTTGAAAAATTTCCTGTAAAAATAGAAAATTTTTAAAAAATTTCCCAAAAAAAGAAAATTTTTAAAAAATTTCCCATAAAAATAGAAAATTTTTAAAAAATTTCCCATAAAAATAGGAAATTTTAAAAAAATTTCCTATAAAAATAGGAAATTTTTGAAAAATTTCCTTTAAAAAGTAAATTTTTGAAAAATTTCCTTTAAAAAGTAAATTTTTGAAAAATTTCCTTTAACAAGTAAATTTTTGAAAAATTTCCTTAAAAAAGTAAATTTTTAAAAAATTTCCAAAAGAAAATTTCCTTTAAAAAGTAAATTCTTGAGAAGTAAATTTTTGAAAAATTTCTTTCAAAAAGTAATTTTTTTAAAAATTTCCTTTAAAAAGAAAATTTAAAAAAATTTGTTTAAAAAGTAAATTTTTGAAAAATTTCCATTAAAAAGTAAATTTTTGAAAAATTTCCTTTAAAAAGTAAATTTTTGAAAAATTTCCTTTAAAAAGTAAATTTTTGAAAAATTTCCATTAAAAAGTAAATTTTTGAAAAATTTCCTTTAAAAAGTAAATTTTTGAAAAATTTCCTTTAAAAACTAAATTTTTGAAAAATTTCCTTTAAGTAAATTTTTGAAAAATTTTCTTGATTGGTAAATTTTTTCAAAATTTCCTTTGAAAATTAAGTTTTTGAAAAATTTCTTTTAAAAAGTAACTTTTTGAAAAATTTCCTTTAAAAAGTAAATTTTTGAAAAATTTCCTTTAAAAGGTAAATTTTTGAAAAATTTTCTTTAAAACGCAAATTTTTGAAAAATTTCCTTTAAAAAGTAGAATTTTGAAGATTTTCCTTTAAAAGTAAATTTTGAAAAATTTCCTTTAAAAAGTAAATTTTTAAAAAAATTCATTAAAAAGTAAATTTTAGAAAAATTTTAAAATTTTCTTTAAAAAGTAAATTTTTGAAAAATTTCCTTTAAAAATTTAAATTTAAAAATTTCCTTTAAAAAGTAAATTTTTGAAAAATTTCCTTTAAAAACTTAATTTTTGAAAAATTTTCTTTAAAAAGTAAATTTTTGAAAAATTTTCTTTAAAAAGTAAATTTTTGAAAAGTTTACTTTAAAAAGTAAATTTTTTATAAATTTCCTTTAAAAAGTAAATTTTTTATAAATTTCCTTTAAAAAGTAGAATTTTGAAAATTTTCCTTTAAAATTAAATTTTGAAAAATTTTCGTTAAAATGTAAATTTTTAAAAAAATTCATTAAAAAAGTAAATTTTAGAAAAATTTTTAAAAATTTCCTTTAAAAAGTAAATTTTTGAAAAATTTCCTTTAAAAATTTAAATTTAAAAATTTCCTTTAAAAAGTAAATTTTTGAAAAATTTCCTTTAAAAACTTAATTTTTGAAAAATTTTCTTTAGAAAGTAAATTTTTGAAAAATTTTCTTTAAAAAGTAAATTTTTGAAAAGTTTACTTTAAAAAGTAAATTTTTGAAAAATTTCCTTTAAAAAGTAAATTTTTTGAAAAATTTCCTTACAAAAGAAAATTTTTGAAGAATTTACTTTAAATCTTTAATCCTTTAAAAAGTAATTTTTTGCAAAATTTCCTTTAAAAAGTAAATTTTTGAAAAATTTCCTTTAAAAAGTAAATTTTTGAAAAATTTCCTTTAAAAAAGTAAATTTTTTAAAATTTCTTTTAAAAAGTAAATTTTAAAAAAAAATCCTTTAAAAAGTAAATTTTTGAAAAATTTCCTTTTTTAAAAACTAAATTTTTGAAAAATTTTCTTTAAAAACTAAATTTTGAAAAAATTTTCTTTAAAAATTATATTTTTGAAAAATTTCCTTTAAAAAGTAAATTTTTGAAAAATTTCCTTTAAAAAGTAAATTTTTGAAAAACTTCCTTTAAAAAGTAAATTTTTGAAAAATTTTCTTTAGAAAGTAAAATTTTAAAAAAATTTCCTTGAAAAAGTAAATTTTTGAAAAATTTCCTTTAAAAACTTAATTTTTGAAAAATTTTCTTTAAAAAGTAAATTTTTGAAAAATTTTCTTTAAAAAGTAAATTTTTGAAAAGTTTACTTTAAAAAGTAAATTTTTTATAAATTTCCTTTAAAAAGTAAATTTTTTATAAATTTCCTTTAAAAAGTAGAATTTTGAAAATTTTCCTTTAAAATTAAATTTTGAAAAATTTCCGTTAAAATGTAAATTTTTAAAAAAATTCATTAAAAAAGTAAATTTAAGAAAAATTTTTAAAAATTTCCTTTAAAAAGTAAATTTTTGAAAAATTTCCTTTAAAAATTTAAATTTAAAAATTTCCTTTAAAAAGTAAATTTGTGAAAAATTTCCTTTAAAAACTTAATTTTTGAAAAATTTTCTTAAAAAGTAAATTTTTGAAAAATTTTCTTTAAAAAGTAAATTTTTGAAAAGTTTACTTTAAAAAGTAAATTTTTGAAAAATTTCCTTTAAAAAGTAAATTTTTTGAAAAATTTCCTTACAAAAGAAAATTTTTGAAGAATTTACTTTAAATCTTTAATCCTTTAAAAAGTAATTTTTTGCAAAATTTCCTTTAAAAAATAAATTTTTGAAAAATTTCCTTTAAAAAGTAAATTTTTGAAAAATTTCCTTTAAAAAGTAAATTTTTGAAAAATTTCCTTTAAAAAGTAAATTTTTGAAAAATTTCCTTTAAAAAAGTAAATTTTTTAAAATTTCTTTTAAAAAGTAAATTTAAAAAAAAAATCCTTTAAAAAGTAAATTTTTGAAAAATTTCCTTTTAAAACTAAATTTTTGAAAAAATTTTTTTAAAAACTAAATTTTTGAAAAATTTTCTTTAAAAACTAAATTTTGAAAAAATTTTCTTTAAAAATTACATTTTTGAAAAATTTCCTTTAAAAAGTAAATTTTTGAAAAATTTCCTTTAAAAAGTAAATTTTTGAAAAATTTCCTTTAAAAAGTAAATTTTTGAAAAACTTCCTTTAAAAAGTAAATTTTTGAAAAATTTTCTTTAGAAAGTAAAATTTTAAAAAAATTTCCTTGAAAAAGTAAATTTTTGAAAAATTTGTTTTAAATAGTAAATTTTTGAAAAATTAAAAGTATTCCCTGTTTTCGACCTTATTTTTATTAAAACATAAAATTAACTTAAGAATTTGTTTTTATTATAAAAATTGTTATGAATTTGACTTTAGAAAAGCCTCCCCCCAATTTGCATATATAATTGTATTAATATGATTATATATTTAAATATTTCAGCCGATATCTGAAATAATAAATTTAAATTTATTTGAAAAAAACTATAGACATCAACGGAAAATTGGACTAGATCCAAACGCAAGGCGAACTCTTCTATCTGAAACAAAATATAGAGAAGGAGATTAAAGAAATAACAAATTTAATTAAAAAAGTATATAACCTTTTGATCCCGACAATCATCCCTTTCGATAAATTGCTGCAGTATAATGTAATTTTTAGTCTTGAGACGTCCGATATGATCGCATATAACAAAAAATACAGACATATGAATCATTTGCAAGATCAATATATTACCACTGAGAGTAAAGTTAAGAGGCTCTTTGATAAACCAATTAATCGATAAAAGTAGGGCAAATAACATCAGAGAACTGGTCATAAGAAAATTAAGTTGCAACCAAAATATTATGGGGCTATAGATGATATTGATTTGTTTGAGTATTTTAAAGAGACGAAAGTAGATTTGACTTATATCGGCAATCGCTGAGATATCGTGCTGCAACTGAAAGTTTAAAACCGAGAAGCATTCATATATAAAGCACATCAAGGCGGCATGATGTAACAATATGAGATGCAGAACACTCGTCATATGATAAACCATTAAAGCGTCTAAAGCTTCATAGATATTATTGAGGTCAAACATCATACAAAAAAAGACACTCAGATGGATGGTGTGCAGCACCATCACCATACAATTGAAGAACAAAAATTTCCTTGGATTTGTATCTCTAGGTAAATCCTTATAATTAATAAAGTATTCTATATAGATGAAACACATTTCTTGCAAACAATTTTCTAATAACTTATCTCGTTTTGAACGCATTACAATGATCACCGAGACCACTACTATCCTGGTAACCAAAATATTTGCATATGTGAAAATTACTACAAAATCAATTGCAGGCATTTCTTCAAAATCTTTTATGAAATATAAATATAGTGTAAAAAGTTTAAAAATAAGATATATAAGATTTAGAAGAATAACATAAATTTTTATGTATCTGTATAAATTTAAACGGTAGCATTTGAAGTCTATAACGATGGTTGTGTAGCCCAAAAGTATGCAATACCATTGGGTAAATTTCAATAAATAATATTTCCAGCCTTTCATTGTGCCTAATAAAGTTATACTAATAAACTAATATCAAATATAAATACAAACCTTATTAATTAGTAAATATTTGTATATCTTGTGTATTCATCATATATCCTTTAAAAGTTAGGCCATTAAGTTTGACATTTCGTTTGTAACATACATAGAAATTACATTTTTAGTCAAGAAACCTCTTTTATCATCAAATGTTTTATAGAAAACATATTCTAACGTTAAAATTTTTGTATAGAAAACCTCAACTATTCTATATATTAAATAACTTTTCTCTAGAAAACCTATTGTAAAGTCCATCATTCATGGGTAAACAGGCCTAACATCAACTTTTTTTTTAGAAAAAAAAAAGATCTAAGATCCACCTATCTATAGAAAAACTGGCCTAACGTCAACCTTTCTGCAGAAAAACAGGCCTAACGTCATTTTTTTTATTGAAAAACTGGTCTAACGTCAACTTTTCTATAGAGGAACAAAAATAATGTAAACTTTTCTAAAGAAAAACAGAAATAACGTCAACCTTTCTATAGATTTTTTTATAGAAAACTTGTCCTATCTTGAACTTTTCTGTGGAAAAGTTGTCCTATTTTGAACTTTTCTATAGAAGTCTTTTCCTATCTTGAACTTTTCTATATAAAATTTGTCCTATCTTGAACTTATCTATAGAAAACTTGTCCTGTTTTGAACTTTTCTATAGTAAACTTGTATTATCTTGAACTTTTCTATAGAAAACTTGTCCTATCTAGAACTTTTCTATAGAAAACTTGTCCTATCTTGAACTTTTCTATAAAAAACGTGTCCCATCTTAAACTTTTCTATAGAAAGCTTGTCCTATCTTGAACTTTTCTATTAAAAATCTTGTCCTATCCTGAACTTTTCTATAGAAAATTTGTCCTATCTTGAACTTTTCTATAGGAAACTTGTCCTATCTGGAACTCTTCTATACAAAACTTGCCCTATATTGAACTTTTCTACAGAAAACTTGTTCTATCTTGAACTTTTCTATAGAAAACTTGTCCTATCTTGAGCTTTTCTATAGATAACTTGTCCTATCTTGAACTTTTCTATAGAAAACTTGTCCTATCATAAACTTTTCTATAAAAAACTTGTGATATCTTGAACTTTTCTATATAAAACTTGTCCTATCTTAAACTTTTCTATAGAAAATTTGTCCTATCTTGAACTTTTCTATAGAAAACTTGTCCTATCATGAACTTTTCTATAGAAAACTTGTAATATCTAGAACTGTTCTATAGAAAACTTGTCCTATCTTGAACTTTTCTGTAAAAACTTGTCCTATCGTCAACTTTTCATTAGAAAACTTGTCCTATCGTCAACTTTTCATTAGAAAACTTGTCCTATCTTGAACTTTTCTGTAGAAAACTTGTCCTACCTAGAACTTTTCTATAGAAAACTTGTCCTATCTTTAACTTTTCTATAGACAACTTGTCCTATTTTTAACTTTTCTATAGAAAACTTGTCCTATCTTGAACTTTTTATAGAAAACTTTTCCTATCTAGAACTTTTCTATAGAAAATTTGTCCTATCTTGAACTTTTCTAAAGAAAACTTGTCCCATCTTGAACTTTTCTATGGAAAGCTTGTCCTATCTTGAACTTTTCTATAGAAAACTTGTCCTATCTTGAACTTTTCTATAGAAAACTTGTTCTATCTTGAACTTTTCTATAGAAAATTTGTCCTATTTTTAACTTTTCTATAGAAAACTTGTATTATCTTGACTTTTCTATAAAAATCTTTTCCTATCTTAAACTTTTCTATAGAAAACTTATCCTATCTTGAACTTTTCTATAGAAAACTTGTCCTATCATGAACTTTTCTTTAGAAAACTTGTAATATCTAGAACTTTTCTATAGAAAACTTGTCCTATCTTGAACTTTTCTGTAAAAACTTGTCCTATCGTAAACTTTTCATTAGAAAACTTGTCCTATCGTCAACTTTTCATTAGAAAACTTGTCCTATCTTGAACTTTTCTGTAGAAAACTTGTCCTACCTAAAACTTTTCTATAGAAAACTTGTCCTATCTTTAACTTTTCTATAGACAACTTGTAATATTTTTAACTTTTCTATAGAAAACTTGTCCTATCTTGAACTTTTTATAGAAAACTTTTCCTATCTAGAACTTTTCTATAGAAAATTTGTCCTATCTTGATTTTTTCTATAGAAAACTTGTCCCATCTTGAACTTTTCTATAGAAAGCTTGTCCTATCTTGAACTTTTCTATAGAAAACTTGTCCTATCTTGAACTTTTCTATAGAAAACTTGTCCTATCTTGAATTTTTCTATAGAAAATTTGTCCTATTTTTAACTTTTCTATAGAAAACTTGTATTATCTTGACTTTTCTATAAAAATCTTTTCCTATCTTAAACTTTTCTATAGAAAACTTGTCCTATCTTGAACTCTTCTAAAGAAAAGTTGTCCTATCGTCAGCTTTTCTATAAAAAACTTGTATTTTCTTGTCCTATCTTGAGCTTTTCTATAGCAAACTTGTCCCATCTTGAACTGTTCTGTAAAAAATTTGGCTTTTTTTGGACTTTTCTATATACAACTTGTCCTATCTTGAACTTTTCTATAGAAAACGTGTCCCATCTTTAACTTTTCTATAGAAAGCTTGTCCTGTCTTGAACTTTTCTATAGAAAACTTGTCCTATCTTGAACTTTCCTATAGAAAACTTGTCCTATCTTGAACTTTTATATAGAAAACTTGTCCTATTTTTAACTTTTCTATAGAAAACTTTTATTATCTTTTCCTATCTTGAACTTTTCTACAGAAAATTTGTTCTATCTTGAACTTTTCTATACAAAACTTGTCCTATCTTAAACTTTTCTATAGAAAATTTGTCATATCTTGAAGATTTCTACAGGAAACTTGTCCTATCTTGAACGTTTCTGTTTAAAACTTGTCATATCTTGAACTTTTCTATAGAAAACTTGTATTATCTTGACTTTTCTATAAAAATCTTTTCCTATCTTGAACTTTTCTATAGAAAACTTGTTCTATCTTGAAATTTTCTGTAGAAAACTTGTCCTATCTTGAACTTTTATATAGAAAACTTGTCCTATTTTTAACTTTTCTACAAAAAACTTGTCGTATCTTTAACTTTTCTATAGAAAACTTGTTCTATCTTGAACTTGTGTATAGAAAACTTGTCCTATCTTGAACTTGTGTATAGAAACTTGTCCTATCTTGAACTTTTCTATAGAAAACTTGTCCTGTCTTGAACTTTTCTATAGAAAACTTGTCCTATCTTGAACTTTTCTATAGAAAACTTGTCCTAATTTGAACTTTTCTATAGAAAACTTGTCCTATCTTGAACTATTCTATAGAAAACTTGTCCTATCTCGTCAAGTTTTCTTTAGAAATTATAACTCTAGTCATAATTTAATGTAGGCCTAGTTATTGCATAGGCATAGCTATAATCATAGTCTAGTTCGATTTTATTTGATTCTAAAAAATGCGCATGTTCAAAAATTAAAATTGGATTAATAATTGACACCTTTTTTTAAGTACATTATAATTTTTATAGCTTGATTTTTATCTCAAACGTTAATCCTTTATATATCATTATTTTTTATTTAGTATATTTTAACAATTTACTACAAAAATACCAGTAAAACAGTTACATTTTTATGATAGGTTAGGTTAGGTTAAGCAGGTCACTTGGGTCCTAGAAAATCGTAAATTTTTAACATTTAAAAATGTTTTACATCAATAATAAACAAATAATTTATGAAAATCTTCTTGTATAAGAATAATAAGATTCAGAGCCATTTCCGCAATCAGATCTATCAAAAGTTGCAAATTTATGTTAAACATGGCACAGATATTAATGTGTTGCTCCGATAGAGAATGCGTCAGAAAAAATAATTCAATCTGAAAAGTAAAAATTTTCTAAATAAAGAAGTTAATGTGAGCCATAATTTGAACCTCTTGATTATCACTCCAAATCTTATAATCGCACAGATATTGAGCCAATTCCTTAGAGTTTTCCTCTAGACGCTGACATATGAGAAAGTATGAAAACATATGTAGACAAATAAGGACAAAAATAAATTTATCCAAAGGAGCATCATACAAAAAGTCCTTAAATAATGATATATAAAAGGATGCAGTGGTCCAATATAGGAATAATGAATTTTCTAGCAGAAGGTAGACGAGTATAACTAATACAGCTGGACCATAAACGTAATTAACATCCTCCAAAAGTCTCGAAAGATATAAGTATATAAGAGGCAATTGTGGTTTTAGTCCAGCATTTTCTAGCTGTTTCTTTATTTGTAATAGAAAACGATTGATATAACATAAGATCAGTGAATGATATAGCATAATGAAATGTTTCATTATCATCAAATTATACTCCAAATAATAATATTTAAAATCACTAAAATCATGTTTGAAAAATAAATGAAATAATCTCAACATATAACCACTAAGACTTATTGCAGTCACCGAAAAGCTTGATAAGATTAACCAGTCCTGTTGCTCTATGTCGTTGGCCATATCTGGATATTTGTCAAAGTAGTTGCTTCTCAATTTATGTAAAAGCTTTAGCCAACCTCTCAAGACTGCATCCACTGTGGACCTTTTCAATATGACTATAGCAATTAAAATTATTCCTAAATAGTCTTTGCCAACTATGGCAAAGGACATAACGTAGTTGTTAGGATTAAACAGAGGTAAACCATAAAAGAAATCATATAGTAAAATTATTGTAAAGATGATATTTTGTAGAAATACGAAATATTTTACAAACTTGTACGATTTCACCAGTTCCGTTTCGAAGTCAAAGGACTGTGTGGTAACACCCAAATATACTCCGATATATAGAACCAAACTCAAGAGCCAGTTAAGACAACGTGTCATGCCGGTGAATGCTAATTATAAACTGAAAACGCTTTAGAACAATGAGGGAATGGGAAGTTGGCAATGGACATTATGTTTGTTTATACATAAAAATATCAGATGTTTTTAACTCCCTGAAGCATTGATCTATCTTAAGGTCAATCAATCATAATTACTATTTTCAAATGCATATTAATATAGTGTTTTTCCAGAGCCATATATAACAGCTTATATTAGAGGCAAAGACTCTATAATATAAAGATGTTGCACTAAATAATACATTTCCTTGTCGTATGGTCCATTTGAAAAGACCCATATTCTGAAACAACTAATCCGGAAACAACTAACGGAGACGATTATCCAATGAGAGAAAGCTAAGGCACACACACGTGCTCATGAAATGTATGTTAGTTTGTGCGTTTATGTGTATTTTATTGTTCTTTAATTTTTCCATAGAAATTTTTTTTTTATCAAAAATTTTTCCATAGAAAATCTATTTTATCAAAAATTATTTTATTAAAAATTTTTGCATAGAAAATTTTTTTATTAAAACTTTTTTCATAGAAAATTTTTTTATCAAAAATTTTTAAATAGAAAATTTTTTATGAAAAATTTTTTTAATAGAAAATTTTTTTATTAAAAATTTTTAAATAGAAAATTTTTTTATCCAAAATTTTTCTATAGAAAATTTAATAGAATATTTTTTAATCAAAAATTTTTTCATAGAAAATTTTTTTATTAAAAATTTTTTTATAGAAATTTTATAAAAAATGTTTCTATAGAAAATTTTTTAACAAGAATTTGTCTATAGAAAATTTTTTATGAAAAATTTTTCTATAAAAAATTTTTTATGAAAAATTTTTCTATAAAAAATTTTCCTATTAAAAATTTTTCTAACAAAATTTTTTTATCAAAAATTTTTACATAGATTTTTTATCAAAAATTTTTCTATAGACAATTTTCTTACTAAAAATTTTTCTATCGAAAAAAATTTTATATAGAAAGTTTTTTTTTTATCAAAAATTTTACTATTGACAATTTTCTTATTAAAAATTTTTCTATTGATAATTATTTACCAAAAATTTTTTTATAGAAAATTTTTTTGATAAAAAAATTTTTCTAATGAAAATTTTTTATCCAATATTTTTCTATAGAATTTTTTTTTATAAAAAATTGTCCTATAGGAAATCTTCTATCCAAAATTCTTTTATAGAAATTTTTTTGATAAAACATTTTCGATAGAAAAATTTTTAATCAAACGTTTTTCTATAGAAAATTTTTTATCCAAAATTTTTCTAAAGAAAATTTTATTATAAAAAAATTTTCTATAGAAAACTTTCTATCAAAAAATGTTTCTATAGAAAATTTTTTTATCCAAAAATTTTCCATAGAAATTTTTTTATCAAAAATGTTTCTATAAAAAAATTTTTTATCAAAAAATTTTCAATAGAAAGTTTTTTATCAAAAATTTTTCTATTAAAAAGTTTTTTATCAAAAATTGTTCTATTAAAAATTTTTTCATAGCAACATTTTCCATAGAAAATTTGTCTATAGAATTTTTTTTTATAGAAAAATTTTTCAATAGAAAATTTTTTCATTAAAAATTTTTCTATTGAAAATTTTTTTATCCAAAATTTTTTAACCAAAATTTTTTTAATAGAAAATTTTTCTATAGAAATTTTTTTTATTAAAAATTTTTCCATAGAAAATTTTTTTATCAAAAATTGTTCTATTAAAATTTTTTTATTAAAAATTTTTCTATTAAAAATTTTTTTATGAAAAATTTTTCTATAGATAATTTTTTTATCAAAAAATTTTCCATAGAAAATTTGTCTATAGAATTTTTTTTATAGAAAAATTTTTTAATAGAAAATTTTTTTTATCAAAAATTTTTCTGTTGAAAATTTTTTTATTCAAAATTTTTTTATCAAAAATTTTTTAAAAAATTTTTTTTTATCAAAAATTTTTCTATTAAAAATTTGTTTATCCAAAATTTTTCTGTAGAAAATTTTTTAACCAAAAATTTTTGAATAGAAAATTTTTCTATTGAAATTTTTGTTATTAAAAATTTTTCCGCAGAAAATTATTTTATCAAAGAATTTTTTATTAAAAATTTTTCTATTAAAAATTTTTTATCAAAAATTTTTTTATAGAATTTTTTCCATAGACAATTTTTTCCATAGAAAATTTGACTCTAGAATTTTTTTTGTAGAAAAATTTTTCAATAGAAAATTTTTCTGTTGAAAATTTTTTTATTCAAAATTTTTTAACCAAAATTTTTTTATCAAAAATTTTTCTATAGAAATTTTTTTTTTATCAAAAATTTGTCTATAGAAAATTTTTTTTATCAAAAATTTTTCTATTAATAATTTGTTAATCCAAAATTTTTCTGTAGAAAATGTTTTATCCAAAATTTTTTAACAAATTTTTTAACAAATATAGAAATTTCTTTTATTAAAAATTTTTCCATAGAAAATTATTTTATAAAAAATGTTTCTTTTAAATATTTTTTATCAAAATTTTTCTACAGAAAATTTTTTTATAAAAAATTTTTCTATAGAAAATTTTTTTTTATCAAAAATTTGTCTATAGAAAGTTTTTTTATTAAAAATTTTTTCATAGAAAATTTTTTTATCAAAAATTTTTCTATTAAAAATTTTTTTATCAAAAATTTTTCTATTAAAAATTTTTTTATCAAAAATTTTTCTAATAAAAATTTTTTATCCAAAATTTTTCTGTAGAAAATTTTTTAACCAAAATTTTTCTGTAGAAAATTTTTTAACCAAATTTTTTTTTTATTAACAATTTTTCCATAGAAAATTATTTTTGATAAAATGTTTCTATTAAAAATTTTTTTATCAAAAATTTTTCTATTAAAAATTTTTTTATCAAAAATTTTTCTATTAAAAATTTTTTTATCAAAAATTTTTTATCAATAATTTTTCCATAGAAAATTTTTTTATCCAAAATTTTTCCATAGAAAATTTGTCTATAGAATTTTTTTTATCAAAGACTTTTCTGTAGAAAATTTTTTAACCAAAATTTTTTAATAGAAAATTTTTCTATAGAAATTTTTTAATCGATTTTTTTTAATAGAAAAATTTTTCTATAGAAAATGTTTTTATCTAAAGTTTTGTATGGACAAGTTTTTTATTAAAAAATTTTCGTTAGAAAAAAATGTTTCTATAGAAAAATTTTCTGTAAGAAATAATATCGGCATTGGTCATACATCTGCAGGCATCTCCTCTCTTATCGATACCTTCAATATCGGTATTACCACTATCGACGAACAATTGCATAAAGACCGATTTTGCAGATTTTGATTTGACTACAATGGCCTTAGTAGATGCCATTTCTTCAGACGGTTAAACACAATGAAATCTTTACCATCGGGACAGAAACAAATTTTGGCTTGACCCATCTCAATGGTGTATTTACAAGCAGAATTTCCATCGAATTGTTCCAATTCTGTTTGGTCGACATATTGCGAGGGAAAAAGCCCTCAATCGCTAAAATTCCAACATTTGCAGGCCACATTTCCCTAAAAAATAATTTACGAATTAAAGACAAAGCTCCTAGAAGTATGCAATACGATTTCATTTAAGAACTCTTATCATATTTCGATTCGTATCGAATGTCGTAAAATGTCAAAAAGACTAACTGTAGGCATAAACTGTCCTTAATGGCTAAAATATCAACATTTCCAGGTCACATTTCATTAAAAAGGATTTACGAATTGAATACAAATCTGCTAGAACCTAAAGAACTCTAATTCGACAATTCTTTATATGAAAGTTCGGCTAAATTTCTGAAATGAAATAAGTAGTTGTGGCTTAATGAAGAAATAAAATTATTTTCATTATTTAGTCTACTTTTACATTAGTCAGGTTTGGTTCATCAAGTCTTGAATTTGTATGAGAAAAAAACTGACAGAATTAAAATTGAGCAAACCTGACCGTGCCATCAAGTTTACGAAAATTTGTATGAAATTTAAGGAAAATAAAATGGAAACTGAAGAAGAAAATGTTCGTTGTAAACGTGAATGCAGGTTCAAAAGAAATTTAAAGGAAAATTGATCAAGTAAACCTGATTCGTGTGAAACGGGACTTAGCTAAGACTCAAACCATTATTAAGTAAGGAATGGAATTGAGTTAGTTTGGGTACATTATTTATCTTTATCTCAATAGAAAACAAATAATTTTTCTTACTAAAATTACATTTTATTATTTTTATATTAAATATTTAACAAAAGAAAAAGAAGAAAGAATTATATTAACACTAAATAATTGATTTATTCACTAACATAACGTTTGCTCTGTGTTTCGTTTACAAATTGATGGGGGATATGAAAATTGTTTATTTTTGTTTTAAAAATAGATATTGACTTAATTCATAAAAATTATTAAAGAATATTTTTTTTTAAATAAATATTTGTTAGATGCAAGTATAAATATTTACTTATTTAATAGTTTTTTTTTTTTGATAGTTATTCAGTTACAAAATTGGTATAAAATTTGATTTTATATTTTCAAGTATTTATTTAGTTATTCATTTCTTCGGAATATACAAAGATAATTAAGCTCAAGCAGTGATGTTTTTTTTAAAGGAATAAAAAAATTAGGTTTAAAATAAGGATTTTATTGAAAAATTATTAAATACAAAAGTCTATTTTATTTTAAAAAAGTTAGTTTGATTATAAATATTTTAACATAATTGCAGTTTAACAGAGTTTATTTTAATTCATAATATTTAAAATAGGTTTTTTTTATTATAGTTCTTGGCAAAATTATAATAAGTTAATAATTTTACTGAAATTATTGTCAAGTTTATTTAGTGTTTTTTGTTATTTCTTTAATAAATTTATATTTTCGGTTTTAAAATAGTAGCCCAGTTTACAAGCCATTGCAAATCTGTGGCTTGGGTCAAAAAGGGTCAATGTCAATTTTTGCTTGTTTTGAGTTAATCATTGCATTAGATTATTTTCTTTACCCTCTTTTATTTGGCTCCAACAGCTAATTTCTAACTAAACTCAGAACAAATTTATAAGGGTTTTTCTAGGCAATGTTGCTGTGAATTTATATGACAAATAAAACTTTAAATCAAATTTTCTCAAAACTCTTTTTTTGTCATTGCCCCTTTTAGCACCAAGCCACAGAAATAGTCAAGCATTGTAGCATTTGGAATCAATTTTCTCTATTCTTTCCAAAGAAAAATTTGCATTTGGTTTAAAAATTTCCAAATTCTTTGATGCTGAACTATTTACAGTAGATTGTGAACTGCACTAATGTTCTTTTTTGTAATGATAGTACAAAATCCATGCGTTATGTAATGGGAAAATAAATAATCTTTGTAATAATTTAATGTATAATTAAACGAAATGTTTCAAAATCTTAACTTAAATGTTTGTATGTACTTTTGTCTAAGCTAAACAATTTATTTTCAAATGTTTTATAATATCCTATAAAACTTTATAAGTTTGTTTTAATATGTATAAAAGAAAAAAACTTAGTTTTATTTAAAAACTAGGGTTCATTTACCAAGGACGTTCGAAATTATTTCAAATATTTTATGCAAGTGCTCAAATCACGGGTAAAAAATTTGTTTACTTTTGTTCTAACTTTCAAAATTATAACTCTAGAATGTTAATATTTATGTTGTTTTAATGGCTCGATTGTGTATTGCAACTCAACTTTGATTGCGTTGCCAATTGCCAAAATGACATTACGTATGGCAACTAATAACCGATAACAGAACCTCAGTTGCCTTGTCAATTATTAATCTTATTATGAAATTAATAATAACAAAACCGACATGGTTTCATGACACCAAATAAAACCAATATTGGTTTTCAAAATTGAGTAATTAATAAACCTACTTGGTTTTTATTACTCCCCCGATTGTTGCCAGTTATAGGTTATTTCAGCAACCGGGAATTTGTAGTTGCTGTCAACATTTTTTGTAAAAAGAATAGGAAAGAATAGATTCCCATTTCCATTTATACGTAAGACAATGCCTAGAAACTTTATTTTAAAATATATTAGAATGAATCATGATCATGACCATGTTATGATCTTAAGAAAAGTTGTTGCGCAAGAGCCGTCGAACATTAATAAGTTGGTATGACCAAGTTCCGACAGGTGGCACCACTGATAATTGCTTCTTCTGTTATCTTTGACTCCCAGTGGAGCATAGGGTCTTAAATGGGATGCAGTTGTTGCTTGGGTTTCCTGCTAACAGGTAAAAATTGTATTCAATTCCTTCTCCCACCTCCTCGTGGTACATCCTGGAAACCTGAGCAACCTAGTTGAAGATGCGGTAAACAACCCGAGTGGGATTCTAGGTCAGGGCTAACGAGAGGAGGAATTATCTTGGAGCCATTCCGACGGATTTGGTCTAAAGCTCTAAGATAATTGTACTTGGTAAAGTATAAAACTGTAGCGTCTGTTCAACATGCGCCACTAAAAATTACTCAAAATTAATTAAATCGTAGACTGTACATTTGGTCATGCTATGATCTTTAGCAAAGCCAATAAAGGTTCCTTAGTCAGTACGACCAATTTCCAGTAGGCAGCGCCAATTAAAATCCGTCCAAATAAGTTAATCATAAACTGTGCATTTGATCATATAAACTGTGCATCTGATCATATCTGTTGCGCATAAGTCGACGAAGGTTTCTAAGTTTAAGTATGACCAATATCCAAAGTTATTCCAAAAGAATTGAACAGCAAACTATGCATTTCATCAAGTGTTGATCGGACAAAATGAATTAAAAGATTCAAAATTCATTGGATTGGATAGTTAGTGGCGAATCAACGTACGCCGGGTACATACATAATTCCCACGACATTCGAATTGGAACAAGGGGTACTTCTCTCAGACAATGAGCTGCAACCCATTCTATTTTTAGACTCATTGAAATGGACCTACGTTTTAACTTTGATCCGAAAAAAATCTTAAAATCTTTCTTTTTCCACTTTTTTTCATTAAAATGATTTTTTGTTTATAATTTTTTTTTTAGTTGCCAGTCACACATATAACACAACTTTGTTTACTAGTTGCGTTGCCAGTAGACAAAGCAACTAAAATGCGGTTGCAATTCACAAACAAGCCATAAATGAATCAACTTGATTTTACAATGATGCTTCCCGTGTGTATAATTTTTTAAAGTTAAAGCTTTTCATATTTTAAACAAAATAATTTCAAAATGAATATTTTAAATTAACTAAAAAAAATCTCTTAAAAATTTGTCAAACGTCCTTGCGCCAAATGAATTTGTATTCTCTTGATAAAGCTAAAATGTTAAACACTTCTCTGATCTTCACTTATAGATACATACGTACATACATACAATATATTTGTGATCTTAATGGACCCCATTCGAAATAGTGGGTGTGCGTTCATAAGTACGTCGGTGCATTTCATCAACACTCTTGAGGTAGTAGGTGCCCGGAAATAAGGCGCTAATGCTACCCGTTGGTGTATAGGGAGCAGCATGGTTATTTTTCTCTCTCACCTCCATCAGATCGGAGAATACTTGAGGTTCTACTTTTTCGCGTGAATTCAATTGAGGCAAAACATAATTGAGTTTTTCCACAAATTTCTGGAAGACTTCGGCATCTGAGGTTACCTTAATCGAGTACATGGAGGCCGCTAAGCCAGAGCCATACGAAAAGACACCCACACGTTTGCCCACCAAATTTTCAGCTGTTTCATTGACCAGCAATGAAACGAGGCCAGAATACACTGAAGGTGTATACATATTGCCAACTTGATTGGCCAAAAGCAGGGATTTCTTAGTCTTGGTATCGAAAACACTGGCGAATTGTGTCATAAATGCTTTTTCAACATCACGATCAAAATAGGTTGAGGCGAAGGTGGCATTATTGAATCTTTCCAAGCCGGGATAGTTTTTGGCTCTCTTTGTTTCATCTGAAGTCAAAAGGAAATCGTTGAATACCAATCTGGCCACAGATTTTTGTACTAATTTGCAGAAAGGTGTATGGAAGAGGATGGCATCGAAATTATCCAAACCTTGCGTCTCATGAGAGGGATTAAGTTTTTCAAATTTCTTGCGATACAATTGATAGCAGGTGTCCAAGGCCGACAAATAGCATTGTATAGAAAGTTTACCATCAACTGTGGGATATTCAGAGCTCAAATCGGGTTTGTAGAAATCGTAAGCATGTTCCATGTGTGAAGCTCTCAGGCCTCTTTCGAAAACCAAGGGAGCATTTGGTCCCACTAACATGGCTATAGCACCGGCACCACCTGTAGGCCGGGCAGCTCCTTTGGCATAAACGGCTATATCAGCACATACAGCTAAAGCGAAACGACCATCCCACGAGGAGGACTCTATCCAGTTGATGGCATTAAATAAAGCTGCTGTACCACCATAACAGGCATTTGTGGTGTCGATACCCTCAATATCGGTATTACCACTATCGGCAAACAATTGCATTAAGACCGATTTTACAGATTTTGATTTGTCCACAATGGTCTCGGTGCCCACTTCCAAACGTCCTATATCGCTGGCCTTAATGTGATGCCTCTCCATCAGGCGACTGACTACGGTCAAGCACAATGAATTGACATCTTCACGATCGGAACAGAAACCCATTTTGGCTTGACCCAAGCCAATGGTGTATTTGCCAGCAGAAGCACCATCGAATTGTTCCAATTCAGTTTGGTCGACATATTGTGAGGGAAATAATACCTCAATGGCTAAAATGCCAACATTTTCAGGCCACATTTTGTTCAAAAAGGATTTACGAATTAAAGATAAAGAGAGTGGGGATGAGGTAATAACCAAAATAGATTTTTAGCTGAAAAGAAAAAGAAAGAAATAAATTAGATAACAGTTATATGAATAAAAATATAAAAATTATTTTCTATAAAAGAGTATAAGCAACGACTTTATAATTTAAAGAAGTTGCACTTCCTTACATTGATTTGCCGTATGGTCGATTTGAAAAATATCATAAAAAATATAATTCGATATGTGACGAAAATCGATCGTTTTCAAATCGTTCGGTTTCTCATATACAGGTATGTGATGGAAAACGATCGTTTTCAAATCGATCGATTTCTGATATATTTTTGAGATAATTTTCGGTTATTTTCCTAAAAAAATGCAAACCAATTGAAAGACAAAATATTTAAACATTTTGAGTGATATTTTATCTTTCATTTGTTTGTTTGTTTCAATTTTTTTCAATTACCTCAAAAATAATTCTAAAATCGAACGTTTTGAAAACGATCGATTTCCATCACATACCTGATATTTTTCAGATCATTTTCGGTTATTTTCCCCAAAAAAATGAAAATTTTATTTTTAAAACTTTTGACTGATATCTTATTTTTCATTTGGTTTGATTTTTGTTTTTATGTGGAAATGGGGAAAATTATCCAAATAATATATGTGAAATCGAACGATTTGGAAACGATCGATTTCAATCACATACCAGAATATATCGCTTTTACTCTTTTTCAGAAACGACGATTATTCAATGAGAGAAAGCTTAGGCACACACACGTGCTCATGAAATGTATGTTTGTTTGTACGTATTTGTGACAGAAAACAAATGTATGGAGTGCAATGTGGGCCTAAAATTTAAAAAGTTTTGATAACCAAATCATTCCAAGAGCTTTCCAATAAAAAAATGCCAATGTCTAAAGATTTCCTATATATATCTTTCGATTTTGAAATGCTTCCATATAATAAATTTTCGATATGGAAAGATTTTCTATAGAAAACTTTTGATTTCCTTCATAAAACTTTGAATATCGAAAGATTTCATATACATAGAAAACATTTAAAGTCAAACTTTCAATATCAAGAGCTTTCCTATAGGAACAATATCGAAAGCTTTCGTATAGAAAACTTTTAATATCGAAAGATCTCTTGTAGAAAGCATTCGCTATCGAAAGCTTTCCTATAGAAAAAAATCGGTAAGTAAAGCTTTCCTTAATATAATTTGTTTTAATCACTACAGAAAAGAGCTCTAAGTTACATTTATCATCTCAAATGAGAATACAAAAAGCCCTATCTCATATGTTACAATGTTTTACATTTAAAAAAGTTCTTCGTCCTTCATTTTAATAATAACCTGCACTTGCAAAACGTAAAATTTTGTACTGTTTTAAATCAGTTTTTACCTTCTCCTTTAAAATTTTAAATATGTAAGTTAAGGGCTTTCTACATAAGACCAACGGTATGGTCTATGGTTTTTAAAAAGTTTAACTTTTTAAAACTTTTTGCTTTAGAAATATTGGCTCTCTAAAAGAATATTTTAAAGATAATCTTTTTTGTATAAAACAGTACTCTCTTAATCAGTCTTTTAATGAGAGTTTAGAAATATTTGCTCTCTTAAAAGCCTTTTAAGAGTATTTTTTGTGCCAAAATTGGCTCCCAAAAATAAGTCTTATTTCCTAAAAATCTATGTACAAATTTTAATTAACAAAAAAAGAAATAAAGTGAAAATTCCCAATTTTGTATTTAAGTCATTTCCGTCATTGGGTCTTTCTCGACATTTAGCAATTTGATTACAGTTTATAAACAAATTGTATGTGAACCCAAAAAGCTTATAAATTGTCATTATCTTCAGTTTTAGAAGCGTTTTGGCAAATTTCAAAGCATTTAAGTGGCTTTTGCCAGATGGTTTTTTATCGGAGCTATGCTCAAATATGGGCCGATTTCACCGAGTTTTGCTATCGTTATTTTTGTTTATATAAGCAATATTTCTTCTAAATTTCATAACAATATAATGTCTACTACAATTTTGATAGATGATCTAAACGTTATCAAAATTGTTCCATCTCTTTCAGTTTAGGAGAAATAATGTTACAGTCATTTACCTTTTACCATAACCAAATATTTTTGTTTTTGAAAAAAGAAACTCAAGATATACATGGGCAAAAAAATAGTTTTTACTTATTTTTCCAACCTACTTGGCCTAGTGAACCGCCGTGGTATAGCGGGTTAGTCATCCACTTAGCATACCAGAGGTTCCAAGTTCGACTCACTTGAAAAAAATAAATTTCCAAAAAAGCGGCGGTTCACCTCATAACTCAGCTTGACACTGGTTATTGAGTATTAGGCTATGTAAAACTTCTCTAACTAATGCATTTGCGTTCGAAGCTGGCGTTAAAACGTGGGTTCCTTTCAATGAGTCTAAAAATAGAATGTCTGAGAGAAGTACGCCTTGTTCCAATTGGAATGTTGTTGGGGAATTATATATATGTATATACTTGGCATAGTAGTCAAAAAAGTACCATAGTCGTTACATAATTGTTCGTTTTGTATGCTTTCAAATTTTCTTAGTAAACCCACAGCTTTAGTCGTCTAACACAAGATACAAATGGACTATAATATAGTTTTTACTTATTATTGCAACCTACTTGGCCTATTTGTCAAAAAAGTACTATAGCATTTCTATCACTTGGTTTAAAGTCGTTACATAATTTTTTATGGCCTAAAATGCAAATTTTCAAATTTTCTTAGTGGACCCATAGCATTAGCCGTTCAACGCAAGATACACATGGGTTAAAAAATAGTTTTTACTTATTGTTGCAACCTACTTTTTCTATTTGTCAAAAAAGTACCATAGCAGTACTACAAAAGTACCATAGAAGATCTATCCCTTGGTTTTAGAATTATAAAGTCGTTACATAATTTTCTATGGCCTAAAATGCAGAATTTTAAAATTTTCTTAGTTATTAAAATTTGAGACACTTGTTAATGGCCAGTTACCTATGGGAGGTAACCGATATAATGGACAGATTTTGGCCAATTTCAAAACCAATGTTTCCACTAGCAAAAAAAATGTCTGTCATAAATTTTATAAAGATAAAACCAAATTTGTGGCTTTGAAGAACTTAAAATTATATTCCGGAAAGAAAATTGTTTGGGCGGTACCCTAAAATTTTAAACGCTTTTATTTATTTTTAACAGGCTTTGTCCTTGTATATTTCAAATCGTGTCTTTTAAAAATACATATCTTGAAAATTGTGGACTTTACTTAATTGCTTTAAAATAATAAGTTTTGTGTTCGAAAATTTTGCTAAAATAGGGTATTTTCATGTTATTTTCAATAAAATCACTTTAAATCGATAGATTTTTATAATATAAGGCTTATATTATTTGTAATATTGATGGTTTTCCGATCGTCTAATAACAATGGTAAGTTTTTGTCATTTTCGATTTTTTAAGAATTTTTAAAAAATATTTTTTTTTATTTTGCACAAAATTTTTTTTTGTATGTATATAACTCCAAAATGTGTATAACTCCAAAACCGTCGATCACTCAAAAAACTTATGTTTACACGGCTTCAGGCCAATTTTGTTCTTAATCCATTGATGTAATTTTAAATTAAATTGGACAAATCATTTTCAAGATATGGCAAATTGACTAGGACAACTTCTTTACAAATTCAAAAATTCAAAATTTTAGAATTTTTTTAAATCAATGTAACTTTTTTTTTCATAAAAAATACGATATATTAAAAGGCCTTTTTTGATAGAATAAGGTTCCATATAAACTATGTTAGTAGTAAGTTTAATTGTTTTTTTTATTTCTAGAAAATTTTTGTTGATCAAATATAACAACTTTGAAACAATTAACGACCACAAATTTAACTTTCACTTTTGATCATCAAAAAGAAAACTATTAACAATATTTCAATTTAGGCCCATTGGATAATATAAATTTATTGTACGTAAAAAAATGATTTTACCAAAGATAACCTTTAACAAAAACGTTCGTCTTTATTGAATGTTAAAACTAAAATGAGAGAAAATAAACAAAAAACTTTTGTTAAAAGCCAGATAGAATGGTTTTCACTCTTTACCATTTTAATCAGAGAGATAAGAGTATTTGAGAGAAAACTCTTTCACTGTTGTATAACATGAAAAAGGTGCTAACTGTCATTTGTTATAAAATTCAGTAGAGACGAAGTTACTACAAATTTGCTCTACTTAAGAGCTTTTTCTATAAAAAAATGTGCTCTGTTTCAGAGCCTTTTTGTGCTCTGTTTCAGAGCCTTTTTCTATAGAAAAATGTGCTCTGTTTAAGAGCCTTTTTCTATGGAAAAATGTGCTCTGTTTCAGAGCCTTTTTCTATAGAAAAATGTGCTCAGAGCCTTTTTCTATAGAAAAATGTGCTCTGTTTCAGAGCCTTTTTCTATAGAAAAATGTGCTCTGTTTCAGAGCCTTTTTCTATAGAAAAATGTGCTCTGTTTCAGAGCCTTTTTCTATAGAAAAATGTGCTCTGTTTCAGAGCCTTTTTCTATAGAAAAATGTGCTCTGTTTCAGAGCCTTTTTCTATAGAAAAATGTGCTCTGTTTCAGAGACTTTTTCTATAGAAAAATGTGCTCTGTTTCAGAGCCTTTTTCTATAGAAAAATGTGCTCTGTTTCAGAGCCTTTTTCTATAGAAAAATGTGCTCTGTTTCAGAGCCTTTTTCTATAGAAAAATGTGCTCTGTTTCAGAGCCTTTTTCTATAGAAAAATGTGCTCTGTTTCAGAGCCTTTTTCTATAGAAAAATGTGCTCTGTTTCAGAGCCTTTTTCTATAGAAAAATGTGCTCTGTTTCAGAGCCTTTTTCTATAGAAAAATGTACTGTGTTTCAGAGCCTTTTTCTATAGAAAAATGTGCTCTGTTTCAGAGCCTTTTTCTATAGAAAAATGTGCTCTGTTTCAGAGCCTTTTTCTATAGAAAAATGTACTGTGTTTCAGAGCCTTTTTCTATAGAAAAATGTACTGTGTTTCAGAGCCTTTTTCTATAGAAAAATGTGCTCTGTTTCAGAGCCTTTTTCTATAGGAAAATGTGCTCTGTTTCAGAGCCTTTTTCTATAGAAAAATGTGCTCTGTTTCAGAGCCTTTTTCTATAGAAAAATGTGCTCTGTTTCAGAGCCTTTTTCTATAGAAAAATGTGCTCTGTTTCAGAGCCTTTTTCTATAGAAAAATGTGCTCTGTTTCAGAGCCTTTTTCTATAGAAAAATGTGCTCTGTTTCAGAGCCTTTTTCTATAGAAAAATGTGCTCTGTTTCAGAGCCTTTTTCTATAGAAAAATGTGCTCTGTTTCAGAGCCTTTTTCTATAGAAAAATGTGCTCTGTTTCAGAGCCTTTTTCTATAGAAAAATGTGCTCTGTTTCAGAGCCTTTTTCTATAGAAAAATGTGCTCTGTTTCAGAGCCTTTTTCTATAGAAAAATGTGCTCTGTTTCAGAGCCTTTTTCTATAGAAAAATGTGCTCTGTTTCAGAGCCTTTTTCTATAGAAAAATGTGCTCTGTTTCAGAGCCTTTTTCTATAGAAAAATGTGCTCTGTTTCAGAGCCTTTTTCTTAAGAAAAATATGCTCTGTTTCAGAGCCTTTTTCTTTAGAAAAATGTGCTCTGTTTCAGAGCCTTTTTCTTTAGACAAATGTACTCTCTCTGTTTCAGAGCCTTTTTCTATAGAAAAATGTGCTCTGTTTCAGAGCCTTTTTCTATAGAAAAATGTGCTCTGTTTCAGAGCTTTTTTCTATGGAAAAAGTTGCTCTGTTTCAGAGCCTTTTTTCTATAGAAAAACTTTCTCTGTTTCAGAGCTTTTTTCTATAAAAGGCGTTGTTTTATTTCAGAGCCTTTTTTTATTGGGAAGAAATCTTCTTTATTTTAGAGCTTTTTTCTATAGAAAACGTTGACCTATTTTAAAGTTTCATAAATCTCAACCTGTTTCCAAAAAAGAAGATTCCGTTATGGAATTTTTATATACGACTATAAACGATATTTATAAGAGACTATGATTTAGCTGACAGTTATCACTTTAAAAAACCTAATTTATACACACACCCATTTTTTATAAAATTCCTCAACTCACTATTTACAGTTTAGTTTAAGAGACAGCTTCATTTCACATCCAAAAATTTTTTTTTTTCAATTTTCGATTTTTTTTCAACCGGTTTTAAAATTTTTGTTTGTTTTACGAATTTAATATCTTATTCTCTCTTTCTCGAAAACTGGGCTTGAAGAAGACATTGTCATGCATTTTTCATTTCATTGACCCAGATTGATTTCCAAATTTGCTTTAACACTTAACATTCATTGATTAGGCTTAGATATATTTTGTTTGAGTGATTTTTTTGTCGAATCTAATAAAATCGGCATTAGATTAATTAACAAATTAGATTTTGAAGTCTATTGGCTGACAGACAGACAAATGATTTGAATTTAATGGTTGGCTTCAAATCAACGTTTGACTTGATATTTGTATTCCATCCAAATCTCTGATTTGAAAAACTGTCGTTGTAAGTGCCTGCTTTAAAAAAAAACTGATCAATAATAAAATAGTTTTTACTTTTTTTTTGTTATTGTTGTATATTTCTCCGATCGCTTTGTATTACGACTCATGCTCATGCATTGTCCAACTAGTGATCTTCATCGTTTAATGGAGAAAGTTTTTTTGTAGTAAATGATTGTTTAGTTTGCCTTAGTATAAGTCAGTGATTCTCAATCGTTGTTCTAAAGACAGAAGAGTCTTAAATTTTTTATATAGGAACATTTTCACTTTTGTAAAGACTATTTCTAAAGTGCTATAAAAAACTCCATTTCAGAAAAATTTATGGCTTTAGAAAAATTCTTACAAAAGAGACAAATTTTTACCAAAGTTGGTAAGAGGCTGTTCACATATTACGTAACGCTCTTAGGGGGGGAGGGGGTATGACTTTTGTTACGGAGGAGGAATTTTGTATGCGTATTTCTATTAAAATGTGTTACACAGGGGGAGGTAAAAATCTCCTAAAATAGCGTTACGTTATGTGTGAACAGCCCCTTATAAGATTATAAAAATGTTTGTAATGCCTAAAAATATTATTCTGACATCTACCTTAATGTATACCTCTCGACCCAGAATGACTTTCACATTAATATTATCGGACTGATATGTCTAAATAAAATACTTATTAAATTTTGAAAATAAATTTAACAATACCTCTTGAAGAAGGTCAACATAGATCATAATTCCAAATACATCTAATATATATCAATATTTAGACACTTCTGTTTCATTATTTCGGGTACATTCCCGGCCGGAATTATTTCGGTGCCATACTTTGACCCTTTCACACCTGACGCAAAAACAAACAGAATTTTTTATTTTATAACTTTTAGAATATGTGGTCTATACAGCTTATGAAAATATAATCAATGATTAGGTTTTAACATTTTTATATCTTTCAATAATTTTTAGGACACGCACAATTGATGCATCTCGGTCGATTTTTGTAATAAAAAAAAAACATTTTTATTACATAAAACAATTTTATTTAGTTTGAAATATTAAAATGTATAATTTTTTAGTTAATATTGAAGACTTCTGCGGCTCGTTTTGCTAAAACTGAAATGTGACTGAAGAATTTCGCAATAATTTAAGTAACGGTAAATCAAGAGAAATTTGGGAAGCAAATATAAAAAAACAAACTGCACAATCGATGCATGCCAGTCTATTTTACATTGGGCTAATAGAAGCAATAATATTAAAACCGAAACCCACCCGCACAATCGATGCATCACAACTTGAAAAGGTTTAAAATACAGTAGATACACGATTTAAAGCCACTCTACGATGAATGCTATTTTTAGAGTCTTTATCTATAGAAAACGTTTCTCTATTTTAGAGCCTTCTTCTACAGAAAAATGTACTCTATTGAAGAATCATTTTCTACAGAAAAACTTGCTCTATTTCAGAGCCTTTTTGTATAGAAAAACTTTTTCTATTTCAGAGACTTTTTGTATAGAAAAACTTGCACTATTTCGGATCTTTTTTCTATAGAAAAACTTGCACTATTTTAGTGTATCTTTTAAAAAAATAGTTGACCTAGTTTAGAGCCTTTTTTGTAATAAATTAATACAAGTTAGTTAGAAAAGTACCAATTTTTAATATTCTTTTAAAATTTAAAAAAAATCGAAAAATTATGTTTTTGGCTTAAAGAACAGCCAAAAGCACTGCAAGAACTGTCAATATATCCCAAAAAATGCAGTGTCTGGTGTAAATCATTGGCCGGTGGCATCATTGCGCGATGAAGCCAGAAACGTTGTTGTGAATTGCGAACGAAAATAAATTGTAATTATCAGACGGTAGGATGATTACAATTTTTTCTTTCTAACTGAACTTGGCTTGGTTTTAACATGGCCACATTCCACATAATATGCGAAACAATGATCCAATTGAGAAGAGAGTTCAGTGAACAGTTAATTTTACGTTTGAGGCTGTTTAATTGACCGCCTAGTAAGGTTATATATATAAAGACTCATGTACACAGAGACAAGACCGCAACGGTTGATTCACTAGAATCCAGAATTAAAGAATTTATTCGTGAAATACCGGCTGATATGTGAGAAAGAGTATGACAAAATTGGACCGGGCGTATGGACTTCTTCTTCTGTTATCCTTGACTCCCAGTGGAGTATAGGGCTTTGAGCGTATGAAAATTTTTAAAATTATATGGGTAATTTTAAATCATAACCGGAAGCTCTTGAAGAATCACCAGATATAAACTTCAAACGGTCTTATCATCCATATGGTGAAGGCATAAATTGTAGCTACTTTAAAAATAAAAAAATATCAAGTTCTTGTTTAAAGTTCGTTAACTTTATAATTGGTTTAAATTACTTTATCACAATATTGCTGAAATGTACTTTAAGCAATTTTTTTTTAATTAACCCTTTCATGCCCATCTAGACAATATAGATAACATTATGAATTTTTCATAACTACCGCGCAGAAATTATTGGACTACATGATTCCTTCTAAGTCTTAGAATTTCGTAAAAACTTATGTTGCCGAACTTTTTCTATAGAAAAACTTATGTTGCAGAATTTTTTCTATAGAAAAACTAATGTTGCACAACTTTTTCTATAGAAAAATTCATGTTGTAGAACTATTTCTATAGAAAAACTTTTGTTGCAGAACTTTTTATATTGAAAAACTTATGTTGCAGAAATTTTTCTGTAGAAAAACTAATGTTGCAGAACTTTCTCTATAGAAAAAATTATGTTGCAGAACTTTTTCTATTGGAAAATTTATGTTGCAGAACTTTTTCTAAAGGAAAACTTATCTTGCAGAACTTTTCCTATAGAAAAACTTATGTTGCAGAACTTTTTCTAAAGGAAAACTTATCTTGCAGAACTTTTCCTATAGAAAAACTTATGTTGAAGAACTTTTTGTGTAGAAAATTTATGTTGCAGAACTTTTTCAGCAGAAAAACTTATGTTGCAGAACTTTTCCAACAGAAAAACTTATGTTGCAGATCTTTTCCTGTAGAAAAACTTATGTCGCAGAACTTTTTCTACAGAAAAACTTATGTTGCAGAATTTTTTCTATAGGAAAACTTATGTTGCAGAACCTTTTCTATAGGAAAACTTATGTTGCAGAACTTTTTCAGTGACCTTGATGTTGGGTATAACAAACAAAATTAGTGCGAAAGGGTACAAATAGGCAATACTATGGAAATAACCCGAAATAATCGTCCGCTTTGTACCATAATCTATATGTAACCCGGTCTATGAAAAGGTGGCTTATGACTCAAAAACAAAATTTCGAAAAATTAGCTAAAAATTTCGAAAAATTAGCTAATTTTTCGAAATTTTGTTTTTGTGTCATAAGCCAACTTTTCATAGACCGGGTCACATATGGCTTATGGTGCAAATTTTTTTTAACAATAAAAATGTACCAAATTTGAGCAAATTTTGAGTAAAAATTGCGATCAGACAGCTACCGAATAAGGAAAAATTCTAAGTCAATCTGAAACTCAAAGGTTCGCGCAAATATTTTTATGCGTTACAAACTTCAGTACAAATCGAATACACAAATGGAAACCTATGGTGGTAAAGGGTATAGTGAATCGATTATAGTATTTTCTTAACATAATCGGGTTTCATATCGACTGGCTAAAATATTTATAATACCTCTTCACAAAATCAGAAGGATATTACATATATCTGATTCTGTCAAATTTCTAGAACACCAGTAAAGTTTTTGAATCCACTTGAGGCATAAATAAATCAAACATTTCAAATTTGTTTAATTCTGGACACTTTTAGAAAAGAAACTTTTGTTTCTTTGTGAAAAGCTTTACACTTCTTTTTATTTTGTAAGATCCAACAGCTTTCACTTTAAAAGAACAGGCAATTTAAAGGCCTAAAAAATTTAAATACAATCTAGTATTCGTTAATGATAAGTGACACTTTTTGATTTGAAATTTTGGTAAAGTCAAAAGTCTATTAATGTAATTACTTTGAAAATTTTATTTAATTTATGTTATTTTCTTAATATGTAATTAAATTTTTGAAATATTTAATTAGTTCACATTTTGTACTTTGCTCTTCATTGTTTAAAAATTATTTCATATGAGTAATTTTCATTTATAAATTTTGTTGAATTAAATCGCAAAATAAATGTAATTGAATCTGCTTACCGCTGATTTTTAACGAATATTTCTAAACAATTTTAATAGTTTTCACTTTTTCTCTTTAAAAAAAAAATCCAAAATTTAATTTAGTATATATTTTTTTTTTTTTGTTAATTTTCTACTAAACAATTTACTGGCGATCGTTTACAACCGTTCACGTGAAAATCTTTTAAGTATCTGACTGAAGACTAAACTTTGATTCCAAACAAAAATGATTTTACACTCTCTCTTAATCGAAGAAGACGACCGACCAACTACTGTCACATTTCTTTCTACCATTTGTGAGTTATGCTCTTCTTTCCATGAGATTTTTCTTGGTTTCGGAGGGGGAAATGCGTCAGTCGGCTCGTGGCATGAGGTTAAGTTTGTTTTCTCTTGTTGATGTTACGATTGTGTTTCTGGTTTTCTTTACAAAACAATTGAAATTATTTAAATTATTCATAATTGATTTGCTTTTGTTGTTTTTAAATGCCACCCTACACTAATTAAGAAAATGCTAAGTATTTTCAGATTGTGCTAACGTTTGTAACACATAAAATATTGGTAGTATACAGATCCATTCAGAAATATTTTAAATTGAATTTTTTTTCTGGATTCTAGCCTTGTTATAGACATTGAAATTGGACCTTCCAGACTTCAGATTAAGACTTCTTAGTATCAAATTAAATAAAAAATTGGTCTACATTTGACCCAGCATCAATGTAACATAAATATGCTTAAACCTAGAAGTGTTGCTGTGATAAGAAAAATAGGCTCAGATTTGCATGTATAAGTTTAAAAAGTAGTTTATAGAAAAACTTATGTTGCAGAACCTTTTCTATAGAAAACTTTTGTTGCACAACTTTTTCTATATTAAAAGTTATGTTGCAGATCTTTCCTATAGAAAAATTCATGTTGTATAATTTTTAATATAAAATGTTATGTTGCACTACCTTTTCTATAGAAAAGCTAATGTTGCTGAACTTTTTCTATAAAACAACTTTTATTGCAGTATTTTTTTTTGTAGAAAAATTGATGGTACTGAAGTTTTTATATGGAAAAACTTATGTTGCAGAACTTTTTTCTATAGAAAAACTTATGTGGCAAAACTTTTTCAATAGAAAAACTTATGTTGCAGGACTTTTTCTATAGGAAAACTGATGTTGCAGAACTTTTTCTATAGAAAAACTTATGTTGCAGAACTTTTTCTACAGAAAAATTTATGTTGCAGAACTTTTTTTGTAGAAAAACGTATGTTGCAGAACTTTTTGTATAAAAAAACTTATGTTGCAGAACTTTTTCTATAGAAAAACTTATGTTGCAGATCTTTTTCTAAAGAAAAACATATGTTGCAGAACTTTTTTTTCTGAAAAACTAATGTTGCAGAACTTTTTCAAAAGAAAAACTTATGTTACAGAACTTTTTCCTAAAAAAACTTATGTTGCAGAACTTTTTAAATAGAAAAACTTATGTTGCAGAACTTTTTCTATAACCTAAATTTAAGTTTAGTATTAATATCAATGGATATTTTTTGACAATCTGTCAAAATTTAACTCTAGTTCCAATATTACCCCCCTGCCGAAAATGTCTTAAATATGCATCAAACAATCCTTAAAAAATCTTCTTAATTTTTTGCTGGTCCACATGTGACATCAGTGTTGTAAGGTATCATAAAGTCGGGTTCGACCGACTATAGTACTTTCTTACTTGTTATTTGCATACATTTCAATTATACACTCACCTATGCCACTAGTTTGATTTTTTTTTAATTATTTTGAGTTAAATGCTTCCAAAAAGTTAAACAAAAAATTGCGTCATGTACAATTTATATACCTCAGGTTAAATTTTTAACAATTAAGCAATAAACAATGAATTTAATGAATGAAAATTTAAACAAAATTGGTCCCCGTTAGTCTGCTAAAAGCCCTATTAAAAGTCTATTAAAGACAACATCCATCTTTCTATAGAAAATTTTTCCTAATAAAAAAAATGCTATAGAAAATTTTTCTTAATGAAAAAATTTCTATAGAAAATTTTTCTTAACGAAAAAATTTCTATTGAAAATTTTTCTTAACAAAAAAATTTCTATAAAAATTTTTCTTAACGAAAAAATTTCCAAAGAAAATATTTCTTAATGAAAAAATTCTATAAAAATTTTTCTTAACGGAAAAATTTCTATAGAAAATTTTTCTTAACGAAAAGATTTCTATAGAAAATTTTTTTAACGAAAAAATTTCTATAGAGGAAAGGTTTCCCCACCAACATTTTTTGGTTTTATCAAAAAACTATTTATTACAATAATAAATAATTGCAATAAATTGGGATTCTTAGTGCAATACACTACAGTAAAACTTTTTAATGAAAATTTTTCTTAATGAAAAAATTTCTATAAAAAATTGTTCCTAACGAAAAAATTCTATAGAAAATTTTTCTTAATGAAAAAATTTCTATAGAAAATTTTCTTAATGAAAAAATTTTCAAAGAAAATTTTTCTTAATAAAAAAATTCTATAGAAAATTTTTCTTAATGAAAAAATTTCTATAGAAATTTTTTTAATGAAAAAATTTCTATAGAAAATTTTTCTTAATGAAAAAATTTCTATAGAAAATTTTTCTTAATGGAAAAATTTCTATAGAAAATTTTTCTTAATGAAAAAATTTCTATAAAAAATTTTTCCTAACGAAAAAATTCTAAAGAAAATTTTTCTTAATGAAAAAATTTCTATAGAAAATTTTTCTTAATTAAAAAATTTCTAAAGAAAATTTTTCATAATTAAAAATTTCTTAAGAAAATTGTTTCTTAATGAAAAAATTTCTATAGAAAATTTTTCCTTATGAAAAAATTTCTATAGAAAATTTTTTATAATGGTATTTAAAAAAAACTCTTAGCTTAAATTACAGGGTCACTATATCCAAACAACGCCGTCATGCGTAGCTCCTTAAAAATGTGCACAAATATTAATTTAATAACATTACAAAATCCAAATTAAGAGACTGAAATACTTAAATTTCAAGGCTTTTTATATCTTTCTGAAGACTTTGCATTATTTTTATTTAAAAATTAATAAATATGATGGAAAATCATCAAACGTCAATTAGTGATTAACCAGTACAAACGCTAAGTGGTCGTTTAACTAAGGCTCTTTATTAATATTTATGTTTATTATTTTATATGAATACGCTAGATTAAATCGCATTCCTTTAGTTTTGCAATTGTTTGCAATTTGTTATTTTTTACATAACAATTGATTAGCGATTTATCGTTGTTTCTTTTCATTTGGCAACAGTCATCGGAGTTCATCGTCAATAAGGAAATTAAGCTGGGAAATGAATATGTGATGAGTTTGCATAAAATAAAGCTTTGAATAATTTTTTTTTTTATTTTTTTCATATTTTTAAAAAAGTATTTAAGAAATTTTTTTCAAATTCTTACAGATAAATTTCAATGGAACACTTTCAAAAGACCAAATATTTTAATCAAGTAAACAACTTATTGTAAAAAGAGTACAAAAGTTATATAGTCGATTAAATTTGGTCATATGATGACTAAACCACGGATTAACTGAGAATTATTTGTTGACAATAACTGTCTTAATTTTTAAAATTCCTGTAGTGCCTTCAATCCTCTGAGGTAGTTTAAAAAGACATTTCTCCACTTATCGCTAAATATGTTCTAAGGCATTTCCTTCTTAAAACCAACGCTTTTTTCTAACTATTTTCTAACAATTGTAGCACCGCAAGAATTTCCATGTATCTGGATTACGTTTCAAACATTTTGTTTTAACAAATTTGTCTTAAAATCATGAATGAAAATAAAAACTATAGAATTATAAAAACATGCTAAGAGTCAGATGTCGTAATAAAAAAAAATCACCTCATTTTTTAGGAACAAAAACAAAACCGAATAATGACAAAAAAAAAAAAACGAAATTTATACTAATTATTTTTGCTCATTTTTCCTTCTACATACAAAAAATTATATTTTTAGGTGATGGGTTCACCTTTTAACCCCCTCATATAAAATTTCTAATTGTATTTTAGACATGCATATATTTTATTTTATTTCAGAATTTTAGATTTAGATATTATGTACATATATTTTAGAAATTTTGAATAGTATTTCAGAATATGAAGTTTGCACCAGAAGAGCACGTCTTAAATTAAAATGTTGTATTGAAAATAATTTAAACACATTAAAACTTAAGAAAGTTTGATAGTCGGTCAAGCAGGACCATATGATACCCTCCACCACTATGTGATCTACTAAATTAAAAAGTTTCTTTTCAAAGAATAAAGAAATCATTTCATGAAAATCAACAGTTTAAGAGATATAAACGTTCCAGCTAAAAATTTTAATTGTTGCTATATTTTTAAAGCAGATGTATATAAAGGTTGTCCCAACTAGGACGCAATTTTTAAATTTTAAATAAAACACAGAGATTAAAAAAAATCGTGAAACTTTATTATATTGTAAAGTAGACAGAATGAGGTTATGTATGGAACAAGATATCGTGCAGATGGCAGCCGCAGCTTTACTGGAACACACGCGATCTTTTAATGAAATTTTCAATGATCTTTTTGCATAAATGCTGCGGTATTTCATTAATGCAGCGTCCAATTTCTTCTTTTAAGGCTTGAATCGTGGTCGGCGTATTCGCGTAAACCATCGACTTCAAAAAACCCCAAAAGAAAAAAATCTGAAGGCGTTAAATCGCACGATCTAGGCGCTTAATTCTGGTCTACAAAACGCGAAATAATACGACGGGGAAATGACTGTTGTAGCTGTATGGCATGTGGCGCCGTCTTGTTGAAACCACATGCCCTCCACATTCATTTCTTCAATTATAGGCAAGAAAAATGGTTATTATTTCACGATACCGAACACCATTGACTGTTTGCGCTTGACCTGCCTCATTTTCATAAAAAAAGTCAATGATTCCTCCAGCCCAAAAACCAAACCACACAGTGACACGTTGAGGATGCATTTGCTTCTCGTGAATCACTCGAGGGTCTAGTCACTGAAGATGATTTTTTCGGCAAAATCAGCATTTTCATGTTGTCTCCCCAATACCCAATTAACGAACTCCCTTCGCTGTCTATGGTCATCTGGCTTTAGTTTCTGAATCAATTGAACTTTGCATGCATGAAGATGCAAATCGAACAATGACGCTTCGAATCGCGCCATATTTAAAAATTGCGTTCTGGTTTGGACTCACTTTAATTATAACGTTTTTTGATTCTTCTGTAAAAAAACGCCCTTTTGCATTTCAGGTGACGAAATACTATGCTATTTGTTTTTAAATTTTCGAGATTTAGGTAGATTTATGTCCAACTAAGCGCCTGATATTGGAGCTTGGGTTATTTGTGGGCCGATTGTTACTAAATTTTGGTCGGTTTTTATCGGTTTACATATCGCACTTGTTCAACAAGAGGGTATTATTAACTCACAATTTTTAAGTTTTCAGTAGAGTCAAAAAACTATTTTATTTTACTACTACTTTCATATAAGGAATAGGGGTAAAACTGTAGTTTTTTTGGTGAAATTATAGTGAAAATGATGTCAGATTTTTACAGTGGGTAGATAAGACAATTCAATTTCTTTAAAAAAGTGAAAATTTAAAGTTTTGAGTTAATACCCTCTTGTTGAACAAGTGCGATATACAAAAAGTTTATCTGTGGAAAGTTTTAGTAATACAAAATTATCTTTAGATTTATAAGTATTCCGAGTATTTAAAAGACTTTTGAGAATGTTTCTTGTATGGGAGGTATGGTCTAATATGGTCTGGTTCGTACAAAATTGGGTAACAGCTTACCATAAGCAATATTTACACTAAATTTAATTAACATACAACAAAATTTGAAATAGTGATCTGATTTTTACCAAAAATTATAGGGATCGTCCATGGAACAAAATATTAGTTGGTGCCAAATTTCATTAAATTATCTTTAAAGAACTTGTACTTCGATAACAATATCGTTTATATCCATGTAAGCTTAAGCTAACATGGATATCCGGCCAGCCAGCCATGCAGCTGGAATGACATTTGTAAAACAAATCAGGGAGCTATTTTGAGTCGATCGGTATACTAAAAGGTATGCGTTACAAACATCATCACAAACTCAATATGTATATCCTTTCGGCTTATGGTGGTAACGGGTATAAAAATTCGATGATATTGCACGAACACTTTGTTTTATCTAAATTTTAAGGCGACAAGCGCCTAAAGAAAGACCCTTTATACAATATAGTCTACAAAAATCTGAATACAATTGTAAATAGTGTAAATATTTAAGTTGTTCGATATTCCAACCTCCTAGCGATTTAGTTACATCATGCCCTTTTCGATGACAAATCATGGGCGGACGGACGGACGGATACAATGCATTTTCTTTCACAAAAGTTCTTCCTATTCTAAAAAGCCAACCGACAGACATTTATACAAGAAACTTTCACTTTCAAAATATAATGCCTTAGCATATTTAATATTATATTTCATCATTTTCATTCAATATTTGATAATCGCCAATGACTTACCTTTCGCTTGTGGTACAAATTGAATAATTTCAGCCGCTTGCCGCTAACGATGACACTACGATTTTGTAATTAATTTTTGTTTTGATTCCAAACAATTTTTGTACAAAATTAAAAAATGATTCTAATTCTCTGGAACTGTTGCTTAATTTCTAAAATAAGTTTCTTTAATTTCTCCTATTTCATTTATTCACTTCGTCCTCTTTTACTTTAATAAAAATGTAAATGTACAAGAATTTATTATTACGACGTTGAGGTTGTTCAGTGCCGGTCACTTTTCTCGGTTCGTCATAGAATTTTTTTTTTGCCCCAAGATTAAACGTCATTAGTTTTGTTTTGCTTTTAGTCGTTGGTCCAACGTGCATTGGAAACAGCAGTTTTTGACATTTTATTTTTTGTTTGTGTTTCGTCTTGGTGGTGGTGAAATATGGGTTCTTGAATTTACTAAGTGTTTCTATTCGGGGTGTTTCTTTAGTAATTGGTGGTGAGAATTAACTATGGAATGGTTTGCATACTTGATGTTCATTTTATTGTTGTTAGTATCTTATTAGGGTTGCCAAATTGTGTTTTTTCTATACAATTGCTCTATAGCAACGGTGGGTGTTTTGAAAGTTTTTTTTCTATTAATTGTTATACCCTTCACCACCATAGGTGGAAAGGATATTATAAGTTTGTGCTGATGTATGTAACGCATAGAAATAATGGGTGTTTTTTTTAGAGGTATAAAACTTCGAATTGAAATAAAACACAAGAAAATCGTTTTAATGTCCATCAATTTGGCTTTATTGGAAGGATAATTTTATGCCATTAATGTTTAAATATGATTTCGGGCATGTGGCCGCCGCGGCCGGCTCGAATAAAGCCAATTCTACAGGTCCAATTTTCAACAACTTTTTCGAGCATATGGGGCCGTATGTTGGCAATAACGCCACGAATGTTGGCTTCCAAGCTCCCTAACGTTTCTGGTTTGTTGGCGTAGACGAGCGACTTCACATATCCCCAAAGAAAATATTCCAGTGGTGTCAAATCGCACGATCTTGGTGGCCAATTGATAGGTCCATTCCGCGAAATTATGCGCTCATCGAATGTTTCCTTCAATAAATCAATTGTGACGTGCGCTGTGTGGCATGTAGCGCCGTCTTGTTGGAACCACAACTCATCCACATTCATGCCATCCAATTGGGGAACAAAATAGTCGGTTATCATGGCTCTATACCGGTCTCCATTTATGGTAACTGACTCTCCAGCATTATTTCGGAAGAAGTATGGCCCAATGACTCCACCAGCCCATAGAGCACACCAAACAGTAAGTTTTTGTGGATGTAATGGCGTCTCAAGGGTCTCATGTGGATTCTCTTCACTCCAAATGCGGCAATTTTGCTTGTTGACGTAGCCATTCAACCAAAAATGAGCCTCATTACCGAACAAAATTTTGCGATGAAAATCAGCATCGAGATCAATTTCGGCCCATACATCAAAATCAATGGTTAAATATGGACAGATTCCTATCAAATTTGACGTAATGACCAAAAGTTGCATAAAACTTCTCTGTTTTAGTTCTCATAGATATTACAATTGCGTTCAATTTATCAGCATAAATTTGATTCGTGGGGCAGGGTTATATGGGAGCTCTAACTAAATGTGAACCGATTTCGTCCATTTTCAGTACACAACTTCTAAAACGCATCGAAAATACTATTGTGAGATTTTGTCTCTCTTGCTCCTGCATTTAAGAAGCTATCGCGCTTTTATCTGACGGACAGGAGGACATAAACCCCCCTTTTTGTATAGGGTTTGCTGCACATTGTAAGAGTTGCTGAATATCTACACAAGCTAGGCAAGTGTAAGTAATTCTGGCAAGTATGACTCTCGTCAGAATTCACTCCCCCTCTGCAATAGGTGAGGGAGGCCGCCAAGTACAACATTAATCTGGTAACAAGTTATCGTAGAGGCTACCACGATCCAGAGCTGCTTTGTATGTGGTGATATTGAGAGACTGGGTGGCATGCTGTCTGATATCACTCTCATAGCAACGATGGTTCTTTCTGACATGTTTTCGGGCAGGATCTAATTTCTTTAGATGGTGGTTCGCATGACCCCTCCGATGACATCCCAGAGGGAACGGTCTTGTTATCATTTGGTTATGTTTCTTAAGTGATAAGATTTTCGTCTTCTCATGTGGATGGCTTTCTGAAGACATTTTTGGTCCGCCTATTACTGTGCTGAGAGCTGCACCTCTGAACCTTTTTCCACTGAGTTTTGCTCGCTCTTGGTGACCACAGGGGTGCAGCATAATTTGCGACTGACCGACCAATTTTATCTTTATCTTTTCCCCAAGTGCTTTCAGCTAGCGACTTGAGGACCTTGAGGACTGTCAACCCAGCAATAAATTTAGATATGCAATTTCTGTCGGCGGGACTGATATGGGTCAAATCTGGATCTATTGTCAAATATTCGTTTATCCATTTATGTTGCCAAAAGAACTTTCTCTGCAAAGCTTTACCAGAAAACTTCAATTATCCCTAGATTTTTAAGCGTTTTTTTGTGATTTTTGTAGTATTTTAGTCAAGGGTCAAGGTTTTGCTGAACTTTTTTGAAATACAAAAAATATGTGGCTTTAATGAACCAAAAATGGGATGTAAACGGGATGCAATTGCGGTAAACAACCTGAGTGGGATTCTAGGTCAGGGCTAACCTGAGAGGGAGTTATCTTGGAGCCATTCCGACGTATTTGGTCTAAGGGTCTAAGATAATTGTACTTGGTAAATTACGAAACGGTAGCGTCTGTTTAACATGTTAGTTGCGGCTACAAGCGGACTTCTGCTCTGATCGTGGCTCTTGTCTTTGGACTCATCATCCATCGACTAAGCACTTACGATGTTTTAAGCATGGAAAGAAACTGCATTACAGAATATACTACTCCAAGGGGTAATCATGCGAGAAATCCCCCTGCTACGGCAGCTGGCACAAGGATTTTGGAGGTGCCTAATCTATGCAAGAACATCCTTATGAATGAAACCAATTCTATCCGAAGAATTTGGACTATAAAACCTAATATGAGGCCCTATGCTACACTGGGAGTCAAGGATAACAGAAGAAGAAGAAGAATGAACCAAAATATTCATTCCGGGAAGACAGTACTATGGAAGGTATCCGAGACAATGATATGCTTTAAAACAAAAACAGTAGGGAAATCTATGTGCTAAAATTAAAAAAAAAATAATTTGAATTGAGATCTGTATTTTGATTACAAGCTTTCGTGGACAGTCCTCCAGCTGGCAAACATGCTTAAATCTACTGTGAAATTAGTTCGAATCGATTGATATAAATGTCACACATATATTTCTATGAGTTACAAACATCACCTCAAACTTATTATAACCTTTCCACCTATTTTGGTATAAAAAGAACCCATCTTCATTTCAGGAGGGTTGTCGAATTTAAAACTATTTAATAACATTTGACAAATTCAAGGCATACTTTTAGGCTTCAATTTTCAAATTCTATATTATGAATTTCAAATATTATTTAATACCAATAATTTATGTTAATTAAAAACAAATTTGTGATGCGAAATTATTCAATACGGGTAGCCTTCATCTTAACTTCCCCTCGTAATGTTAAAAAAAAAATCAAAAGATTAATTTCTTTGTTTAAGAATATTATTGTTAAATATTAAGTTTATTTTGAGCAAACAAAAACATTTCGATATTGCTTCAATTTTGCAATTTAAACAAGTCAGAAGACAATTATTCTTGTAGTCGTCAAGCCATTTGATAAAGGACAGATACAAATTCGCAACGTTTCTATTTATACCCTTCACCACCAAAGATGGAAAGGATATTATAAGTTTGTGCTGATGTATGTAAGGCATAGAAATATTTTTCTTAGACCCACCTTTTAGTATACCCATAGGCTTAGAATCACTTTCTGAGTCGATTTAGTGATGTCAGTCAGTCCGTCCGTTCGTCTGGTTGGACCCACATGTAAACCAAACTACAGGTCGCAATTCTAAAGATAATTTGATGAAATATGGCACAGATCATGTTTTTTTTTGATAATGGGACCATGGCTATTAAATTTCGTCAAAATCGGTCCATTATTTATGGTACCTCCCATAGTTCCCACTTCCCGGAATTGATATATTGGCCAGAAATATCAATATTTTTTAATGAAATTTAAAACAAATACTGTTTATTATACAAATGACGGAAAAAGCTTAAATATATAAGTTTTGAGAAAATGTTTGTATGATGGCAAAATTTTGCAAATATTTTTCTTCATACGGGAAAAATAACACTTTTGACCTTATTGGTGAAACGTATCGTATGGTCGGGCTTGACCGATCTCACTTGTTATACCCTTCACCACCATAGGTGGAAAGGGTATTATAAGTTTGTGCTGATGTATGTAACGCATAGAAATATTTGTCTTAGTATACCAATAGGCTTAGAATCACTTTCTGAGTCGATTTAGCGATGTCCGTCCGTCCGTCCGTCTGGCTGGCTGGACCCCCATGTAAACCTTGTAATCAAACTACAGGTCGCAATTCTAAAGATAATTTGATGAAATTTGACACAGATAATTTGTTTGATAATGGGACCATGGCTATTGAAATTGGTCAAAATCGGTTCATTCTTTATGGTACCTTCCATAGGTCCCACTTCCAGGAAATTCATGAAATTTAAAACAAATACTGATTATGTAAACTAAAATCACTGTACAAAAATTCGTTGAAATCGGTCCACATTTGACTATAGCTCCCATACAAGCTCTTCCTTAAAAACACACTAAATGAGACAAAAAAATCACTAAAACGCTTGTAATCTAAAGATAATGAAAATTTTGAGTTTTTTGCATACATAATATTTGTAACAACTGTAATTAATTGGCCAAATTTGGAGATAATCGGTATACATTTGACCCTAGCTCTCATATAAGTCCAAATGACGGAAACAGGTATAAATATATAAATTTTGAGAAAATGTTTGTATGATGCCAAAATTTAGCAAATATTTGTCTTTATACAGGAAAAATAACACCTTTGACCCTAGTGGTGAAGGGTATCGTATGGCCGGGCTTGACCGACTATAGCACTTTCTTATTTGTTTTTTCTTAAATCTTTCAATTTAAACACACTTTTTTTTATAATTTAATTGTTATATTTTTTTCTCATTTTATTTCTTTGCTATTTACTAATAAAAGTATAAAATTAAATGTTTAAATAGTTTAAATTAAATCTATTAAATAAATGGAAACTTAACACTAAATAAATATCACAGTTATCTCAATGATAAAATACTAGTGATAACTTTCGGTCACCAAATTCTTCAGCGTTGTCGCAATAGTTGTACTATTCACATGCTCTTCTGCCTCGGACGAACTGTGACAGTGCCCATGATCATGACCATGTTCGTCGTGACCACCTGAAATTGAAAAGAAAAGATAAAAATTTAAATTATTAAAATTTTTTTTATATAAAAGAAATTATAAATTTAATGAGTTTTGACAGGTTTTTAAAAGTATTGATTTAAAAGTTTTAAAGAATGTATTTTAAGTAAATCATATTGAACTTTTAAAGAGGTTCTTAAGGGTATTACACTTGAAGTATCTTAAATATATAAACGATAACGTTTTAATTTATAATAACTCATATGCCTATGGCGATAACAGAAGTTTAGGGGAACTAAATGTGCGCATGAAAAAACTTGTGCATACATATATTATCATTACAAATTTGGACATGGGACTATATAAAGACCCACTATTGGATATGGGACTATATAAAGACTCACGATTGGATATGGGACTATATAAAGACCCACGATTGGATATGGGACTATATAAAGACCCACGATTGGATATGGGACTATATAAAGACCCACGATTGGATATGGGACTATATAAAGACCCACGATTGGATATGGGACTATATAAAGACCCACGATTGGATATGGGACTATATAAAGACCCACGATTGGATATGGGACTATATAAAGACCCACGATTGGATATGGGACTATATAAAGACCCACGATTGGATATGGGACTATATAAAGACCCACAATTGGATATGGGACTATATAAAGACCCACGATTGGATATGGGACTATATAAAGACCCACGATTGGATATGGGACTATATAAAGACCCACGATTGGATATGGGACTATATAAAGACCCACGATTGGATATGGGACTATATAAAGACCCACGATTGGATATGGGACTATATAAAGACCCACGATTGGATATGGGACTATATAAAGACCCACGATTGGATATGGGACTATATAAAGACCCACGATTGGATATGGGACTATATAAAGACCCACGATTGGATAATGGACTATATAAAGACCCACGATTGGATATGGGACTATATAAAGACTTACGATTGGATAATGGACTATATAAAGACCCACGATTGGATATGGGACTACATAAAGACCCATGATTGGATATGGGACTATATAAAGACCCACGATTGGATATGGGACTATATAAAGACCCACGATTGGATATTGGACTGTATAAAGACCAACGATTGGATATTGGACTGTATAAAGACCAACGATTGGATATGGGACTATGTAAAGACCCACGATTGAATATTGGACTGTATAAAGACCAACGATTGGATATGGGACTATATAAACCTCCACGATTGGATATTAAACTGAATAAAGACCAACGATTGCATATGGGACTATATAAAAACCCGCGATTGGATATGGGACTATATAAAGACCCACGATTAGATATAGGGCTATAAAAAGACCCACGATTGGATATAGGGCTATATAAAGACCCACGATTAGGTATGGGACTATATAAAGACCCACGATTGGATATAGGACTGTATAAACCCCACGATTGAATATAGCACTGTATAAGGTTCAATATCCATTCGTGGGTCTATATATAGTCCCATATCCAATCGTGGGTCTTTCTACAGTCCTTTATCCAATCATGGGTATTTGTATAGTCCCATATCTAATCGTCGGTCTTTATACAGTGCTATATCCAATCGTGGGTCTTTATATAGTCCCATATCCAATCGTGGGTCCTTATATCGTCCTATATCCAATCGTGGGGGTTTATACAGTCCTATATCCTCTCGTGGGTTTATATAGACCCGTATCCAATCGTGGGTCCTAATATAGTCCCATATCCAATCGTGGGTCTTTATACAGTCCTATATCCAATCGTGTGTCTTTATATAGACCCGTATCCAATCGTGGGTCCTTATATAGTCCCATATCCAATCGTGGGTCTGTATACAGTCCTATATCCAATCGTGTGTCTTTATATAGACCCGTATCCAATCGTGGGTCTTTATATAGTCCCATATCCAAATGAGGGTCTTTATAAAGTTCTATATCCAAATGTGGGTCTTTATACAGTCCTATATCCAATTGTGGGTCTTCATATAGTCCCATATCTAACCTTGAGTCTTTATATGGTCCCATATCCATTCGAGGTGCTTTATATAGTCCTACTTCCAATTCGTTTCTTGTTTTTGTCTGCGAAAATTTTAGTAAAATTTTCATATTTCAAGGCTTGCCCTTATTTGCTGGCCCGCACTTTTCTTATTTACGCTAAGGTCTTACATTGTATCCTTATCTTCCTTTGTTTGATTTTAACGTTGAAATATTTAATTCGTTTTGTAATTAAAATAACTTTGATATATATTTAATCGCTTTAATGGGGGGCTTGTGAATTGCCTTTGTAATGTCACTTCATTATTTTATTGTTATATATCAATTGCAAAAATCGGGCAGAGGCAAGTGGGTTGTTTTATAACACTGTGAGACAAAAGTGAAAAAGGTTTGTTTTTATAAATGATTATAATCATTTTAATGATGTTATAACAACTGATACTAAACGATATATTTCAGAATATGTATAAGCATTTTGCTACTCCGTGGACTTGAACTATAGATATTTTTCGTGTAGCACAGTGTCGTCTTGATGAATGTACTTAAGGTAAAAGTTTCATTTTAAATTTTTAACTTATCAGCATTTCTGAATTATCAAGGCGTTCATAAATATTCAAATATGTTTCCGAAATTTATGACCTGAAAGTAGAATTCTGTATTTGAAATATTTATAAAATTTGGAGATCCTAACAAATTCTAAAGATTTGTTTTATAGAGCGATCACTTTTTGAGAATAAAACCAGAAAAAAGGTTAACCCTACACAGCTAAGGTCGAATATGTCCCAAAAGTCAATTTAATAATCTATTTTATATAGACGAAATGTCCGAAGGATGAACTGAGAGAAATCGTTAAATAGGCAGTGATTCTGAGTCGATCTATCGATCTACTTTTAGGCAATTATTCCGTTGCCCTACATTCATTAAATTAACCTTATTATTGTGATATAGGGTATTAAAATTTAGTGTGCGAAATATTTGCCAAATTTTATCAAGTAATAAATGCTATCACCTTGAACTAACTAAATTTTGATAATTTTTTTAAATTTTAGCGCCTAGACATGGTAACATAATTTTATTAATACTTTTTTTTAAGTTTATTTTGGCAATAAATTTATAACATTATCTTCATAAGAAGTAGACGCAATTTCAAAATTTGGAGTCGGCGATATGTAAATTTATAGTGACAGCATTCAATCCTATCTAAATGGGTGCTTATTAGCAAATAACGTCATACCTCCCGCCGAAGAGGTAGGTGTTTTAGAAAATTTTTTCGTTATAAAAATTTTGATAGAAAATTTTCGGTTTTAAAAAATTTTATGGAAAATTTTTTGTTATAAATTTTTATAGAAAATTTTTTCAAGTTTTAGGAATAAATGAGTTACAAATTTTTATCGAACATTTTTTTATTATAAAAATAATTATAGAAAAATTTTTCGTAATAGAAAATTTTTCGTTATAAAAATTAAAAAAAAAAAAATTCGTTATAAACATTTCTATAGAAAATTTTTCTTTCAAAGAGTTTTTCTTAAAATTAAAAAAAAAAATTCGTTATACAATTTTTTTAAGAAAATTTTTTGTTATAAAATTTTTATAGAAAATTTTTTTGGTAAAAAATATTTACAAAATATTTTTCGTTATAAAAATTTTTATAGAAGATTTTTGTTATAAAAATTTTAATAGAAAATTTTTCGTCAAAAAATTTTTTTTTATATAAATTTAAAAAAATTTTCTTTATAGAAATTTATATAGAAAATATTTTGTTACACAAATTTTTATAGAAAATTTTTCGTTATAAAAATTTTTAAAGAAAATTTTTCGTTATAAAAATTTATATAGAAAATATTTTGTTACACAAATTTTTATAGAAAATTTTTCGTTCTAAAAATTTTTAAAGAAAATTTATATAAAAATTTTTATAGAAAAATTTTCGTTATAAAAACATTTATAGAAAATTTTTTGTTATAAAAATTTTTATAGAAAATTTTTCGTTATAAAAATTTTTAAAGAAAATTTGTCATTACAAAAATTTTTACAGACAATTTTTCGTTATAAAAATTTTTATAGAAAATTTTTCAATATCAAAATTTTTTTTAGGAAATTTTTTGTTTTCAAAATTTTTATAGAAATTATTTCGTTTTAAAAATTTTAATAGAAAATTTTTCGTTATAAAATTTTTGTAGAACATTTTTCGTTATAAAAGTTTTTATAGAAAATTTTACGTTATAAAAATTCTTATAGAAAATTTTTCGTTATAAAAATTTTTGTACAAAGTTTTTTGTTATAAAATTTTGTATAGAAAATTTTTCTTTATCAAAATTTTTATAGAAAATTTTTGGTTATAAAAATGTTTATAGAAATTTTTTCGTTTTAAAAATTTTTATTGAAAATTTTTCGTTATAAAAATGTTAATAGAAAATTTTTTAACAAAAGAATATTTTATGAAAATTTTTATAGAGAATTTTTTGTTATACGAATTTTTTGGAAAATATTTCGTTATAAAAATTTTTATTGAAAATTTTTCGTTTTATAAACTTTTATAGAAAATTTTTCGTTTTAAAATTTTTTTTTAGAAATTTTTTTGTTATAAAAATTTTTATAGGAAAAATTTCGTTTTAAAAATAGTTATTGAAAATTTTTCGTCAAAATTTTTTTTTATATAAATTTAAAACAATTTTCGTTGTAGAAATTTTTAAAGAAAATATTTCGTTATTAAAAATTTTTATAGAAAATTTTTCGCTATAAAAATTTTTCGTTAAAAACATTTTTATTGAAAATTTTTCGTAATACAAATTTTTATAGAAAATTTTTTGTTATATAAATTTTTATAGAAAATTTGTCTTTATAAAAATTTTTATAGAAAATGTTTCGTTATAAAAATTGTTATTGAAAATTTTTCGTTATAAAAATTTTAATAGGAAATTTTTCGTTAAAAGAATTTTTTATGAAAATTTTTATAAAACAATTTTCATTATAAAAATTTTTCTAGAAAAATTTTCGTTAGAAAAATTTTTATAGAAAACTTTTCATTATATACATTTTTTTAGAAATTTTTTTTGTTTTAAATTTTTTTTAGAAAATTTTTTGTTATAAAAATTTTTATAGAAAATATTTCGTTATAAAAACTTTTATTGAAAATTTTTCGTTAAAATTTTTCTTATATACATTTTAAAAAATGTTCGTTATAAAATTTTTATAGAAAATTTTTCGTTATAAAATTTTTTATAGAAAATTTTTCGTTATAAAATTTTTTCTAGAAAACTTTACGTTATACAAATTTTTATAGAAAATTTTTTGTTATACAAATTTTTATGGAAAATTTTTTGTTATACAAATTTTTATAGAAAATTTTTGGTTATAAAAATGTTTATTGAATATTTTTCGTTATAAAAATTTTGATTGAATATTTTTCGTTATAAAAATTTTAATAGAAAATTTTTCGTTAAAAGAATTTTATATGAAAGTTTTTCGTTATAAGAATTTTTATAAAAAATTTTTGTTTATAAAAATTTTTATAGAAAATTTTTGGTTATAAAAATTTTAAAGGATTTTATATGAAAATTTTTCGTTATACAAATTTTTATAAAAAATTTTTTGTTATACAAATTTTTATAGAAAATTATTAGTTATACAAATTTTAATAGAAAATTTTTTGTTATAAAAATTTTTATAGAACATTTTTCTTCATAAGAAATTTTTATAAAAAATTTTTTGTTATCAAAATTTTTATAGAAAATTTTTTGTTATAAAAATACTTATTGAAAATTTTTCGCTATAAAAAGTTTAATAGAAAATTTTTTGTTAAAAGAATTTTTATGAAAATACATATTTCAATTAAAAAATTTATACCTTTTTTCGTTTCAAATCTTTATGAAAAACTTTGTGAATATTTGTGTAAAGAAAATTAAATTTTTATTGTACATAAATATTAATTAATCAAAGAATATAAAAGCAAATATATAGTATTTTTTTAAGTACTTAAGTAGTTTATAGTGTATATTAGCCCCCTTTTTGTTCAATACTAATTAATAACTTCTAAAACTTTTAAAGAATATATTTTTATCTTTACGACTATTTTCAATTGAATCTGCCTGTCAATGGAACTCAAAATTAATTGCTTTGGAAAAAAAACAACAACAATTTTATACTAATTGCAACAAATTTTGTAATAAATTTTTACAACATTTTAAAGTCTCATAAATCATATTTTTGTAATCGTATTTAGATTAACTACATTTTTTTGGTAATTGCTCTACTACTGACTTAGTAAAACACATAAGAGTTATCAAATTTGAATGCCTTGAAAAGAGAAACTAATTAAGAAGAATTACACTGTGCTAGATAAAAATAAACATTTTCAAAAAATAAAAAAATTTTTAGAAAAATTTTTATAATGAAAAATTTTTTACAATAATTTTTATAACCAAAATTTTCTATAAAAATTTTTGTAACGAAAAATTTTCTGCAAAAATTTTAATAGCAAAAAATTTTCTTAAAAATTTTTCTAACAAAAAAAAAAATTTCTATAAAAATGTTTATGATGAAAAATTTTCTATAAAAATTTTTTAATGAAAAATTTTCTATAAAAATTTTAATAACAAAAAATTTTCTATAAAAATTTTTATAACAAAAAATTTTCTGTAAAAATTTTACATAAAATTTTCTAAAATTTTGGATACAAAATTTTTAATGAGAAATTTTTTTTTTTTTTAATTTTTAATTAAAAATTTTCTATAAAAATAGAAAAAAAAAAATCATAAAAAATTTTATAAAGAAAACTATAAAAACTTGTATACCAAAATATTATCTATTTAATAACGAAAAATTTTTTTATAAAAATTTTCTATAAAATTTTTTTTTACCACAAATTTTTTTGACAAAATATTTACTATGAAAATATTTTTACCCAAAAATTTTCAATAAAAATTTTTATAACGACAAATTTCTATAAAAAATGTTTATAACAAAAAATTTTCTATAAAAATTGTTATAACCAAAAATTTTCTATAAATTTTTTTAACCAAAAATTGTCTGTAAAAATTTTTTAACCAATAATTTTGTATAAAAATGTTTATGACGAAAAATTTTCTATAAAAATTTTTATAACAAAATATATTCTATAAAAATTTTTACACTGAAAAAATTTCTTTAAAATTTTTACGACGAAAAATGTTCTATAAAAATTTTATAGCGAAAAAATTTCTTAAAAAAATTTATAAACCTAAAAATTTTCTATAAAAATTTTTACAACGAAAAAATTTCTATTAAAATTTTTACAACGAAAAAATTTCTATTAAATGACGAAAATTTTTTTTAACGAAGAAATTTCTATTCAAATTTTTAAAATAAAAAATTTTCTATGAAAATTATAAAACGAAAAATTTTCTGTAAAAATTTGTATAACGAAAAATTTTGTATAAAAATTTTTATAATGAAAAATTTTGTATAAAAATTTTTATAACGAAAAATTTTGTATAAAAATTTCTACAAAAATTTTTAAAACGAAAAATTTTCTATTAAATTTTTTTAATAAAAAATATTCCATGAAAATTTTTGTTATGAAAAATTTTCTTTAAAAATTTTAATAACGAAAAATTTTCTATAAAAATTTTTAGTAACGAATAATTTTCTATAAAAATTTGTAAAATGAAAAATTTTCTACAAACATTTTTGTAACGAAAAATATCCAAAAATTTTCCATAAAAATTTTTATAACGAAGCATTTTCTATAAAAATGTTTAAAACGAAAAATTTTCTATACAAATTTTTATAATGAAAAATTTTCTATACAAATTTTTATAACGAAAAATTTTCTATAAAAATTTTTATAACGAAACATTTTCTATAAAAATTTTTATAACGAAACATTTTCTATAAAAATTTTTATAATGAAAAATTTTTTATAAAAATTTTTATAACGAAAAATTTTCTATAAAAATTTTATTAACGAAAAATGTTCTACAAAAATTTTAATAACGAGAAATTTTCTTAAAAAAATTTAATAGCGAGAAATTTTCTTTAAAAATTTTAATAACGAAAAATTTTCTATTAAAATTTTAGTAATGAAAAATTTTCTATAAAAATTTTTAAAACAAAAAATTTTCTAAAAAATTTTTAAAACAAAAAATTTTCTATAAAAATTTTTAAAACAAAAAATTTTCTATAAAAATTTTCTATAAAAATTTTTAATGAAAAATTTTCTATCAAAATTTTTAATAAATAATTTTCTATGAAAAATTTTGTAATAAAAAATTATCTACAAAAAATTTTGTATGAAACATTTTCTATAAAAAATTTTTTTAAGTTTTATAATGAAATATTTTCTATAAAAATTTTTAATGAAAAGCTTTTTAAAAAAATTTTTAATGAAAAGTTTTTTATAAAAATTTTTACAAAGAAAAATTTTCTATAAAAATTTTAAAAACGAAAAATAATATAATATCATTTTTAAAGCGAGAATTTTTTCAAAAACAATTTTAAAACGATAAATTTTTGAAAAAAAATTTTATAACGAAAATTTTCTATAAAAATTTTCTATAAAAATTTTTATGGCGAAAAATTTTCTATAAAAATTTTTATAACGAAAAATTGTCTATAAAAAATTGTATAACGAAAAATTTTCTATAAAAATTTTTATGACCAAAAATTTTCTATTCAAATTTTTATGACCAAAAATTTTCTATTCAAATTTTTATGACCAAAAATTTTCTATGAAAATTTTTTTGACCAAAAATTTTCTATGAAAATTTTTTTGACCAAAAATTTTCTATAAAAATTTTTTTGATCAAAAATTTTTTAACCAAAATGTTCTATAAAAATTTTTATAACGAGATATTTCTATATAAAAATGTTTCCAGACTTGTTTCTTCTTCTATTCAAGTTTTTATGAAAAATTGTCTATAAAAATTTTTATGACCAAAAATTTTCTATGAAAATTTTTTTGACCAAAAATTTTCTATAAAAATTTTTTTGATCAAAAATTTTTTTAACCAAAATTTTCTATAAAAATTTTTATAACGAGATATTTCTATATAAAAACTTTTCCAGACTTGTTTCTTTTATAATCCTATTTCCAGTCATGGCTTCATTTTTTTCTACTTCCAATAGTGACATCTCTTAGCATTAATGAGCCTTTATTGAAAAAGTTTTTTTGGTATTGAGCCTTTATTAGCTCTAGTTTTCAATTCATCTGTTTTAAAGAAGAACTTTTTTTGAATTGCTGATGTTTTCAGTTATCTTACATTTTACATTTTTTTTTTCAATTTAAATAATTTCACAATATTATCGATTTCATAATAATAAATTGCTATCTTTTGATTTTTTCGAGTTATCACACTGAAACAATCTTTGTTTTATGATACTGTTGTGAATTTTTTACTGTAGTTTTCGAGATAACATGTTAGCAATATGTATAAAAATAATTATGAACAAAAAATGTGCACGTAATATTTGGTATAACTATAATAGTTAAAGAGTTATAAATAAAATACTGATATAAAAAGGCATATAACATTATATGACTGTGGTTATTTTTCATACAGACCAATTTAGTTTTGAACTGCTGATATGTTCAGTTGTTGTACACAATTGTTTTGTCAAGTTTAATCAATTGCTACCACTTAATATTTTCGAGTTATCGCACAAAAGCAATCTTTGCTTTATGACACTGTCGCTCATTAAATTACTGCAGTTTTCGAGATAACATGTTATCATAAGAATATAAATTATTAACCTAAATTTATATATTTTTTTTAATTTTAAGAATTATGTGAACAACATTTCATGTATCTTTATTGGTTAAAGAGTTATAAACAAAACGCTCATAAATATAACAATGGGTTTTTATTATGATTTGGACTTGTGATAGCACTAAACGAGTTTTTAAATTTAGTTGCCAAGTTATTTAACATCTATAAATTGTAATCATTCGATTTTTCGAGTTATCACACCGAAACAATCATTGTTTTATGACACTGTCGCTTTTTGTTTATTGCAGTTTTTGAGATAACCTGTTATCAAAATTTATAAATAAAAATTACTAAAATAAGCATTTTTTGTTTGTCCCAAACATGTGTAAGTAATGTTTTCTATATCTTAATTGGTTAAAGAGTTACGATGATGTTAAATTTTTATCGAATGAAAATAAATGTTGATTTTAAACTAAAAAAATTGAATGAAAAATTTGAAGTGCTTTAACTTGTTAAATATTTAATTAATAATAATCATTATCTGCCTATTAAATTTATTTATATTGAAGATAACAATTTTTTAGAGCGTTTATTGTTTTGTTTTTTGATTTATATATAATTTCATTTTTGATCTAAAGATATCAGTTTTATTTTTGTGGGCAATACTATGACGTTAAGCAATGACAAAGCACCTCTGCCAAAATACTAGAATCCGAAGTCAAATTCTATTATTAATCGCTTTTTCGCTTTCATTTAAAATTTTTTTTGACGAAAAATTTTCAATAAAAAAATTTTTTAACGAAAATTTTCCTATAGAAAATTTTTTTAAAAAAATTTTTTTTTTAAAATTTTTTTAACGAAAATTTTACTATAGAAAAATCTTTATAGAAAATCTTTCGTTATAAAAGCCTTTATGCGAAATTTTTCGTTATAAAAATTTGTATATATACACATTTTTAATTTTTGTAAAAATTTTTCGTTAAAAAAATATTTATACAAAATTACCGCAATAAAAATTTGTATACAAAATTTTTCGTTAAAAAATTTTTATACAAAATTTATCGATATAAAAATTTTTATAGAAAATTTTTCGTTACAAAACTTTTTATAGAAAATTTTTCATTGTAAAAATTTTAATAGAAAATTTTTCATTATAAAAATTTTTATACAAAATTTTTCGTTACAAAAATTTTAATAAAAAATTTTTCATTAAAAAAATTTTTATGGAAAATTTTTTGTTATAAAAATTAAGAGAAAATTTTTCATTTTAAAAATTGTTATAGAAAATTTTTCTTTATAAAAATTTTTATAGAAGATTTGTTGTTATAAAAATTTCTATAGAAAATCTTGTCGTTACAAAAAACAAGTAAGAGTGGTATATTCGGCTTTGCCGAATCTTGGATACCCTTCACCAATGGTGCTGCAAAAGTACTTAATGTAATTCCTAGCAAAATTTGGTTATACTAGTATTATATGCAAAGAGTCTTTAAAATTAAGAGTCGGAAAAAGAAAAGCTTTTCGGTGGCGTCATCATCTAGGATAGTTATGCACCCAAAGGTTAGGTTGGGCAGGTGGCTGATGTCTAGGGAAGCTTCACTTGGGTTCTAAAGTGGTCCCTTTGTGAAAGATAATGATTACTAGACTACAAGTAGAGAATACATATTTAAGCCAGCCAGTAGCTTCGAAATAAAATATACACATATTTTACGAACATTTAATAAAGTTCGATAGACCAGATAAACCATGCAGAAAAGATGCTTCAAAATGTAGATGCCCTTACATTTGCAATAGCACATCGATTTGATGAAGTTTAAGTATTCTGGCATGCAACCCAAAAACACTGTGCCCAGTGAGGGTTGTGCACTTTAATTCGTACGAATTATCCCACCAGTAAAAGTTCTTGATTAGTTATGTAAAACTCTGAAGTTAGCGGACTGATTTAGGTCAAAGCTTTAACAATGATAAGCCTTAAAATTATAGGGTATACACTCTTAGTTTTAGATACATACGTGAAATATATAGCTTTTGAATGGATGGATATCAGCTTTGTCGGAAAAGTTATTAAAGATTTACTTATTAATCTGAAGTTAGTTAATTAATTAAAATGAACACTTCATCAATAATATTTGGGATGTATTGTTCTTTCGATCTGTCCGATGGATGTTTGGAAAGTTTTGCTCTAGTTCCTTGTGCAATTTTAATGTGATTTAATTTATCAGCATTAAATCGATTCCCGGTCGGGGTTATATGGGAGATTTCACTAAATGTGAATAGAGCTCCCCCATTTTCAATATCGAACTTTTCAAGAGATCAGAAATACTTTTGTCAAATGTTGTCCCTCTAAAAAGTTTATTTTAGACGCTATCGCCCTGAATATCAATATTGTACAACGTCTTTATACTAAATGTCATCATCGTATCTTAGCCGAAGTTATACGGGATCAATTGTCAAACGTGAATGGATTTCTCCCAATTGCATTTAAAAAATTTAAATTGTCGTTGATATGTGAGATACTTACATACATATGTAGGTTTTGAACGGATATCATTGCATTTTTGTACTTCCTAGGAAGATTACCTATAATTTGATATATAATACATTCTCAAATGTTATCATAATGTTCAAAAGTCAGACACAAAATTAAGATTAATGCAGAGTGTCTGTCTGCTAAAATCAGATTTGTGGAGCTCCTGGATCTTACACAAAATTTTAGGATATTGTCCCACCCTGAATTTTATCATTGTCGATCAAAACACCATCGCTTAAACGCTAAATTATATCTACCACAAATTACCGAATGCATCAGGATTTAGGTAATCCCCTGCGAAGGACGCTATTTAATTTCATCAAAATAAACACCTGAGATATCGACAAAACAGGAGCTCCAAAAACTTGACTACAACAGAAAAAATTACATACAGGTAGACGGACGGACAAAAAAACAGACGGGCGGACGGACGGACGGAGGTCGCGAAATCGATTCTCCTGCCGATTCAAAGTTGATCGGTACAGTTTGAATGGTATTCGTAATCAGATTTGTGGAGTATAGATTTTAGAAAATCCTCACACAAAGAACGATGTCAAATTTCATCACAATCGGTCCATAAACACCTGAGATATCGCTGAAACAATACTTACGAAATGTAAACAAAATTTCTTAGACACGTACTCTGAGCAATTTGCTGTACATCAAATGTAGTGTTATTGCGATATCTCAATTGTTTACGGACCGCTTTTGATAAAATTTAATAACGTGCTTGGCGGGGGAATTTCCTAAAATCTGATATAAAATTTATGTAGGTCCGTACTAAAGGAGGATGGTTTTTCCTATTTCTGCATTTCATTTTTTCAACAAACATTCTCTAATGCGAACTTTGGGCAATTTGCGATACATCAAATTCAATGTTTTGGCGATATCTCAGTTGTTTATGGACCGATTTTGATAAAATTTTACAGAGTGTTTTGGGAAACTATTTCCTACAATCTGATATATAATATATTATCACATGTACACCAGGAGTATCTTTTTTCTCTTGTTATTTAAAAGTGTTTTTCAATCAAAAATTTTAAAATTTTCGTCTAATTTTTGGTATTTTTTCGATATTTTCGGTGTTTATAAACCGATTTTAATGAAATTTAATAGCGTTCATTGCGGGAGAATTTCCTAAAATCTAATATATAATTTATGTAAGTCCATCCTCCAGGGGCTTCAGAAACTTGATTTCAACAGACAGACAGACAGACGGACGGACAGACAGACAGACAGACAGACAGACGGACATCGCTTAATCGATTCTCCTCCCGATTCTGAGTCGATCGGTATAATTTTTATGGGGTCTACGATCACTAATAAAAAAATTACAAACGGAATCACAAACTTATAATACCCTTTCACCTATTGGTGAAGGGTATAAAAAAAATTTATAGAAAATTTTTCGTTACAAAAACTTTTATAGAAAATCTTTTCGTTACAAATAATTCTTGTAAAAATTTTTCGTTAAAAAAATTTTTATACAAAATTACAGCAATAAAAATTTGTATACAAAATTTTTCGTTAAAAAATTTTTATACAAAATTTATCGATATAAATTTTTCGTTATAAAAATTTTTATAGAAAATTTTTCATTGTAAAAATTTTAATAGAAAATTTTTCATTATAAAAATTTTTATTCAAAATTTATCGCTATAAAAATTTTTATAGAAAATTTTTCGTTATAAAAATTTTAATAGAAAATTTTTCATTATAAAAATTTTTTTCATAGAAAATTTTTTATTATAAAAATTCTTATAGAAAATGTTTCGCTATAAAACTTTTTATGGAAAATTTTTTGTTATAAAAATTAAGAGAACATTTTTTATTATAAAACTTGTTATAGAAAATTTTTTTTTATAAAAATTTTTATAGAAGATTTGTCGTTATAAAAATTTTTATAAAAACTTTTTTGTTATAAAAATTTTTATAGAAAATTTTTATTATCAAAATTTTTATAGAAAATTTTTCGTTACAAAAAATTTTTATAAGAAATATTCCGTTTTAAAAATTTTTATTTATTATTTTGATAAACATTTTTATATAAATTTTTCGTTATAAAAATTTTTATAGAAAATTTTTCGTTTTCAAAATTTTTATATAAAATTTTCGTCATAAAATTTTTTATGGAAAAACTTTGTTTATAAAAGTTTTTATACGAAATTTTTCATTGTAAAAATGTTTATAGAAAATTTTTCGTAAAAAAAATTTTATGGAAATTTTTTCGTTATAAATTTTTATAGAAAATCTTTCGGTATGAAAGAATTTATGCGAAATTTTTCGTTATAAAAATTTATATATAAAATTTTCTGTTATAAGAAATTTTTATAGAAAATTTTTCATTATAAAAATTTTTATAGAAAATTGTTCGTTATAAAAATTTGTATACAAATTTTTCGTTTAAAAATTTTTTGTAGAAAGTTTTCCTTTACAAAAATTTTTATAAAAATTTTTCGGTATAAAAAATTTTATAGAAAATTTTTCTTTATAAAAATTTTTACAGAAAATTTTTCTTTACAAAAGTTTTTATAAAAAATTATAGAAAATTGTTCGTTATAAAAATTTTTATAAAAATTTTTCGTTATAAAAATTTTAATAGAAAATTTTTCATTATAAAAGTTTTTATAAAAAATTATAGAAAATTGTTCGTTATAAAAATTTGTATACAAATTTTTCGTTAAAAAAATTTTTCTAGAAAGTTTTTCGTTACAAAAATTTTTATAAAAAATTATAGACAATTTTTCTTTATACAAATGTTTATAAAAAATTTTTTGTTATAAAAATTTTTCATTAAAAAAAATGTTTATTTTGGTTTTTTTACTTAGTTCAAAAAAATAAACAGTTTTCGAGTTATGCGAATATTTATTGAGCAACCTCCTTTATTCTTTTCTATAACGCTATATCTCAAAAACTAGAGCTAACCTAAGAAACGGATCATTAAATTCAGCGTACTCGATTTATCTTTACCACTAGGTCTCTTTTTTTCGGTACAAAAAACAAGTTATCAAAATCGAGCACAGTGTAATTTATAGAATTGCTGCACATTTGTCCCAACATTGTAGGGTATCATATGGTAGCTTTTGATCGACTATACTTGCTTCTTATATAATAAAATATTTTTTTCCTAATGTTGGAAACAATCTTTGTCTTATGAAACTGTTGCGAATTTGTTACTGTAGTTTTCGAGATAACATGTTATCAAAATTAATAAAACTAATTATAAAACAAAAATGTGCACGTAATATTTTGTATAACTGAAATAGTTAAGGAGTTATAAATAAAAAAAACTGATATCAATGGCATATAATTCTATATGACTGTGGTATTTTTCCTACAGACCAATTTAGTTTTGAACTGCTGATATGTTCAGTTGTCGTAGAAAATTGTTTTGCCAAGTTTAATCAATTGCTACCACTTGATCTTTTCGAGTTATCGCACACAAACAATCTTTGTTTATGACAATGTCGAGTATTAAATTACTGCAGTTTTCGAGATAACATGTTATCAAAATCAATAAGAATAATAATAAATTTCTAACCAAATTTTATATACTTATAATTTTATGAATTATGTGAGTAACATTTTTTATATCTTTATTGGTTAAAGAGTTATAAACAAAACACTCATATATAACAGTGGGTTTTCACCATGATGTGGACTTGTGATCGCACTAAACAAGTTTTTAAATTTAGTTGCCAAGATATTTAACTTATATAAATTGTTATCACACGATTTTTCGAGTTATCACACCGAAACAATTATTCTTTTATTACACTGTCGCTTATTGTTTATTGCAGTTTTTGAGATAACCTGTTATCAAAATTACTAGACTAAATATTTTTTGTTTGTCCAAACATGTGTAAGTAATGTTTTCTATATCTTAATTGGTTAAAGAGTTATAGAAGAATTTTCGTTAAAAACATTTTTTATAGAAAAATTTTCTATAGAAAATTTTTTTAACGAAAATTTTTCTATAGAAAATGTTTTTAACGAAAATTTTTCTATAGAAAAATTTTTTTTACGAAAATTTTTCTATAGAAAAATTTTTTTTACGAAAATTTTTCTATAGAAAAATTTTTTTAACGAAAATTTTTCTATAGAAAAATTTTTTTAACGAAAATTTTTCTATAGAAAAATTTTTTTAACGAAAATTTTTCTATAGAAAAATTTTTTTAACGAAAATTTTTGTATAGAAAAATTTTTTTAACGAAAATTTTTCTATAGAAAAATTTTTTTAACGAAAATTTTTCTATAGATAAATTTTTTTAACGAAAATTTTTCCATAGAAAAATTTTTTTAACGAAAATTTTTCCATAGAAAAATTTTTTTAACGAAAATTTTTCTATAGAAAAATTTTTTTAACGAAAATTTTTCTATAGAAAAATTTTTTTAACGATAATTTTTCTATTAAAATATTTTTTTAACGAAAATTTTTCTATAGAAAAATTTTTTTAACGAAAATTTTTCTATAGAAAAATTTTTTTAACGAAAATTTTTCTATAGAAAAATTTTTTTAACGAAAATTTTTCTATAGAAAAATTATTTTAACGAAAATTTTTCTATAGAAAAATTATTTTAACGAAAATTTTTCTATAGAAAAATTTCTTAACGAAAATTTTTCTATAGAAAAATTTCTTAACGAAAATTTTTCTATAGAAAAATTTTTTAACGAAAATTTTTCTATAGAAAAATTTTTTAACGAAAATTTTTCTATAGAAAAATTTTTTAACGAAAATTTTTCTATAGACAAATTTTTTAACGAAAATTTTTCTATAGAAAAATTTTTTAACGAAAATTTTTCTATAGAAAAATTTTTAACGAAAATTTTTTTATAGAAAAATTTTTTAACGAAAATATTTATATAGAAAAATTTTTGGTTAAAAAATTTTTTTTATATTTTGGTTAAAGAAATTTTTCTATAGAAAAATTTTTGTTTAAAAAATAATTTTTAACGAAAATTTTTCTATTAAAATATTTTTTTAACGAAAATTTTTCTATAACTCTTTAACCAATTAAGGTATAGAAAACATTACTTACACTTTGGGACAAACAAAAAATATTTAGTTCAGTACTTTTTATTCATTTATTTTGATAACAGGTTATCTCAAAAACTGCAATAAACAATAAGCGACAGTGTCATAAAATAATGATTGTTTCGGTGTGATAACTCGAAAAATCGTGTGATAACAATTTATATATGTATGTTAAATAACTAGGCAACTTGATTTGAAAACTTGTTTAGTGCGATCACAAGACCACATTTCGGTAAAAACCCACTGTTATATTTATGAGTGATTTGTTTATAACTCTTTAACCAATAAAGATACACAAAATATTACTCACATAATTCTTAAAATTAAAAAAATATAAAATTAGGTTAATAACTTATATTCTTATGATAACATGTTATCTCGAAAACTGCAGTAATTTAATACTCGACATTGTCATAAACAAAGATTGTTTGTGTGCGATAACTCGAAAAGATCAAGTGGTAGCAATTGATTAAACTTGGCAAAACAATTTTCTACGACAACTGAACATATCAGCAGTTCAAAACTAAATTGGTCTGTAGGAAAAATACCACAGTCATATAGAATTATATGCCTTTGATATCAGTTTTTTTATTTATAACTCCTTAACTATTTCAGTTATACTAAATATTACGTGAACATTTTTGTTTTATAATTAGTTTTATTAATTTTGATAACATGTTATCTCGAAAACTACAGTAACAAATTCGCAACAGTTTCATAAGACAAAGATTGTTTCGGTGTGATAACTCTAAAACGAAATCAAAAGATAACAATGTTTTATTATGAAATTGACAATATTGTGAAATTATTTTAAGTGGAATTGCTCATATACAAATTATATTTCCATTTAATTCGAAGTTCAAGTCATTTAAATTTCTTACATCATCTGGTAAGATTAAACGCTGCATTTTCAAGAATTATTTGCTTTAATGTAAAATCCCGCCTTAAAGTAAATACCATTATTTCAGTTAATTCTTAAAATTCTTAGTATTGGCAAATATATCCAACTTAAGGAAAAAAAATATTTTATTATATAAGAAGTAAGTATAGTCGATCAAAAGCTACCAAATGATACCCTACAATGTTGGGACAAATGTGCAGCAATTCTATATTTTGCTGCACATATTTAAAAAAATAAAATAACAAAAAATTTTTTATAAAAATTTGTATAAAGAAAAATTTTCTATAAAAATTTTTATAACGAAAAATTTTTATAAAAATTTTTGTAAAGAAAAACTTTCTACAAAAATTTTTTAAACGAAAAATTTGTATACAAATTTTTATAACGAATTATAACGAATTTTCTATAAAAATTTTTATAATGAAAAATTTTCTATAAAAATTTCCTATAACAGAAAATTTTATATATAAATTTTTATAACGAAAAATTTCGCATAAATTCTTTTATAACGACAGATTTTCTATAAAACTTTATAACGAAAAGTTTTCCATAAAAATTTTTTTAACGAAAAATTTTCTATAAAAATTTTTACAATGAAAAACTTCATATAAAAATTTTTATAAAGAAAGTTTTTTCATAAGGAATTTTATAACGAAAAATTTTATATAAAAATTTTTAAAACGAAAAATTTTCTATAAATTTTTTATAACGAAAAATTTCTATAAAAATTTTTAAACAAAAAATTTTCTATAAAAATTTTTAAAAAGAAATATTTTTTATATAAATTTGTGCAACGAAAAATTTTCTATAAAAATTTTTATAATTAAAAACATTCTATCAAAATTTTTATAACGAAAAATTTTCTATGAAAATTTGTATAACGAAAAATTTTTATGTAACGAAAAATTTTTTTAATGAAAAGTTTTCTATTAAAACTTTGAATACAAAAAATTGTCTATAAAAATGTTAAAAACGAAAATTTTTGATAAAAATTTTTATAATAAAAAATTTTCTATGAAAAAAATTTTTATGATGAAAAATTTTCTATTCAAATTTTTATAACGAAAAAATTTTCTATACAAATTTTTATAACTAAAAATTTTCTTTAAAATTTTTATAAGAAAAAAATTTCTGTAAAGGCTTTTTAAACTAAAAATTTTCTATACAAATTTTTCAAACGAAAAATTTTCTATAAAAATTTTTATAACAAAAATTTTCTATAAAAATTTTTATAACAAAAATTTTCTATAAAAATTTTTATAACAAAAAAGTTTTTATAAAAATTTTTATAACGAAAAATCTTCTATAAAAATTTTTATAAAGAAAAATTTTCTATAACAATTTTTATAATGAAAAATTTTATCTTAATTTTTATAACAAAAAATTTTCCATAAAAATGTTTATAACGAAAAATTTTCTATAAAAATTTTTATAATAAAAAATTTTCTATGAAAAAAATTTTTATAATAAAAAATTTTCTATTAAAACTTTTATACTTTTTATTTCTATAAAAATTTTCATAGCGATAAATTTTGTATACAAATTTTTATAATGAAAAATTTTTATAATGAAAAATTTTTATAATGAAAAATTTTCTATTAAAATTTATACAATAACGAATTTTCTATCAAAATTTTTATAACGAAAAATTTTCTATAAAAATTTTTATAGCGATAAATTTTGTTTAAAAATTTTTTAACGAAAAATTTTATATACAAATTTTTATTGCGGTAATTTTGTATAAAAACGAAAAATTTTTACAAGAATTTTTTGTAACGAAAAATTTTCTATAAAAATTGTTGTAACGAACAATTTTCTATAAAAATTGTTGTAACGAAAAATTTTCTATAAAAATTGTTGTAACGAAAAATTTTCTATAAAAATTGTTGTAACGAAAAATTTTCTATAAAAATTTTTGTAACGAAAAATTTTCTATAAAAATTTTTGTAACGAAAAATTTTCTATAAAAATTTTTGTAACGAAAAATTTTCTATAAAAATTTTTGTAACGAAAAATTTTCTATAAAAATTTTTGTAGCGAAATTTTTATAACGAAAAATTTTCAATAAAAATTTTTAAAACGAAAAATTTTCTAAAAAAGTTTTAAAACAAAAATTTTCTATAAAATTTTTAAAATAAAAGATTTTCGTTGGAAGAAATTAATTTCATTTGAACCAAGATTTTTATGTAAAAGGTTGTGGGTTCGAATCCAGGCTTAGGTACATATCATAAATTGTTATTTTATTTTTACAATTTATTTTTACAAATTTTATGATTACTAAATAAGATTAATACTTTTTAAGAAATACTGAAAAAACGATATGGCACTTAGCATTGTGGAATGCTGCATTTTCTGTCCCGCTACGGACTTCATCAGCACATTGTGTCACCAACTGTCAGCGGGACAGAAAATGCAGCATTCCACACTGCTAAGTGTCATACATAGTTTTTTCAGTATTTCCTAAAAATTATTAATCTTATTTAAAAATCATAAAATTTGTAAAAATAAAATAACAATTTATAATATGAACCTGAGCCCGGATTCGAACCCACAACCTCTTACATAAAAGATTTTCTATAAAAATTTTTATAACGAAAAATTGTCTACAAAAATTTGTTTAATGAAAAATTTTCCATTAAAATTGTTATAACGAAAAATTTTTACAAAAGTTATTAAAACGAAAAATTTGCTATAAAAATTATTATTATGAAAAATTTTCTATAAACATTTTTAAAACAAAAATTTTCTATAAAAATGTTTTGACGAAAAATTTTCTATAAAAATATTTATAACGAAAAATTTTCTATACAAATTTTTATAAGGAAAAATTTTCTATAAAAATTTTAAAACGAAAAATTTTCTAAAAAATTTTTATAAGGAAAAAGTTTTGGTAAAGAATTTTACAACTAAAAATTTTCAATAAAATTTTTTATAATAAAAAATTTTCTACAAAAATTTTTATAATTAAAAATTTTGTATAAAAATTAGTATAACCAAAAATTTTAGATTTTTTCTACTTACACCTTCCCAAACTAAAAACTATAGTGTAGTACATATCGTATAAATAGTTACTTTGTTTGTATTTTACACAATATTAAAGGCTTCACCAGTTTCTGAAATAGATATTCCAGAGTAACTGGTTGTAGAACACGTTTAAAAAAAAACCCTAAACAAAGGGTAAGTAACTAATAAAACTCTTAGTAATATTTTGCTTAATTAAACTTATAAGATTTTAATTTATTATTTATGATTTAATAGCCTGGGCTAATCCGATTCTATTATTATTATCACCATAAATAAAATAATTATTACTAAATTTTACTTGTTAGGAATTAGATCGGCTCAAACTAAAATTGGAAATTTCGCCAGAAAAAAAGTACTTTTTTTTTTAAAAAAATCATAAATTTAATCATTATTCAAATTTGTTATTCAATTCAAATTTATAAGAAAAAATTCCCCCATTTAAAATTTTGAGCTAGTCTAATGTTTATAGCTCGATGCTAAAGAATTTAACTTTTTTATTAAAAATGTTTTGAAATTTCCGTCAACAAAAACAAAGAAGATTTCTGTGGTTTTTCAAAAGAATAGAGGAATTTTAATAGAAATCGAGTTAATGGGAACTACATTTTACAAATATGTATCTACTTATTATGAGGTTTTGACTAAAGTGTTATAAAATTAAACTGCTATAAATATTAAACACTTAATTATGTTTCACGAGATTAATTATGAGTAATTAATTAAGATTAATAGACTTAAGAAATTTTAAAGGCAATGAAAGCAAAAATTTACTTTAATAACAAATTAACCCACCCACGTTATGTTTATAAGATTAAAACTATTAAATGATATTTCTAAATAAAAATAATTTAAAAAATAATTTTTTCTATAAAAAGTTTGGGTATAACAGTTTTATTTATATCTAATATTGAGTATTAACAGATCTTTTTCTAAGGAAAATTTTGGCTATAACAGATTTTGTTATAGAAAAACTAGAATATAACAGATTTTTCTATAGAAAAATTTGTGTATAAAAAAGCTTTTTTATAAAAATTTTATACCGAAAAATTTTCTATAAAAATTTTATACCGAAAATTTTTCTGTAAAAATGTAATAGCGAACATTTTTCAATAAAAATTTTATACCGAAAATTTTTCTATACAAATTTTATAGCGAAAATTTTTCTGTAAAAATGTTATAGCGAACATTTTTCAATAAAAATTTTATAACGAAAATTTTTCTATAAAAATTTTATAACGAAAATTTTTCTACAAAAATTTTATAACGAAAATTTTTCTATAAAAATTTTATAACGAAAATTTTTCTGTAAAAATTTTATAAAGAAAATGTTTCTATAAAAATTTTATAACAAACATTTTTCTAAACCGAAAATTTTTCTATAAAAATTTTATAACGAAAATTTTTCTATAAAAATTTTATAACGAAAACTTTTCTATAAAAATTTTATAACTAAAATTTTTCTATAAAAATTATATAACTAAAATTTTTCTATAAAAATTATATAACGAAAATTTTTCTATAAAAATTTTATAACGAAAATTTTATAAAGAAAATGTTTCTATAAAAATTTCATATCGAAAATTTTTCTATAAAAATTTTATAACTAAAATTTTTCTATAAAAATTATATAACTAAAATTTTTCTATAAAAATTATATAACGAAAATTTTTCTATAAAAATTTTATAACGAAAATTTTATAAAGAAAATGTTTCTATAAAAATTTCATATCGAAAATTTTTCTATAAAAATTTTATAACCAAAAATTTTCTATAAAAATTTTATAACGATAATTTTTCTATAAAAATTTTATAACAAAAATTTTCCTATAAATTTTTATAACGAAAATTTTTCTATAAAAATTTTATAAAGAAAATTTTTATAGAAAAAATTTTATAACGAAATTTTTCTATAAAATTTTTATAACGAAAATTTTTCTATAAAAATTTTATAACGAAAATTTTTCTATAAAAATTTTATAACAAAAATTTTCCTATAAATTTTTATAACGAAAATTTTTCTATAAAAATTTTATAAAGAAAATTTTTATAGAAAAAATTTTATAACGAAATTTTTCTATAAAATTTTTATAACGAAAATTTTTCTATAAAAATTTTATAACGAAAATTTTTCTATAAAAATTTTATAACGAAAATTTTTCTATAAAAATTTTATAACAAAAATTTTCCTATAAATTTTTATAACGAAAATTTTTCTATAAAAATTTTATAAAGAAAATTTTTATAGAAAAAATTTTATAACGAAATTTTTCTATAAAATTTTTATAACGAAAATTTTTCTATAAAAATTTTATAACGAAAATTTTTCTATAAAAATTTTATAACGAAAATTTTTCTATAAAAATTTTATAACAAATTTTTTCTAAAAAAACTTTATAACAAATTTTTTCTAAAAAACTTTATAGCGAAATTTTTCTACAAAAATTTTTAAAACGAAAATTTTTCTACAAAAATTTTTATAACGAAAATTTTTCTATAAAAGTTTTTTTAGCAAAAATTTTTCTATAAAAATTTTCTACCGAAAATGTTTCTATAAAAATTTTTTACCGAAATTTTTTCTATAAAAATTTTTAACGAAAATTTTTCTATAAAAGTTTTTTTAGCGAAAATTTTTCTATAAAAGTTTTTTTAGCGAAAATTTTTCTATAAAAATTTTCTACCGAAAATTTTTCTATAAAAATTTTTTACCGAAATTTTTTCTATAAAAATTTTTTAACGAAAATTTTCTATAAAAATTTTATAACGAAAATTTTTCTATAAAAATTTTATAACGAAAGTTTTTCTATAAAAATTTTATATCGAAAATATTTATATAAAAATTTAATAACGAAATTTTTCTAAAAAGATTTTATAACAAAAATTTTGCTATAAAAATTTTTACCTGAAAATTTTTATAAAAAAAAATTGTATTCCTAAACTTTTCCTATAAAAATTTTATACCCAAAATTCTATAAAAGTTTTATAATCAAAATTTTTTCTATAAAAGTTTTATAACCAAAATTTTCCTATAAAAATGTTATATCCAAAATTTTTCTATGAAATAGTACCAAACAGAAGATTTTTAGTACCAAAAGCTCTTCTATAGAATATTTTTAGTACTAAAAGACTTTTAGTAACAAAAGCTCTGCTAAAGAACCAATTTAGTACCAAAAGATATTCTGTTGACAACCTTTAAGACTAAAGGTCTTCTAAAAAAGAGCTTTTGGTATTAAAGGTATTATATATAAGACTTTTGTAACTTTTTGTAAAAGCTTTTCAAAAAAAGTCCTCTAGTACCAAAATCTCTTATATAGAAAACATTTATTACCGAAAGCTCTTCTATAGAAGACGTTTAGTACCAAAAGCTCTTCTATAGAAGACCTTAAGTACCAAAAGCTCGTCTACAGATGACCTTAAGTACCAAATGCTCTTCTATAGAAGACCTTTAGTACCAAAAGCTCTTCTATAGAAGACCTTTAGTACCATTCTTCTATAGAAGACCTTTATTAAAAAGAGCTCCTCTATTAAAGACCTTTAGTACCAAAAGCTCTTCTATCTCTTATATAGAAAACATTTATTATCGAAAGCTCTTCTATAGAAGACGTTTAGTACCAAAAGGTCGTCTACAGATGACCTTTAGTACCAAAAACTCTTTCGTAGAGAACCTTTAGTACCAAAAGCTCTTCTATAGAAGACTTTTAGTACCAAAAGCTTCTAGAGAAGACTTTTAGTACTAAAAGCTCTTTTATATAAGACTTTTAGTGCTAAAAGTTTTTCTATAGAAGACCTTTAGTACCAAAAGCTCTTCTATAGAAGATCTTTAGTGCAAAAGCTTTTCTATAAAAGACCTTTAGTACCAAAAGCTTTTCTATAGAACCCCTTTACCAAAAGCTCTTCTATAGAAGACCTTTAGTAGCACAAGTTTTTTTTTATAAAAGACCAAAAGCTCTTCAGTAGAAGACCTATAGCACCAAAAACTCTTCTACAGAAGGCGTTTAGTATTTTAAGTTCTTCTATAAAAGACCTTTAGTACCAATTTTTTATAAAAAAATTTCTTAAGCATTCTATAATTTCTCAGACTTACCTATACTTTGTAGACCAAACATGAGACCAAATCCTATAACCATGGCCAAAAACGCTCCAAAGCCGGCATGTTGTTTCGATAGAATCTCAAAGAAGACCACATACAAGAGAGTGCCACAGGCAATACCCTGCAGTATCAAAGATACCATACTATCCTCCGAATCCGGAGCATTATGACTGACCGCAATGCCGATGGCTATACCAATAGGACTGACTATGGCAAAGGTAATGGTATAGACAGCCGCAAGAATGGGACGTGTACGAGCCACTATCAACTCAACGCCCACACAGAAAGCCAAAACCAATTTATGAGCCGCTACAGCGCCAAATAAAAACCAAACAGAGCTGGCCGAATCTTCCAAGCCAATGGCTAGACCTTCAAAAACCTCGTGTAGAGATAAAGCCAAAACAATGCCCAAACCACGCAATGAAGAAGTGACCATATCTTCACCATCATTAGAGCTGGTAATGGGAAGATGGGAGTGACCATGACCCCCATGATCGTGATTGTGGGCATGCGAATAATTGTGTGAATGATCGAGTGAAGGCTTATGAGAATGCTCCAAAGAATGTTCTAGGGGATAGGGTTGTTTATTACATGGAGGAATTTCGGCCGGAGGGCATATTTGTATTTCCAGACTAGCTTGAGGTTTGGGATTTTCTACGCCATTCGGGGTATAGGAACCATTTTGATATATACCACCATTATTGGAAGCTGAAGTCATGACAGTATTTTTGGAGCCATATCTAGTTGAAGTTTCATCAACATCTTCATCCTCGTCTTCATCATTATCTGGCTTCTTCAGGCCTCCCTTTACCAAAACACTACGACGCACACTGTGACCACGCTCAAAGGCCGCACCCACACCAGCATTTTTTTTCAAAGCAGCTTTTTTATGACGATGTAAATAGCTGTGCAAACACTCCTCTATCAGATACATCAGCATAAAACCGGCACACATCAGAGTTTCCGGTACAGCAAAATTAACCTTGGCTATATGGCCGCATTCTTGCAAATGCTCCACCACCTCTTGAACCTCGGGTAGCAGATGAACAAAGGTGGTGGCCAACAAGACACCACCGCCAAAGTGCAGCAGATATGTTACCACTTTGGCTGAGCGCGTGTTTGTATTACTCTCAGTCCATTTAAAGTAATGATTGAGCACGAAGGGTATGCCACCAAAGAGCGCCGTGGCACTAAACAAACAAGCCATGGCAGCACATTTGGCCACCAAGACAGCGTGGCTATCATGATCGTCTGTCATCTTTTAAGTTTTTTTTTTGTTCAGCTCAACTTTAATTCTCTATTTAAATGAATTTGTTAAACTTTTTCTTTTACTTCTTTTTTTTTTTGGGAGGGGGGTTTTTTCAATTCAATTAAAATTTTTTCCTAATTGAGATTCACCACAAACAATTTCAAAATTTTTTTTCAGTTGTTGTTTCTTATTCTTTTTGTTTTCAATATTTTAACATTAATTGGCTTCTTGTTTATTTTAATTTTAAAACAAAACGAAAAAAACTTAAACAAATAATTTAAAAAAGGTCTTTTCCGCCCGACCTATTGTTTAGTACTAAAATTATTAATTTCTGATAACTGCTTTTTTTTCTTAACCAAGTTTTATTTATTTCTTTTTTAGTTGTTTGACGTCGTCGTCGCCGTCTTCGTTGGCGGTTGCTGCAAATGGCTTGATATTTTTATTTCTTATCGGCCAGTTTTGCTATTGAATTATGTTATAGCTTAACGTCAGCAGAATCGTAAATTCGAGTGAGTTCTCAAATGTTAACATCGTAAGACGTCGCTCTAACGATAAAAGGTTTAATTAAAAAGAGTTTAAAATAATAAAACGTTCGATTTGTGGAATTTTAGATACCCTTCATGCTTTACTTCACGGCAAGTTTATCGATTTTACTTAAGGGAGATTTCATGTCAACTGGCCGAAATTTTGAAATCAATTGCCGATAGTCTATGTTTCTATAGAAAAGTTTGAGACCGCCTAAGTTTTCTAAAGAAACGTTTACGATCGCCAAAGTTTTCTATAGACAAGTTTATAGCAAAAATTTTCCTACAAAAATTTTATAACAAAAAATTTCCTATAAAACTATTTTAAAAATGTTTCTATAAAATATTTATAGCAAAAATTTTGCTATAAAAATTTTAAAGCAAAAATTTTGCTATAAAAATTTTATAGCAAAAATTTTCCTATAAAAATTTTATAGCAAAAATTTTCCTATAAAAATTTTATAGCAAAAATTTTTCTATAAAAATTTCATAGGAAAATTTCCTATAAAAATTTTATAGCAAAAAATTTCCTATAAGAATTTTATTGCAAAAAATTTCTTATAAAAATTTTATAGCAAAAATTGTTTGATAAAAATTTCATACCGAAAATTTTTCTATAAAAAATTTTCCTATAAAAATTGTATAGCTAAAATTTTTCTATAAAATTTTCATAGGAAAATTTCCTATAAAAATTTTATAGCAAACAATTTCCTATAAAAATTTTATAGCAAAAAATTTCCCATAAAAATTTTATTGCAAAAAAATTCTTATAAAAAATTTAAAGCAAAAATTGTTTGATAAAAATTTCATACCGAAAATTTTTCTATAAAAATTTTATATCGAAAATTACAAATTTTTTACCAAAAATTTTCCTATAAAAATTTTGTAGCAGAAATTGTTTGATAAAAATTTCATACCGAAAACTTTTCTATAAAAATTTTATACCAAAAATGTTTCTATAAAAATTTTATATCGAACATTTTTTGATAAAGATTTTATAGCAAAAATTTTTCGATCAAAATTTTATACCGAAAATGTTTCTATAAAAATTTTATACCGAAAATGTTTCTATAAAAATTTTATGCCGAAAATTTTTCTATAAAAATTTTATGCCGAAAATTTTTCTATAAAAATTTTAAACCGAAAATTTTTCTATAAAAATTTTATACCGAAAATTTTTCTATAAACATTTTATACAGAAAATTTTTCTTTAAAAATTTTATACCGAAAAATTTTGGGTATAAAATTTTTATAGAAAAATGTTTGCTATAAAATCAAAAAAAAAAAAAAAAAATTCGGTATAAAATTTTTTTAGAAAAATTTTCGGTATAAAATTTCGGTGTATAACAATTTTTCTATAAAAACTTTCTACCGAAAATTTTTCTATAAAAATTTTATACCGAAAATTTTTCTATAAAAATTTTATACCGAAAATTTTTCTATAAAAATTTTATACCGAAAATTTTTCTATAAAAATTTTATACCGAAAATTTTTCTATAAAAATTTTATACCGAAAATTTTTCTATAAAAATTTTATACCGAAAATTTTTCTATAAAAATTCTATACCGAAAATGTTACTATAAAAATTTTATACCGAAAATGTTTCTATAAAAACTTTCTACCGAAAATTTATCTATAAAAATTTTATACCGAAAATTTTTCTAAAAAAATTTTATACCGAAAATTTTTCTAAAAAAATTTTATACCGAAAATTTTTCTATAAAATTTGATACCGATACCGAAAATTTTTCTATAAAAATTTGATACCGAAAATTTTTCTATAAAAATTTGATACCGAAAATTTTTCTATAAAAATTTGATACCGAAAATTTTTCTATAAAAATTTGATACCGAAAATTTTTCTATAAAAATTTGATACCGAAAATTTTTCTATAAAAATTTGATACCGAAAATTTTTCTATAAAAATTTGATACCGAAAATTTTTCTATAAAAATTTTATACCGAAAATTTTTCTATAAAAATTTTATACCGAAAATTTTTCTATAAAAATTTGATACCGAAAATTTTTCTATAAAAATTTGATACCGAAAATTTTTCTATAAAAATTTGATACCGAAAATTTTTCTATAAAAACTTTCTACCGAAAATATTTCTATAAAAATTTTATACCGAAAACTTTTTTATAAAAATTTTATACCGAAAACTTTTCTATAAAAATTTTATACCGAAAACTTTTCTATAAAAATTTTATACCGAAAATTTTTCTATAAAAATTTGATACCGAAAATTTTTCTATAAAAATTTTATACCGAAAATTTTTCTATAAAAATTTTATACCGAAAATTTTTCTATAAAAATTGTATACCGAAAATTTTTCTATAAAAATTTTATACCGAAAATTTTTCTATAAAAATTTTATACCGAAAATTTTTCTATAAAAATTTTATACCGAAAATTTTTCTATAAAAATTTTATACCGAAAATTTTTCTATAAAAATTTTATACCGAAAATTTTTCTATAAAAATTTTATACCGAAAATTTTTCTATAAAAATTTTATACCGAAAATTTTTCTATAAAAATTTGATACCGAAAATTTTTCTATAAAAATTTGATACCGAAAATTTTTCTATAAAAATTTTTCTATAAAAATTTTATACCGAAAATTTTTCTATAAAAATTTTATACCGAAAATTTTTCTATAAAAATTTTATACCGAAAATTTTTCTATAAAAATTTTATATCGAAAATTTTTCTATAAAAATTTTATACCGAAAATTTTTCTATAAAAATTTGATACCGAACATTTTTCTATAAAAATTTGATACCGAAAATTTTTCTATAAAAATTTGATACCGAAAATTTTTCTATAAAAATTTGATACCGAAAATTTTTCTATAAAAATTTGATACCGAAAATTTTTCTATAAAAATTTTATACCGAAAATTTTTCTATAAAAATTTGATACCGAAAATTTTTCTATAAAAATTTGATACCGAACATTTTTCTATAAAAATTTGATACCGAAAATTTTTCTATAAAAATTTGATACCGAACATTTTTCTATAAAAATTTGATACCGAAAATTTTTCTATAAAAATTTGATACCGAAAATTTTTCTATAAAAATTTGATACCGAAAATTTTTCTATAAAAATTTTATACCGAAAATTTTTCTATAAAAATTTTATACCGAAAACTTTTCTATAAAAATTTTATACCGAAAATTTTTCTATAAAAATTTTATACCAAAAATTTTTCTATAAAAATTTGATAACGAAAATTTTTCTATAAAAATTTGATACCGAAAAATTTTCTATAAAAATTTGATACCGAAAATTTTTCTATAAAAATTTGATACCGAAAATTTTTCTATAAAAATTTGATACCGAAAATTTTTCTATAAAAATTTGATACCGAAAATTTTTCTATAAAAATTTTATACCGAAAATTTTTCTATAAAAATTTTATACCGAAAATTTTTCTATAAAAATTGTATACCGAAAATTTTTCTATAAAAATTTTATACCGAAAATTTTTCTATAAAAATTTTATACCGAAAATTTTTCTATAAAAATTTTATACCGAAAATTTTTCTATAAAAATTTTATACCGAAAATTTTTCTATAAAAATTTTATACCGAAAATTTTTCTATAAAAATTTTATACCGAAAATTTTTCTATAAAAATTTTATACCGAAAATTTTTCTATAAAAATTTTATACCGAAAATTTTTCTATAAAAATTTGATACCGAAAATTTTTCTATAAAAATTTGATACCGAAAATTTTTCTATAAAAATTTTTCTATAAAAATTTTATACCGAAAATTTTTCTATAAAAATTTTATACCGAAAATTTTTCTATAAAAATTTTATACCGAAAATTTTTCTATAAAAATTTTATATCGAAAATTTTTCTATAAAAATTTTATACCGAAAATTTTTCTATAAAAATTTGATACCGAACATTTTTCTATAAAAATTTGATACCGAAAATTTTTCTATAAAAATTTGATACCGAAAATTTTTCTATAAAAATTTGATACCGAAAATTTTTCTATAAAAATTTGATACCGAAAATTTTTCTATAAAAATTTTATACCGAAAATTTTTCTATAAAAATTTTTCTATAAAAATTTTATACCGAAAATTTTTCTATAAAAATTTTATACCGAAAATTTTTCTATAAAAATTTTATACCGAAAATTTTTCTATAAAAATTTGATACCGAAAATTTTTCTATAAAAATTTGATACCGAAAATTTTTCTATAAAAATTTGATACCGAAAATTTTTCTATAAAAATTTGATACCGAAAATTTTTCTATAAAAATTTGATACCGAAAATTTTTCTATAAAAATTTGATACCGAAAATTTTTCTATAAAAATTTGATACCGAAAATTTTTTTCTATAAAAATTTGATACCGAACATTTTTCTATAAAAATTTGATACCGAAAATTTTTCTATAAAAATTTGATACTGAACATTTTTCTATAAAAATTTGATACCGAAAATTTTTCTATAAAAATTTGATACCGAAAATTTTTCTATAAAAATTTTATACCAAAAATTTTATACCGAAAATTTTATACCGAAAATTTTTCTATAAAAATTTTATACCGAAAATTTTTCTATAAAAATTTTATACCGAAAATTTTTCTATAAAAATTTTATACCGAAAATTTTTCTATAAAATTTCATAACGAAAATTTTTCTATAAAAATTTTATAGCAAAAATTTTCCTATACAAATTTTATACCGAAAATTTTTCTATGAGAATTTTATACCGAGAATTTTTCTTTTTATATTCTATAATAGCCGTTTAGTACTAAAAGCTCTTCAGTACAAAAAGCTCATTTATAAAAGACTTTTAGTAACAAAAGCTCTGCTATAGAGACCTTTAGAAAAGTTAAAGTTTTCTATAAAGTTGCCCATCGCCTTTCTTTTCTGTAGAAAAGTTAGCGATCGCCTGAGTTTTCTATAGAAAAGTTGGCGATCGCCTGAGTTTTCTATAGAAAAGTTGGCGATCGCCTGAGTTTTCTATAGAAAAGTTGTCGATCGCCTGAGTTTTCTATAGAAAAGTTGTCGATCGCCTGAGTTTTCTATAGAAAAGTTGGCGATCGCCTGAGTTTTCTATAGAAAAGTTGGCGATCGCCTGAGTTTTCTATAGAAAAGTTGGCGATCGCCTGAGTTTTCTATAGAAAAGTTGGCGATCGCCTGAGTTTTCTATAGAAAAGTTGGCGATCGCCTTAGTTTTCTATAGAAAAGTTGGCGATCGCCTGAGTTTTCTATAGAAAAGTTGGCGATCGCCTGAGTTTTCTATAGAAAAATTGGCGATCGCCTGAGTTTTCTATAGAAAAGTTGGAGATCGCCTCAGTTTTCTTTAGAAAAGTTGGCGATCGCCTGAGTTTTCTATAGAAAAGTTGGCGATCGCCTGAGTTTTCTATAGAAAAGTTGGCGATCGCCTGAGCTTTCTATAGAAAAATTGGCGATCGCCTGAGTTTTCTATAGAAAAGTTGGCGATCGCCTGAGTTTTCTATAGAAAAGTTGGCGATCGCCAATGATATCAAATAGTTATTGATAGGAGTCACTAACGGCATACTAAAGTTAAGCTCTTAGTGAAGGGTACCTAAATGCATTCAGGTATCTCACACATAAAATCCATCTGTACTCTCAGCTTATAGTTGTTTAAATTTAAAGACTCTTTTAAAAGTTGTTTTGTTTTTGACAGTACTCACATGTTGGTCGATAGTCGCTTTAACTCATTGACATTCTGTCTGAGATTAGAGAGTAAAGACTGAGGGAGTGGAATTTTACTTTCAAGACCGACGGGCCATTTATAGATAACAAACCTACCAAATGTATAAATATAGAAATTGTAAACCCAGGGACTTAAAGTGGAATTTTTCAATCTCAGGTTCATAACAAAACATTGACATAAAAATCTTTAGCAAATGTTTATGATGTTTGCTATCAATAACATGAAATCAAAAAGTTATGTTTAACAGAATGTTAAGGAATTAACTCTTAATATAGGTTTGAGGTGCCTAAGTTCTTTGATATTTTGATCTACACGAGGAAAAAGATCAGTTATTGATTAATTATGTTTATGATCCTTCGAGCTGGATTGTGGTTGAAGATATCACGAGGCTACCAAAGTTGTTTAATTGTCTAAAATGTTTAATATAACAAATGGGTGATATCTATCTAACCGCATAATTTGACCCTTGCTAAAGAAAATTACAAAGATCGTTTTATGTTTATGCAGAAAATAAATATTAGATCAGGCAAACGCATTTTTCTGAATTTTTTTAAAATGTTTATTTAAAAATTCGTTAAAGTATAGCTCAAATTTAAACATTTTCTACAGTGACATAATTATTTGAAAATACAAAACACATTTTTCTCCCCCTCCAAAAGAAAGTGTTTGCAACTGAAAACGACATTCCCGCATATGAAATTTATGTAAAATATGCTAATGATCGTTTGATCTTCTTGTAATTGAATGAATTTTGAAAACACTCTTTAAATGTTGGCAATTTAAAAGCTCCTGCGTCACCATTTCTGGTTCGTTTGGTTGGTTGGATGATCGGTTAGCTCTGAAGAGCGTACACACAAGCGAAGAGCGATCATACAAGTTTTTAAAACAAAAAGTGGTTTCATATGCTGGTTTCTCACAAAATATGGATTTGTTTTACATGTTAATTCCAAACTGGTATTTGAATTTGGTTGGATTGTGGTAAACAAAAAAATAAAATTAAAAAAAAAAAAAAAAAATTAACTGCAATGAATGAATCATGTCTTGAGAAAGGCAAATGTTGTATGCGGTCAGTGAAGATCAGGGATGGAAAGTTCCAATTTCCCTACAGAAACATAGGAGATCGCCAACTTTTCTATAGAAAAATTGGCGATCGCCGAAGTTGTCTACAGAAAAATTATCGATCGCCTAAGTTTTCTATAGAAAAATTGGCGATCGTCTAAGTTTTCTATACAAAAGTTGGCGATCGCCTAAGTTTTCTATAGAAAAATTGGCGATCGCCTAAGTTTTCTATACAAAAATTGGCGATCGCCTAAGTTTTCAATACAAAAATTGGCGATCGCCTAAGTTTTCTATAGAAAAATTGGCGATCGCCTAAGTTTTCTATACAAAAATTGGCGATCGCTTAAGTTTTCTATAGAAAAATTGGCGATCGCTTAAGTTTTCTACAGAAAAATTGGCGATCGCTTAAATTTTCTATACAAAAATTGGCGATCGCCTTAGTTTTTTTTAGAAAATTTGTCTATAGAAAACTTAGGCGATCGCCAATTTTTCCATAGAAAACTAAGCCGATCGCAACTTTTTTATAGAAAATTTAGGTGAACGAAATGTAGACGATCGACAATTTGTCTATAGAAACTATAGACGATCACCATTTTTTCTATATAAAATGTAGGCGATCACCAAATTTTTTGTTTATTTAAAATGTAGGCGATAGCCAATTTTTCTATAGAAAATATAGGCGGACGCCAATTTGTCTATAGAAAATGAAGGCGATCGCCAATTTTTATATAGGAAATGTAGGCGATGGCCAATTTTTCTATAGAAAATGTAGGCGATTGCAATTTTTCTATAGAAAACTAAGGCGATCGCCAATTTTTCTATAGAAAACTTAGGCGATCGCTAATTTTTCTATAGTAAAGTTAGGCGATCGCCAATTTTTCAATAGAAAACATAGGCGATCGCCAATTTTTCTATAGGAAACTTTGGCGATCGCCAATTTTTCTATAGAAAACTTTGGCGATCGCCAATTTTTCTATAGAAAACTTTGGCGATCGCCAATTTTTCTATAGAAAACTTTGGCGATCGCCAATTTTTCTATAGAAAACTTTGGCGATCGCCAATTTTTCTATAGAAAACTTTGGCGATCGCCAATTTTTCTATAGAAAACTTTGGCGATCGCCAATTTTTCTATAGAAAACTTTGGCGATCGCCAATTTTTCTATAGAAAACTTTGGCGATCGCCAATTTTTCTATAGAAAACTTTGGCGATCGCCAATTTTTCTATAGAAAACTTTGGCGATCGCCAATTTTTCTATAGAAAACTTTGGCGATCGCCAATTTTTCTATAGAAAACTTTGGCGATCGCCAATTTTTCTATAGAAAACTTTGGCGATCGCCAATTTTTCTATAGAAAACTTTGGCGATCGCCAATTTTTCTATAGAAAACTTTGGCGATCGCCAATTTTTCTATAGAAAACTTTGGCGATCGCCAATTTTTCTATAGAAAACTTTGGCGATCGCCAATTTTTCTATAGAAAACTTTGGCGATCGCCAATTTTTCTATAGAAAACTTTGGCGATCGCCAATTTTTCTATAGAAAACTTTGGCGATCGCCAATTTTTCTATAGAAAACTTTGGCGATCGCCAATTTTTCTATAGAAAACTTTGGCGATCGCCAATTTTTCTATAGAAAACTTTGGCGACCGCCAATTTTTCTATAGAAAACTTTGGCGATCGCCAATTTTTCTATAGAAAACTTAGGCGATCGCCAATTTTTCTATAGAAAACTTAGGCGATCGCCAATTTTTCTATAGAAAACTTTGGCGATCGCCAATTTTTCTATAGAATACTTTGGCGATCGCCAATTTTTCTATAGAATACTTTGGCGATCGCCAATTTTTCTATAGAAAACTTTGGCGATCCCCAATTTTTCTATAGAAAACTTTGGCGATCGCCAATTTTTCTATAGAAAATTTTGGCGATCGCCAATTTTTCTATAGAAAACTTTGGCGATCGCCAATTTTTCTATAGAAAACTTTGGCGATCGCCAATTTTTCTATAGAAAACTTTGGCGATCACCAATTTTTCTATAGAAAACTTTGGCGATCGCCAATTTTTCTATTCAAATGTTTCTATCCCTATTTTATCTTAAGAAAACTTTACAATCGCCATCGATCGTCTTCGATAAGTTTCTTAAATAGTACTTCAATAGTGATAATTATGCTTTTATGCTTAACTCAATCTTCCAACTCTGCAGTGAGTTAGAGCATAAATTAGAGACTTTGTACATTTAACTTTTACAAGAGCAAACTTTGGCGATCGCCAATTTTTCTATAGAAAACTTTGGCGATCGCCAATTTTTCTATAGAAAACTTTGGCGATCGCCAATTTTTCTATACAAATGTTTCCATCCCTATTTTATCTTAAGAAAACTTTACGATCGCCATCGATCGTCTTCGATAAGTTTCTTAAATAGTACTTCAATAGTGATAATTATGCTTTTATGCTTAACTCAATTTTCCAACTCTGCAATAAGTTAGAGCATAAATTAGAGACTTTGTACATTTAACTTTTACAAGAGCAAGATCAACTGGAGTTTCTGTTGAGTGAAACCTGAAAGCTTAAATGCGCAATATTAGATGATCGTTCGTTGAAGTAATGCATTAAAGAGAGACAACTATAGCTGTAACAAAAATGCATTATGATCTGTTCAACTCTTTAGTCATTCAAGCATTGCATGTGATATGTTGAGACATATTTAAAAATACCCAGCAGTTCAAAAATAAATTCCTAAAATGGGGAAATGGCTAGAGACTTTAACATAGGAAGTGTTTCGAATTAAATTTTTGAAAATACAATAATTTATTGCGATTATAAACTCTTTTCCTTAAAACTCTTTTTGTAGATTTTTTTATTTAACCATCATTAACAAAATATTTGCCTTTTTAATTTAACTTATTTAAGATATTTGGTTTAATGATAAAAAGTTTAAGGCACTTGATAAGTGATATTAAAAAAAGTACATATATACATATATTGTGGAATTTCGACACTGCTTAACTTTTAATCTTATTGACTGACAATATGTTGCAATTGAACGATTGCAATGCACTTCAATTGCTGGTCTGTTAAGTGTATTAATTTCCGGAATATCTCTGTCGGCTTAAAAATCCCCTAAAGGGGGTTTTCTGAATTCTGTTTAAATATTGAGCAGTAAAATAAAATGATTTATTTAAGGTTTAAATTTTCTTAAATTAAGATGTAAATATTTAAATGGCAGAGAATATTAATGAAATTATTTTCATAAACTTTTCGACAATAAGGCGGTACTACGAAATATTTAGTTATATATATAAATTATATCGGGTTTTCCCTGTTCTGTACTTTTTAGCAAAGATCCGTTTTTAATGCCCTTAACAATAGCTTATAAGCACGGGTCGGATCAAAAAGAACAGAACAACCAAATAGTCAGCAGAGTTGCCGTTTTCTTATACCTTCAACTAAAATAAGAAAAAGTTTTCTACTCAATTTCATCAAAAAATTTTCTTATCAAAACTTTTTTTATACAAAATTTTTTTATCAAAAATTTTTTACAAAAAATTTTTTAACCAAAAATTTTTTCTTTAGAAAATTTATATACCAAAAATTTTTCTATTGAAAATTTTCTTGTTAAAAATTTTTCTATGGAAAATTTTTTTATCCAAAATTTTTTTATAGAAAATTTTTTTATCCAAAATTTTTTTTTATCGAAAATTTTTTTATCAAAAATTTTTCTATAGAAAATATTTTTATCAAAATTTTTTTATCGAAAATTTTTTTATCAAAAATTTTTCTATAGAAAATTTTTTTATCAAAAATTTTTCTATAGAAAATTTTTTTATCAAAAATTTTTCTATAGAAAATTTTTTTATCAAAAATTTTTCTATAGAAAATTTTTTTATCAAAAATTTTTCTATAGAAAATTTTTTTATCAAAAATTTTTCTATAGAAAATTTTTTTATCAAAAAATTTTCTATATTTTTTTTATCAACAATTTTTATATCAAACATTTTCTTATCAAAAATTTTTCTATAGAAAATTTTTTTTATCAAAAATTTTTCTATAGAAAATGTTATTATCAAAAATTTTTGAATAGCTAATTTTTTTTATTAAAAATGTTTCTATAGAAATTTTTTTTTATCAAAAATTTTTGTATAGAAAATTTTGTTATCAAAAATATTTCTGGAATTTTTTTTTTTTTTTTATCAAAGTTTTTCTAAAGAAAATTTTTTTTATCAAAAATTTTTCCATAGAAGATTATTTTATCAAAAATTTTTCTTTAGAAAATTTTTGTATAAAAAATTTTTTTATAGAAAATTTTTTTGCCAAAAATTTTTCTATATTTTTTTTATCCAAAAAAAGAAAAGTTATATAAAAAATGTTATATCAATTTTTTTTTATAGAAAATTTTCTTATCAAAATTTTTTCTATAGAAATTTTTTTTATCAAAAATTTTTTTATAGACATTTTTTTTTATCAAAAATTTCTCTATAAAAAATTTTTTATCGAACATTTTTCTTTAGAAAATTTTTTTATCAAAAAGTTTTCTATAGAAAATTTTTTATGGAGAGTTTTTTATCAAAAATTTTTCTTTAGAATATTTATTTAAAATTTTACTATGGAAAATTTTTTATCAAAAATTTTTCTAAAAAAAATTATTTTATCAAAAATTTTTCTATACAAAATTTTTTTTTATCAAGAAAGATTTTTGATAAAAAAAAAATTTTCTATACAAAAATTTTTGATAAAAAAATTTTCTATAGTAAATTTTTTGATAAAAAAAATTTCTATAGAAAAATTTTAGATAAAATAATTTTTTATAGAAAAATTTTGGATAAAAAAAATTTCTGTAGAAAAATTTTAAATAAAAAAATTTCTATAGAAAATATTTTGATAAAATAATTAATTCCCAAATAAAATAATTTTCTATAGAAAAAATTTTGATAAAAAACTTTTTTATAGAAACATTTTTGTTAAAAAATTTAAATAGAAAGATTTTTCTTAAGAAAAATTTTTGCAAAAAAAAATTTCTATAAAAATTTTTTTATAGAAAATTATTTTATCAAAATTTTTTTAAAGAAAATTTTTTATAAAATATTTTTCTATAGAAAATACTTTTATCAAAAATTTTTTATAGAAAATTTTTTTATCAAACATTTTTCTATAGAAAACTTTTCTACAGAAAATTTTTTTATAGAAAATTTTTCTATAGAAAATTTTTTATATCCAAAAATTTTTTTTTGAAAAATTTTTTAACAACAATTGTTTTATAGAAAATTTGCTTATAAAAATTTTTCTATAGAAATTTTTTTTATCAAAAATTTTTCTATAGAAAATTTTTTGATTAAAATTCTTTATTTTATCAAAAATTTTTTAACAAAAATTTTTTTATCAAAAAATTTTTTTACAAAAATTTTTTTATCAAAAATTTTTCTATAGAACATTTTTTATCAAACATTTTTTTAGAATTTTTTTTTATCAAAAATTTTTCTATAAAAAATTTTTTTGTCAAAAATTTTTTTGTCAAAAATTTTTCTATAAAAAATTTTTTTATCAAAAATTTTTTATTTTTTTTTATCAAAAATTTTTCTATAGAAAATTTTTTTATCAATTTTTCTAATTTTTTTTTTATCAAAAAAAAAAAAAATTATATAAAAAATTTTTCTATAGAAAATGTTTATATCAAAAATTGTTTATAGAAAATTTTCTACAGAAATTTTTTCTATAGAAAAATTTTTATCAAAAATTTTTTTATAGAAAATTTTCTACAGAAAATTTTTCTATAGAAAACTTTTTATCAAAAATTTTTCTAAAGAAAATTTTTTTTACCAAAAATTTTTCTATAAAACATTTTTTTATCAAAAATTTTACTATAGAAATTTTTTATCAAAAATTTTTCTATAGAAAATTTTTTTATGAAAAATTTTTCCATAGAAAATTATTTTATCAAAAATTTTTTTAAAGAAATTTTTTTTATCTATATTCAGTTACTACTCTTTTCTTGCAAATGACATAAAATCTGTGTTATTTTGTCAATTGTTATTATTTAAATTAGAAATGCATGTGATAAGGGACTCTGTGGCCATCTATAATCTTAAATTTCGTGCTTAAAATTTTAAACAACTAAAATGTGCCAGGACATAAAGGAGATAAACAGACTATTACAGAGGACCTTATCAAATAACAATGTAAATTATATTTAATTTGTAACCATATCCGAAATCGGCGTGGGTGATCTGTAATGTATGATTATAGTTGATTTGATATGTGCGAAAAGTATGTAAGTGAAGGTCAAACTATGAAATGTGAATTCATGCGAAAATATTTTAATAATGAGGATTAAAATGGGATAAAATATAACTGAAATCGTTTAGATAAGTGGACGATTTGCACTATATCAAGTGGGTGTCGGGGAGTTGATGATAGTGTCATGGCAAAGCTTCAGGCAGGCATTTTCAATTGTTTAAATCTAAATATAAATACAAAAGATTCTAATTACTAATAAGAAGGAATGTTTAGTTTAAATATTAGATAATTTAATTATTAGATAAAGCTAATTAAATTTTAGAAATTTACAATAGACTGAACTAATTTAGTTAGGACGATGGATAATAGTTTGAACAATGATTTCCTATAATTATCGTACAATAGACAATATTCCTATAAAACTATTATATGCAGAAATTGATTGTGATAATTGGCTTAGTTTTATTTTAATAAGCTTTGAAGTAGTTTCGGGAGGGGTTTTATATGGAGGCTTTAGCCAACATCAAATTTACAGAAATATTCTCGTATATAATAATTTTGAGTCTATAAATGTTTATCAAGTAAGAGTTTTGTATTCGGCTGTGTCGAATCTTATATACCCAAAACATTGTGTTAAATTAAGAAACATATCTCACATATCTACGAGGGCACAGCTAATTTAAAATGTGGAACAAATTCGAAAAAAGAAATACAGGCAGACAGAGACAGACAGAGAGAGAGAGACAGACAGACAGACAGACAGACAGACAGACAGACAGACAGACAGACAGACAGAGAGACAGACAGACAGACAGACAGACAGAGAGAGAGACAGACAGAGAGACAGACAGACAGACAGACAGACAGACAGACAGACAGACAGACAGACAGACAGATAGATAGACAGACAGACAGACAGACAGACAGACAGACAGACAGACAGACAGACAGACAGACAGACAGACAGACAGACAGACAGACAGACAGACAGACAGAGAGACACACAGACAGATAGACAGACAGACAGACAGATTTATTTCTCAAAAAATTGTAATTTTTTTTTTGTCAAAAATTTTTCTATATAAAATTTTTTTTATTAAAAATAGATTTTTTTCTCCAAAAATTTTATATTATTTTTTGTCAAAAATTTTTCTATATAAAATTTTGGTACATAAAATTTTTTTATCAAAAATATTTCTTTAGAAAATTTGCTTATCAATTTCTTTTAACAAACATTTTTCTACGGAAATTTTTTGTATCAAAAATTTTTTTATCAAAAGTTTTTCTATAGAAAATTTTTTTATCAAAAATTTTTATATAATTTTTTTTATCAAAAATTTTTACATAATTTTTTTACCAAAAATACAGACAGACAGACAGAAAGACAGACAGACAGACAGACAGACAGATTTATTTCTCAAAAAATTGTAAATTTTTTTTTTGTCAAAAATTTTTCTATATAAAATTTTTTTTATCAAAAATAGATTTTTTTCTCCAAAAATTTTATATTATTTTTTGTCAAAAATTTTTCTATATAAAATTTTGGTACATAAAATTTTTTTATCAAAAATATTTCTTTAGAAAATTTGCTTATCAATTTCTTTTAACAAAAATTTTTCTACGGAAATTTTTTGTATCAAAAATTTTTCTACGGAAATTTTTTGTATCAAAAATTTTTTTATCAAAAGTTTTTCTATAGAAAATTTTTTTATCAAAAATTTTTATATAATTTTTTTTATCAAAAATTTTTATATAATTTTTTTTATCAAAAATTTTTTCATAATTATTTTATCAAAAATTTTTCTATAAAAAATTCTTTTCAAAATTTTTTCTATAAAATTTTTTTTTTAAATTTTTATTTAATTTTTTTTATTAAAAATTTTTATATAATTTTTTATCAAAAATTTTTCTATAAAAAATTTTTTTCAAAAATTTTTCTATAAAAAATTTTTTTCAAAAATTTTTCTATAAAAAATTTTTTTCAAAATTTTTTCTAAAGAACATTTTTTTTATCAAAAATTTTTATATAGAAAATTTTCCTACAAAACTTTTTCTTAGAAAATTTTTTTATCAAAAATTTTTCTCAAAAACATTTATTAAGAAAATTTTTTATCAAAAATCTTTCTATGGAAAATTTTTTATAAAAAAAATTTTTATCAACACTTTTTCATTAGAAAATTTTTTTATCAAAAGCATTTATTAAGAAAATTTTTTATCAAAAATCTTTCTATGGAAAAATTAAAAAAAATTTTTTATCAATACTTTTTCGATAGAAAATTTTTTTATTAAAAATTTTTTTATAGAAAATGTTTTCATCAACAAATTTTTCTATAGAAAATTTCTTATCAAAAATTTTTCTATAGAAATTTTTTTTTCAAAAATTTTTCTATAAAAAATTTTCCTTAGAAAATTTTTTCATCAAAAATTTTTTATAGAAAATTTTTTATGACAAATTTTTCTGTGGGAAAATTTTTATCAAAAATTTTTCTATAGAAAATTTTTTTATCAAAAATTCTTTCTATGAAAATTTTTTATCAAAAATTTTTTTATAGAAGATTTAAAAATTTTTGGATATAAAAATATTTTTATCGAAATTTTTTACAGAAAAATATTTTTATTGAAAATGAAGACAGACAGACAAAGAGAGAGACAGATAAGGTAACAAATAAAGAGACAGACAAAAAGACAAAACGACAGACAGACATAACTTAAGTTTAATCAAAAGACAAGATATATTTGTCTATATGTTTAAAGCATTTTCCATATTTGAATACTCTAACCTTCATTCTTTCATCTAAAACAATAAAATCCAACCCCCATATATCCTTATTCATATGAACAAACTGAATCTTTGTTGTGGTTGACAGGACTTTTATTAAAACTTGTAGATTTGATGGCAATTGCCATAAGTTAAAATTGATTTGGTCATGAAAATGCTAAATGTTTACGCTTGAATAAACGAAAGAATGAATGAGTGAATGGCTTCTTATCTTCGTGGCCATAAAATTCAATATTCTTCTTCTAATATTTATTATTTCCTCTCAAGAAGACACTATTTTAATAAAATCAAAATGGTTTCTTATTTTTTTTTTTTTGTTTTAAGATTCTGATTCTGATGCATTTTCTGGCTTCTGGTCTATTATTATAAAAGAATATTTAAGTTTGCTTGTGTTCTGGCTGGTATCCTTAATGGTTCGGGGTCATAAATTGCCATGTTAAACATAGAAAAGTAGCCAGCATCATCATTATTATTTTCTTTGTATACCCTACACTATGATAGATGGCAAGCTTAGAAGTGTTAAGCATCTTATAACGATTGACTAAAATTCTAATAAATCTTGTGCATATTTTCCAATTTCGTAGGCTTTGATTTGAAAGATTTTCACTTCTTGGTCTTTTCATCGAATTTTCCGACGTCCTCTTTCACAAGTTGCTTTGAGATAATTTTGGAATACTTTTCTTGCTGGAGTATTTTTATTAATTCGAACAACATGTCCTAGCCAAAGCAGCCGCTGCTGTTTGATGCGTTTTAACTATGTCGATGTCAGCGTAGGTAGCCTATACCACCAGAAGCCGAAGATTTTATGCAATTTTCGTAAATATTACGATCATTAATGAAACTCGTAAAATGAGTATTAAAAGCATTCAGTTGGGATTTGGATATTAACAAAATTTTCTATATAAAAATTTTCGCTAAAAAATTTTTATATAAAAAAATTTTCGATAAAAAATGTTTCTATAGAAAAATTTTCTATAAAAATATTTTTCTATAGAAAAATTTTCGATAAAAATATTTTTCTTAAGAAAAATTTTCGATAGAAATATTTATATATAAGAAAAATTTTAAATATTAAAATTTTTCTTATGAAAAGTTCGTAATAAAAAAATTTTCTATAGACAAATTTTTAATAAAAAAAAAATGAATAAATTTTTTATAAAAAAAATTTATAGAAAAATTTTTTTATAAAAAAAATTTTGATAAAAAAATTTTCTAGAAAAAAAATTTTGATAATTAAAATTCTCTATTGAAATATTTTTGATCTACAGAAAAATTTAAAAAAATTTTTTATAGAAAAATGTTTGGTAAAAAAATTTTCTATAGAAAAATTATTGTTAAAAAAATTTTCTATAGAAAAGTTTTTGGTAAAAAATTTCTTATAGAAAAATTTTTGGTAAAAAAATTTTCTATAGAAAAATTTTTAGTAAAAAAATTTTCTATAGAAAAATTTTTGGTAACAAAATTTTCTAGAGAAAAAGTTTTGTTAAAAAAATTTTCTATAAAAATTTTTTTGGTAAAAATATTTTCTATAAGAAAAATTTTAGTAAAAAATATTTTCTATAGAAAAATTTTTGGTAAAAAAATTTTTATATAGAAAAATTTTTGGTAAAAAAATTTTCTATAGAAAAAGTTTTGCTAAAAAAATGTTCTATAGAAAAAGTTTTGCTAAAAAAATTTTCTATAAAAATTTTTTTTGTAAAAATATTTTCTATAAGAAAAATTTTAGTAAAAACTATTTTCTATAGAAAAATTTTTGGTAAAAAAATTTTCTATAGAAAAATTTTTGGTAAAAAAATTTTCTATAGAAAAATTTTTGGTAAAAAAATTTTCTATAGAAAAATTTTTGGTAAAAAAATTTTCTATAGAAAAATTTTTGGTAAAAAAATTTTCTATCGAAACATTTTTTGACCAACAACTTTCTATAGAAAAATTTTTGATAAACAAATTTTTATTGAAAAATTGAAGGTAAAAAAATTTTCTATAGAAAAATTTTTGGTAAAAAAATTTCTATAGAAAAACTTTTGATTAAAAAAATTTCTATAGAAAAAATTTTTTGTCAAAAAAGTTTTCTATAGAAAAATTTTTTTGTAAAAAAATTTTATTTATTGATTTAAAAAATTTCCCCTAAATTTTCTATAGAAAAATTTTTGGTAAAAAAATTTTCTTTAAAATTTTTTTTGGTAAAAATATTTTCTATAAAAAAAAATTTTAGTAAAAAAATATTCTCTATAGAAAAATTTTTGGTATAAATATTTTCTTTATAAAAATTTTTGGTAAAAAAATTTTCTATAGAAAAATTTTTGTTATAAATATATTTTATAGAAAACTTTTTGTTAAAAAAAACTTTCTATAGAAAAACGTTTGGAAAAATAGTTTCTATAGAAAAATTTTTGGTAAAAAAATTTTTATATAGAAAAATTTTTGGTAAAAAAATTTTCTATAGAAAAATTTTTGTTAAAAATATTTTTTATAGAAAACTTTTTGTTAAAAAAAACTTTCTATAGACAAACGTTTGGTAAAAAATTTTCTATAGAAAAATATTTTTGGTAAAAAAGTTTTCTATTGATAAATTTTTGGTAAAAAAAATTTCTTTAGATAAAAATTTTTGGCTAAAAAATTTTCTATAGAACAATTATTGGTAAAAAAATTTATTTATTTATAGAAAAATTTTTGGTAAAAAATTTTCTATAGAAACATTTTTGGTAAAAAATTTTTATATAGAAAAATTTTTGGTAAAAAATTTTTATATAGAAAAATTTTTGGTAAAAAAAATTTCTATAGAAAAATTTTTGCAAAAAAAATTTTCTATAATTTTTTTTTAATATTTTCTATAAAAAAAAAATTTATTAAAAATATTTTCTGTAGAAAAATTTTTGGTAGAAATATTTTCTATAGAATAATTTTTTGTAATAAAAATTTCTATAGAAAATTTTTGATAGGAACATTTCCTTTAGAAAAATTTTTGATAAAAAAATTTTCTATAAAAAAATTTTCTTTATTAATTTTTTTTTATAAATAATTTCAATAGAAAAATTTTTGGTACAAAAAATTTTTTGCTAAAAATATTTTCTATAGAAACATTTTTGGTAAAGCAATTTTTAATAGAAAAATTTTTGGTAAAAAGGAATTTTAATAGAAAAATTTTTGGAAAAAAAATTTTGCTAAAGAAAATTTTTCGATAAAACAATTTTCTATAGAAACATTTTCTATAAATTTTTTTTCTAAAAAACGTTTTTGATAAAAAAAAGTGTTTTTAGAAAAATTTTCGATAAACAATTTTTCTATACGAAAATTTTTTATAAAAAAATTTTCTAAAGAGAAATTTTCGATAAAAATTTTTGGTGAAAATATTTTCTATAGAATTTTTTTTATTTGGTAAAAGAAATTTGTATAGACAATTTGGAGAATTTTTCGATTAGAACTATTTTCTTATAGAAAGAAAAAATGTTTCTTAAGAAAAATTTTCGGTAAAAAAAATTTTTCTAAAAAAAAATTTTCGACAAAAAAATTTTCTATAGAAAATTTTTCTAAAAAAAAAAATTTTCTATAGAAAATTTTTCGAAAAAAAAGTTTTCTATAGAAAATTTTTCGAAAAAAAATTTTCTATAGAAAATTTTTCGAAAAAAAAATTTTCTATAGAAAATTTTTCGAAAAAAAAAATTTTCTATAGAAAATTTTTCTAAAAAAAAATTTTCTATAGAAAATTTTTCGAAAAAAAAAATTTTCTATAGAAAATTTTTCGAAAAAAAAAATTTTCTATAGAAAATTTTTCGAAAAAAAAAATTTTCTATAGAAAATTTTTCGAAAAAAAAATTTTCTATAGAAAATTTTTCGAAAAAAAAATTTTCTATAGAAAATTTTTCGAAAAAAAAAATTTTCTATAGAAAATTTTTCGAAAAAAAAAATTTTCTATAGAAAATTTTTCGAAAAAAAAAATTTTCTATAGAAAATTTTTCGAAAAAAAAAATTTTCTATAGAAAAAATTTCGACAAAAATTTTTTCTATAGAAGAAATTTTCAATAAAAATATTTTTCTAAACAATTTTCGGTAAAAAATGTTTGTATACAAAAATTTGCGATAAAAAATTTTTCGATAAAAAGTTTTTCTATTAAAAAATTTTTCTATACAAAAATTTTCGATAAAAATTTTTCTATAGAAAAATTTTCGATAAAAAGAGAGAGAGAGAGAGCTTTATTTCTTATATGCCTGCTTAAGCCAAAATTGCATCTGTTGGCATTGTTGACAGAGGTACCAAGGTAAACCTGCAGCTTTGTTATTTTTCAGTCGAGTTATTGCAATTCTAAAGCCATTTTGGTTGGGTACTGGGCATATATACATAGCCGTTATCATTCCGAAGTGATACTTGTTGACATTATACAATACTTTCTATGTATATAAAACATAGGGTATCAAATATTCGGTCTTGACCATCTATATCATTATTTTACTTGTTTATTATAGCAGTTAGTGGCTGGAATAATAATGCCAATGACGATTGTGCTGATGTTGATGCTGGCAAAAGTTTTAGAAAAGTCAATCAGATAAAAAAGTCAAATAGCTCTTAAAAATGCGTAAAAATGTTGGATATCTACGAAAACATTTTTATTACTTTAACTGCGTAAAGGATCATAAAAATCATTGGCATCATCATTCTCATTCTCATCCTCATCATCATCATCAAAATCACCAACAACATCTATCTCCATTTAGCCAAAGAAGAAAAACATTCGCTTTTTTTTCTTTGTTAAATTGCCATAAGTAAATATTTTGAATGGTTTTTATGGACTAAAATTGGAAATATGGGAAAAACAATTTTATGCAACGAAAAGTAGTTAAAGGATTTAAATAAATAACATCAATAGAGAAGAGCAATACGAAAACTATGAATTTATTTATTTGAATAATAAATAAAAACTGCTTAAAGCTGAGAGTTCGGAAAAACTTTTATAAATAGCAAAGAAAATTTAATTTAATTGAGGCGTTTCTAAACTGTTAGTTAAGGAAAGAAATAACAAAGAAATCAATAATATAGAGATATTGCACTTCATATAATCATACTCAGGCGTAGGCAGCCCATACCACCAGAAGCCGAATACTTTTTATAACTTTCGTAAATATCACGATCATTAATGAAACTCGTGAAAATGAGTATGAAAAGTATTCAGTTGGGATTTGGAAGTTAGCAAAGTCGGTTGGTGCCGATTTATTATTGAAAATACAAAAACAAAATATACACAAAACAAAATCAAAACCAATTTGTAGCAACAAAATACACGGTTCGAAAAGACAAAGAAATATAATCTCAAACATTGTTGCCACCACACTATTATTTTTGTAAACATTGTTTAAAATAAATGTAACCGAATCGGGGATATTTTCGAAACAGAAATAAATTGTAATATTAAACAATATTAAGTTGTTTACATAACAAAATTTTCGATACAAACATTTTTGACAAAAATATTTTTTTTGTAAAATTTTCCAATAAAAAAATCATTATTTATAGAAATTTTTTCGATAAAAATATTTTCTGTGAAAATTTTCAATAAAAATTTTAACTATAGAAATATTTTTTTGTAGAAAAATTTTCAATAAAATTTTTTTTTGTGAAAAAATTTTCAATAAAATTTTTTTTTTGTAGAAAAATTTTTGACACAAAAATTTTTCATAAAAAAAAACGTTTCTAAGAAAAATTCTTTATTAAAAATGTATGAAAAATTTTTGTTAAAATTTTCTATAGAAATATTTTTTTTTCTAAAATTGTTCTATATAAAATTTTTTAATTAAAAATTTATTAAAAAAATTTTCTTTAGAAAAATATTTGATAATAAAACCTTCTGATATAAAAATTTTTGAAAAAAAAACGTTTCTAAAAATGCTTTATTTAAAATTTATGAAAAATTTTTTAAATAAAAACTCTTTTATAGAAAATTTTTTTAATTAAAAAATTTTCTATAGAAACATTTTATTTTATTTTTTAATAAAATTTTCTATAGAAAAAAATTTAAAAGAAAAATTTTTGAAAAAAAAAATAATTTTCTATAGAACAATTTTTGATAACAAAATTTTCTATAATAAAATTTTCTATAGAAAAATTTCAATTTTCCGTAGAAAAATTAAAAAAAAATCTATAAAAATATTTGTGATAGTAAAATTCTCTATAGGAAATTTTTTAAATAATAAAAAAATTTCTATAAAAAAGTTTTCATAAAAAAAATTTTCTATAGAAACATTTTTTATAAAAAAGTTTCCATAGAAATTTTTTTTTAAATATTTTCTATATAAACAATTTTTAATAAATAAAAGAAAAATTTTTGATAAAAAAATACAAAAATGTTTTATAGCAAATTTTTTTATTAAAAATTTATGAAAAATTTTTGATAAAAAAATTTTCTATAGAAAAATTTTTGATAAAAAAATTTTTTTTCAGAAAAATTTTTGAAAAAAAAAATTTTCCATAGAAAAATTTTTGATATTTAAGATTTCTATAGAAAAAATGTAAATAAATAAAAAAGTTTCAATAGAAAACTTTAAAATAAATAAAAAAATTTTGATAATAAAGTTTTCTATAGAAAAATTTTTTAAAGAGAATTTTTTTTTAATTTTCTATAGAAAAATTTTTGATAAAATAATTTTCTACAGAAAAATTTTGGCAAACAAAGTTTTCTCTTGGAAAAACTTTTCTATAGAAAACTTTTAAATTAATAAAAAATAAGATTCAATAAAAAATTTCTATAGAAAAATTTTTGATAAATGAATTTTTTAGATTTTTTTTTTAATTTTCTATAGAAACATTTTTAATAAAGAGATTTTCTATAGAAAAATTTTTGATAAAAAATACAACAATTTTTGAAAAAAAAATATTTCTATAGAAAATTTTTTTATTAAAAATTTATAAAAATTTTTTGCTAAAAAAATTGTCTATAGAAAAATTTTTGAGAAAATCCTTTCTATAGAAAAATGTACAATGAAAAAATTTTTGATAGTAAATTTTTCTATAGAAAATGTTATTGATACAAAAATTTCCTATAGAAAAATTGTAGATAAATAGGTTTTGCAGAAAAAATTTTTTTTTGAAAAATTTTCTCTAGAAAAAATTTTAATAGAAAAAGTTTTCATAAAATAATTTTCTATAGAAAAATTTTTATTAAAAAATTTTTCAGACAAAAAAATTTGATAAAATATTTTTCTATAGAAAAATTTTTGATAACAAAATTTTCTATAGAAAAATTTTTAGTTAATTAAAACTTTCTATAGAAAATTGTTTTATAAAAAGTTTATCATAAAAAAAAATTTTTTAAACAGTTTTCTATAGAAACATTTTTAATAAAAAAATTTACTATAGAAAAACTTTTAATAGAAACATTTTCTATAGAAAATTTTTAGTAAATAAACAATTTTCTACAGAAAATATTGTTAGAAAAAAGTTTTTTAGAAAATTTTTTTTTTTAAAAAAATTTTCTATAGAACAATTTTTGGAAATAAATTTTTTTATTTAAAATTTATGACAATTTTTTTGTAGAAAAATTTTTTATAGAAAAATTTTTTATAGAAAAATTTTTGAGAAAAAACCTTTCTATAGAAAAATTTTTTGATAGTAAAATTTTCTATAAAAAATTTTTCAATAAAAAAGTTTTGTATGGAAAATTTTTTTGATAAAAAATTTCCTATAGAATTTTTTTTTTTTTAAATATTTTCTGTAGAAAAATTTTTGATAAAATAATTTTCTATAAAAAAATGTTTGATAATAAAATTTCTATAGAAAAATTTTTAATAGAAAAATTTTCTTTAGAAAAACTTTTGATAAAATAATTTTCTATAGAAAAATTTTTGATAATAAAATTTTTGAAAAAAAATTTCTATAGAAAAATTTTTGATAAAAAAATTTTCTATAGAAAAATTTTTGATAAAAAAATTTTCTATAGAAAAATTTTTGATAAAAAAATTTTCTATAGAAAAATGTTTGATAAAAAAGTTTTTAATAAACTTTTTTTAAAAATTATCTATAGAAAAATTTAAATAATCCATCAAGCCAACATGGAACAATTTTACTGTTCTTAAAATGGATTTTCAAAATTATCATCATTCATCTCTCCAGTATTCCCTTTCCGAAGTAGGAAAGCAGTATTTGCCCGGGCGTTACTTCTCTTAAAAACATTGACACAAAATCATTTGACCAAAACTTTTATATAAACCCCACTCTCGGAAACTATTTTAAAACTAATTTATATAAAATTAGGCTTCATTTTTAATCATTTTCTGAATATAATAGTTTTATAGGAATATCAACTATTGTGAGATAAATTTAGGTAATCATTGTCCCAACTATTATCCATCGTTCAAATTAAATAAGTTCAGTCGATTGTAAATTTCTAATATTTAATTATCTTTATCTAATATTTAAACTAAACATCCCTTCTTATTAGTAATTATGGTCTTTTGTTTTAATATTTAGATTGAAACAATTGAAAATGCCTGCCTAAAGCTTTGCCATGACACTATCATCAACTCCCCGACACCCACTCGATATAATGCAAATCATTCCACATTTATTTATCTAAACAACTTCAGTCATATTTTCTCATTTAATCCTCCGTAATGAAGTACAATAACAATATTTTCGCATGAATTCACATTTCACATTTTCACCTTCACTTGCATACTTTTAGCACATATTAAATCAACTATAATCATACATTACAGATCACCCACGGCGATTTCGGATATGGTTACAAATAAAATACAATTTACGTTGTTGTTTGATAAGGTCTTCTATAATGGTATCTCTATTTCCTTAATGTCCTGGCGCACTTCAATTGTTTAAAGTTGGAAACATAAAATTTAGAATTATATTTAGCTGGTCACAGGAGTCCCTTATCATGTGCATTTTGAATTTAAATAATAACAAGTAAGAGTGTTATATTCGGCTGTGCCGAATCTTATATACCCACCATCAAGTTGTGTTAAATTTAGAAACATATCTCATATATCTACAAGGGTGCAGCTAATTCAAAATCTGGACCAAAACTGAAAAATCGCTAAGCAAATTGGTATTGTTGGTAAAACCTTTGGACTAAATTCGGTTGCCGTAGCTTTATAGTTAAACATTTAAAAATATTTTAGTGGTTTCCCCAGTATTTACTTTGATCAAAATTCGGACTCATAACCGGGTATAGTTTTACATTAATAAGTTTAAAATACTTTTCGTTGCGCTTAATGTGTAGTTAGTTAATAGTTAGTTAATATGTAGTTAGTTAATATGTAGTTAATTAATATGTAGTTAGTTAAAAGTAATACGGCAGGTCCATATATTTCGTTAGGAGTTCCTAATGCATCCATCATATATAAAGTCTGGGCTAAACATTGATTGATGGCTATCTAATTTCATAGGTGCAATCTTAATATAATGAATGTACCTCCAAATCTTTTTGATTGTAAATATAAAAAGGGGATGTTATATATATAAGAACTATAGCCAAATGTTGACCGATTGTAACAAAATTTTACACACAGGCTGGTATATATATATATATATATATATATATATATATATATATATACATATATATATATATTATTCTTGCAAAATTTAGTGGCCATAGCTATCATAGTTTCTAATTTAATAGCTCTTAACTGGCCTTTGCTAACATTTTTGGTTTCCGTGAGTGTTTTTTATATGAAAGCTAAATTCAAGTATGGACTGATTCCTATAAAATTTGATAAACTGATCAAAAAATGCATAAAACTTCCCTATTTTAAATTTAATCGTCATTGCTATTACAATTGTATTTAATTTATCAGCATTAATGTGTTTCCCGGGGAGGGGTTATATGGGAGCTCTAACTAAATTTGAACCGATTTTATCCATTTTCAACATACATTTTTTTAAAGATATCCAAAATTCTTTTGTAAAATTTTGTCCCTCTAGCTCTTTTCGTTAAGGCGCTATCGTGCTTTTATCTGACGGACAGACGGACATAAAAAACCTTTTCTTTATGTATTTTTGTGTTTCCATAAGTTTTTTATATGGGAGCTATGGTCAAATGGTGACCGCTTGTGACAAAATTTTGCACACGAGCTGGTATTGACATAAGACTTCCTTGTGCTTAATTAAGTCTTACTTGCTTTTGTAGTTAAGGAGCTATCACGATTTTATCTGATGGACAGACGGACATAAATCCCATTTTCTTTTTGAATTTTTGTGTTTTCGTAAGTTTTTTATATGGGAGCTAGGTCAAATGGTGACCGATTGCGACAAACTGGCTGACATTGACATAAGACTTTCTTGTGCCAAATTAAGTGGTTATATCTATTATACTTTTAGATTTATTGGCATTTAAGTGTATTTTAGGTGAAATTTAGGCTGTTTCCGTAAGTTTTTTGTATGGGAGCTATGGCTAAATATGAACCGATTTTGATGAAGTTTTATAAGCTAGGGCTAATGTAGAACTTCTATATACCGAATTTTATCATCATAGCTACTATGCTTTGTCATTTATTAACAAATAAGCGATTAGCCTAGACGAGGTTATACAGGAGCTATGGTCAAATGTAAACCGATTTTGCCCAATTTCAATACCAAAATTTTCTCAGAGATGAAGAATATTTTTACTAAGTTTCAGTGACCTAGCTCCTTTCGTTTAGGCGTTATCGTGATTTCAACAGACAGACGGACAGACAGACAGACAGACAAATGGACAGACAGACATAGCTCAATCGTCTTAGAATTTCATAAGGACTCAGAATACATATCGTTTTTGGTTTTTGAGCCAATATTAAGGAAATTACAAACGGAATGACAATCTCAATATACCCCCCATTCTTTTTGATGGTGGGTATAACAATGGAGTAAATAATACAGATTGTTTGTCATTTGCAAGAAAAAAGTTGTAACTCAAAATAAAGAACATACAAAAAAGTTGATACGATTAGATTATTAATTAAGTTAACAATCACTGTGCCTATTTATATACAATCGGTTCATATAAGGGTTTCCATCTGTATAATTTAATGAAGAATTCATATATGTTAACCTCGGCTATGACACAAACGGTTTATACTGTAATGTATTGCCTTTAAAAATATGAAAGGAATTCTTTTTGCAAACAACCGAAAACAAAATTAAAACACTTTACGTAGTTTTACAAAGTTATATTTTTATTTACTTTATAGTTAATCACTTTAAACACACTTTCACAAAAACTGCAAACAAACTTCACAAAACTGCTTTACAAATATTCTTAGTCACACTGTTCTCTTATACGCGTCTCATTGAAAACTGTTCCCACAATATTCGTTCATCGGCCTTATATAGTAGAGACGTAAACAAATAGCTGCTGTCGTTGATAACACTAACGAAAGTTCATGAATGTTCCAATATATGATCAAGAACACGCTCATACATACGTTGTACAAATATATTATCTAAAGTAAACAGCAACAGAGACAGAGAAAGAGAGAGAGAGAGAGAGAGAGAGAGAAAATGTAGATAAAAGATAAAAATATTGCAAATAAGAGAAACATGTTTTTTTTTATTGAACCAACACTTAGGGGATGACCCCTACATATGCACATGCATTGTGATGGAACTAGAAAAATAGGTTGTGTCAAAGAGGACAGAGAAAGTAGAGTTTGTGGATATTCTATTTGAACCTTTGGATATCATAATGGGAGGAATCGAGTGATGCAGGAAGTTTATTCCACATTCGTGCTGTGCGGCTTAAAAACGAGTTTTCTCTATAGTGCGTCGTGCTGAAAAATCGACTACAAAGCGATAAGCCCTTCTTGAGTTGCGTGTGCTACGAAGAAATATACGGGCTTCTGAAACAAGATCCCTAATTTCGTTTGAGCACATGCCATTGTTGTAGCGATAGAACAGTGAAACGCAACCCACATTACGACGATGCTCCAATGAGGCAATAGAGTTGGCTAACCTACTGTCACCGATAAGCACCTTCGCCCTCACTTGTACACGGTCGAGAAGCTCCAAAATAGACTTTCAAGCACCGGCCCATATATGAGAGTTGGATTCCATTTTCGGTCAAATATAAGTGGTATAGATATTAAGGAGATCAGTTGCACCGCTTTGAAAAACCGAGACACTTGAAAGCTTCTTTCGACACTTGAAAAACGTGATTAGTTCAACGGACATCACATTGAATTTTCGTGCCTAGAACATCAAAAGTTTCTGATTCCACAATATTTATACGACCCATAGTTACAGATGCTGCAACATTGTTCGTAACGCGTTTATGTGTAGACACGGTATCCAGTGGACACCTTTTAAGCAGCTCGAGGACTTCGAATACTCTGATGTCTTCTAAGTCAAAGTTCAGGTCACCTTCAAGAAACACTAGCGGTATTACTGTTGAATCTCAGGCAGCTGGGCTGGAAATCAATATTTTCAAGAAAAAGATTATGTCTGGAGGCTATGGCACAAACTCGTCGACACACTATAATGTGGGTAATAAGGTTATTGGATGTGTAGGTACCTTTAATTATCTGGGAAGTTTGGTATCTACAAAAGTTGACGATGGCGAGGATATTCAATTATATTAATAATCCAAAATCTGCATTCGGAATTCTCCGAGATATTTGGAAATCTTGGCAAATATCCACAACAACTCAGTTACGAATATATGAATTGAAAGTCAAGTCCATCTTATATTACGGCTGCGAAACTTGGCACAAATGCCATCGATAAGAGCCTACAAACCTTTGCAAACAAATGTTTGTGTCAAATCCTTAATATATGGTGGCCGAATCGCACAAAAAATGAGTATCTTCTAAACGCGACAAACCAAATCCCTGCTTCTATAGAGGTATGTCAACGGAAATGGAAGAGGTATGTCAACGGAAATGGCGGTCAACGGAAAAAGGCTATATACCCACGTTGCGCTTCGTTGAAATCCACAAGAAAGCGGCCGTGGTGTCGGTGCACCTGCTAGAACATGGAGAAGGTAGATTGATGCGGAGTTGCAAGCAGCAAACTATTTATGGAATGACGTATGCCTAACATCTCGCAATAGAGTTTGATATAAAAGGATGGTTGAGGCCCTATGCTCCACTGGGAGTCAAGTATAACAGAAGAATGAGAAGAAAATCGTCAGTATTCTTTAAGCATAGATACTGCATCTGTTCTTAATAGAGAATTCCGATTATCTCTTAATAACATGGCAAGACATTTCTATATTGAACTCTTCTTGGTAGCCTCCAAGTTTTTGGACTATGAATCCCACCGGAGATTGTCTGGTACCGTGGGAGGCAGGAAGCCTCTGGATATTATCTCCAGCCCAAATAATGGTTGTTGGCTCCTTTGTGGAGCATTGCGGGGATGTGGTATAATACCCAAAGTGGGCGATATATTCCCTGTATCGTTCATTCGAATGTGAAGTTGCATTGCAGCCGAGTTCTGTACACATAGACCGGCAGGAGCTTAAATAGTTCTCCGCCCCTAACTAAGGGGGGAATCATGCCCAACAAAATGTTTCCGAATTGGTACTCTACAAAACTCTTGTAAGGCAATATCTATTTGAGGTTACACAGAATACCTGACCCTCTAAAACCACTTGTTAAATTAAGAAGCAAATATGGTTCATTTACTTCTCCTTGCCAACTTTAAAACTTGATCTCAAAGCTCAGAGGGCACTGTTTTGGATTGCGTGCCAGAATGCATGCAATCCCAAACGACATCAAGAAGAAAGGAACAATTACTCGCCTTCTTTCTGACTGCCCCGCCCTAGCAAATCTAAGGGGTTCGAAGTTCGAACAACTTGTCCACTTGTCCACATGTTCTCTTAACGTAGTAAACGGTCAACATTTGATTCCAGTGGTGTAGAGCATTATATGTCCCAGCATTTAGTAAATTAAGACACTTTTCCTGTAAATGAGCATTGCAATGTGCAAGAGCCAACTAGATTTCATGTGCTTCCTGAAATGTTAATGATATACTATCATTATGATAATATTATCATGTTAATGATGCATCATAATATTGCTATCATGACAATAAGAACTAGATATATTGAGTTTTAGCTAATATGTTTTACAATATGTATGAATCAAAATCGTATTGACATCGAAAATATTAAGGCTGGTTTTTAAAAGCAGAGAAGAGTCCATGAATGACGAAGGTTGTGTCTCACTTAGATAGTTCATGCAGCAAGAATTTGTGAAACTAAACTTTAAACTTACAACATTGCGTCAAACGTTCCGATTGATTTGAAAGATTTGAATTTAATTGAAATAGAAATACACAACTTTTCAAAATTTCATATAAATACCGCCTGCAAATCTTTAGTATCGAAAATTTCTTTAAATATCAGGTACATGTGTCGCCTGTGTTTGGTACTTTTTTCGGTTTTAGGGGTCAAAAGCGGTACAAAAATGACAAAAATTACTTTGTAATGCAGAGTCATAATTAAACTTATTTCCTATTTTAACACTGCTGACTCATTCTAAAACATCAGACTCATCATAAAACCGATGAGTCATCTGAAATTACTGGGTCATCCTAAACCTACCAACCAAAAACTGCAGATTACGGATCAATATTATAACTACCGACTAATCTTGAAACTCCTGAGTCATCCTTACTGAGTCATCCTAAAACTACCAACCAAAAACTGCAGATTACTGATCAATATTAAAACTATCGACTCATCCTAAAACTCCTGAGTCATCCTTAAACTGCTGGGTCAACCAAAAACTGCGGAGTCGTCCCAAAACTGAAAAGTCATCCTTAAACTGCTGAGTCGACTAGAAACTGCTGAGTCATTCTAAAACTGCTGTCAAATCAAAAGTGCTGTCATCCTAGAACTGCTGTATCATCACACAAATACTGACTCATCCTAAAACTTCAGACTCATCCTAAGACTTCTGAGTCATCCGAGAACTGCGGAATCATTCTAAAACGGCTGAAATTTATCCTGAAATTTATTTTAATTTCAAAACTGCAAAGTCATCCTAAAACTTCTTAGTCATCCAAAAATTTCTGAGTCATCCTAAAACTGAAGAATTATAATAAAACTGTTGAATCATCCTAAGACTGTTGACTGATCCAAAAATTCCTGATTAATCCTAAAATTATTGACTCATTTTTAAACTGCTGAGTCATCTTCATTCATTAAAACTTTACAATTAACGAAATAGTGGGTTAAAATTCCAATGTCCCATTTTAACACTGCTGACTCATTCTAAAACTTCTGGCTCATCATCAAACTGATGAGTCATCTGAAATTGCTGGGTCATCCTAAAACGACCAACCAAAACCTGCAGAGTTCCCCCAAAATTACTAATTAATATTTTAACTGCCGACTCATCCTACAACTCCTGAGTCATCCTTAAACTGCGGAGTCAACCAAAAACTGCTGAGTCATACCAAAACTGATAAGTCATCCTAAAACTGCTGAGTCGACGAGAAACTGCTGAGTCATTCTAAATCTGCTGTCAAACAAAAACTACTGAGTCATCCGAGAACTGCTGAATCATCCTTAAAGGGCTGAATTTATATTTAGTTCCAAAACTGTTGAGTCATCATAAAACTTCTTAGTCATCCGAAAATTTTTGAGTCATCCTAAAACTACTGATTGATTCCATAACTGTTGACTTATCCTAAAACTGCTGAGTCAACCTAAACCTGCTGAGTCATCCTTGAACTGCTGAGTCTTCCTTAAACTGCTGAGTCGTCATAGAATGGCTGAATCATCCTTAAATTTCTATTTAATTCAAAAACCGTTGAGTCATCTTAAAACCTTTTTGCTACTTACTTACTTAAATAGCCTATATTTACAACCTGTTGAGGCCAAAGGTTGAGTATATTTTAGAATTCCGTGAGCATATTTCCAAATTTCGTATTCCAAGCATTGAAAGATTTTTCTCCACTTGATTTTTCCATCGAAGTTTTGAACGTCCTCTGCCCGTTTTTATTCTAATTTTAGCTTCTTCATAGTAATTGTTTTTTTTCCAGGTGTTGGCACCTAACCCGACGTCTTAATTCATATTTGTATCGTTTTTATGGGAGAACTTGCCGCACTTTTTAGCTAACTACAGCCGTTAATGTAGTTCCTAGGGTGATACCACACAGGTCAGTGTTCACAGTTGAGATGCATAACCAATATAAGTACGGGCTTACCAAGTTAAGAGACCAAACAGAACCGTTGCTTGGTTCCAACATCTCCTACATCATTCTAAGTCATCCTAAAACTTCTGATTCATCCTAAAACTTCTGAGTCATCCTAAAACTTTTGAGTCAGCCTAAAACTGTTAATTCAACCAGAATCTTCTGAGTCGTTATAAATTTGCTAAATCATTCAGATCTACTGAGTCATCATAGAAATACTGACTCATCCCAAAATTGCTGAGTCATCTTAAAAAGCAGACTCACCCTTAATCTTCTAAATTATTCTAAAAGTTCTTAATTATACTAAAACTACTGAATTGTTCTAAAACTGTTGACTTATCGCAAAATTTCTGATAAATCCTAAAATTGTTGACTCGTCTTTTAGCTGCTGAGTCATCTTGAATAGCCAAGACTTTTTTAGCTTCGTCAATTAAAATTTTACAGTTAACAAAGCCTTCTTCTTCTTCTGTTATCCTTGACTCCCAGTGGAACATAGGGCCTCAACCATCCTTTTATATTGAACTCTACATAGATCATTCCATGAATAGTTTACTGCTTGTAACTCCGCATCAATTGACCTTCTCCACGTTCTAGTAGGTGCACCAACACGATGGCCGCTTCCATGTGGATTCCAACGAAGCGCTTGTCGAGCAATGTTGGTATTTGGCCTTCGAAGTGTGTGGCCTATCCATCGCCATTTCCGTTGACATACCTCAATAGAAGAAGGGATTTGGTTTGTCGCGTTTAGTAGATCTTCATTTCTTATGCGATTTTGCCACCATATATTAAGGATTTGCCGCAAGCATTTGTTTGCAAAGGTTTGTAGGCGCTTATCGATGACATTTGTGCGTTTCCAAGTTTCGCAGCCGTAATAAAAGATGGACTTGGCATTCGAGTTATATATTCGTAACTAACGTAAGTAATGGATTATAATTCTAGTATTGAATATGGCCCCATTTGACATTCTATTTAGAATCCCTTCCATAGCCAGGTATTAAAAGTGAGTCATTGACTTATACACCTTTTGGATTAACGTATAACAAATTTACAAAATTATTCCGACAGGAAAAGATATACACATATTACTTGTACACAGTACTTTTGTGACTGACTGTTGATTTTTCTTAAACTACAGGATCTTAGTACTAGAAAAGCTGAAAGCTTACAAAGATCGGCAGAATAATTACCTCCTTTTTGTAGGACTTATCTATATAACTTAATCTTTTGTACCCCTTAAACAGTTTATGTAATTTTCTTAAAAGTTACAAAATTATTTCTTCACCCCAAGGTGCCCTAAAAGTATGGTCTTAAATATTTTTGTTACATATTTATAAAATGTAAAATATTTAATCGCTTTTATTGTTATTACAAATTTTTATTATCATTATAGCCATTTTCAACGTTTTATGACTATACTCCTATTATGTTAAAGTTTCTTTTTGTTTGCTTTTCTAAACCATTTTTACCTTAACCGGGCTATAATAAATTTTGTGGCTGACGGCTGGTAGGTGGTGGTGGTGGGTTTTTACAACTTTTCTTGTGTAACGTCCTTTTTCTAGAAATATTGATGATGTTGATTTCGTAATATTATATTAGGATACCTACTCATCTTTAGTTGTTGGAGGCTGTTTCTAGTTATTTTGCTGTTTTTCTGTTTTTATACCCACCATCAAAAAGAATGGGTGGTATATTGAGATTGTCATTACGTTTGTAATTTCCTTAATATTGGCTCAAAAAAGAATAGCGATATATACTCCGAATCCTCATGAAATTCTAAGACGATTGAGCGATGTCTGCCTGTCTGTCTGTCTGTGTGTCTGTCTGTCTGTCTGTCTGTCTGTCTGTCTGTCTGTCTGTCTGTCTGTCTGTCTGTCTGTCTGTCTGTCTGTCTGTCTGTCTGTCTGCCTGTCTGTCTGTCTGTCTGTCTGTCTGTCTGTCTATCTATCTGTCTGTCTGTCTGTCTGTCTGTCTGTCTGTCTGCCTGTCTGTCTGTCTGTCTGTCTGTCTGTCTGTCTGTCTATCTATCTGTCTGTCTGTCTGTCTGTCTGTCTGTCTGTCTGTCTGTCTGTCTGTCTGTCTGTCTGTCTGTCTGTCTGTCTGTCTGTCTGTCTATCTGTCTGTCTGTCTGTCTGTCTGTCTATCTGTCTGTCTGTTGAAATCATGATAACGCCTAATAGGGAATTTACACTACTCTAAAATCTAGTAAATTTGATTTCAGATCTCAATCAAAATCTAAATCGTTTACACTCAATTTTTTTATATTTGGTAGATTTTATTTCCATAACAGAATTAGTTTAATGATATAAAACGAAACCAAAATTTTTCAAACTTAATTTATTTTCCTTCCCCATTTATTTTTTACATTTTTTATTCAAATTTATTTCAAATTTAATTTATTTTATTAATTTTGTGGCACTTTTTTCTTTTGTTTTGATTTCTTTTCAATTGAAATGTCATTTTAATTTACACAGAGTTGTATTTTTTAATACTTTTTAGAAGAAAAACATGGCTGCATCATTAAGTAGTACTAGATTTTAAGTAGATTTTGCCAAAATCTACTCATAACTAGATTTATTTTTGTATGGGAAATCTAGTCAAAATCAAATAGATTTTGAACAAAATCTAGTAAATACTAGATTTCGAGGTAATATAAATGCCTTATAAACGAAAGAAGCTAGCTCACTGAAAATTAGTAAAAATATTCTTCATTTCTGAGAAAATGTTGGTATTGAAGTTGGGCAAAATCGGTTAACATTTATCATAGCTCCCGTATAATCTCGTCCAGCCTAATCGCTTATTTGCTAATAAATGACAAATTATAACAGCTAAGATGACGAAATTTGGTATCTAGGAGTTTTACATAAGCACTAGGCAGCATATAAACATCGAAATCGGTTCATATTTAACAATAGCTCCCATATAAAAAAACTTACGGAAACAGCCTAAATTACACCTAAAATGCCAATAAAAGTATAACAGATATAACCAATTGATTTGGCACAAGAAAGTCTTATATCAATGCCAGCCAGTGTGCAAAATTTTGTTGCAATCAGTCACTATTTGACGTAGCTCCCATATAAAAAACTTACGAAAACATAAAAATTTAAAATGAAAAGGGGATTTATGTCCGTCAGATAAAATCCTGAGAGCTCCTTAACTGCAAGAGCTAGTAAGACTAAATTAAGCATAAGGAAGTCTTATGTCAATGCCAGCCAGTGTGCAAAATTTTGTCACGATCGGTCACCATTTGACCATAGCACATATAAAAAACTTATGGAAACACAAAAATACATAAAGAAACGGTTGTTTATGTCCGTCTGTCCGTCAGATAAAAGCACGATAGCGCCTTAACGAAAAGAGCTAGAGTTACAAAATTTTACAAAAGTATTTTGGATATCTTGAAAAAGATGTGTGCTGAAAATGGACAAAATCGGTTCAAATTTAGTTAGAGCTCCCATATAACCCCGCCCCAGGAAACACATTAATGCTGATAAATTAAATACAATTGTAATAGCAATGACGATTTAATTTAAAATAGGGAAGTTTTATGCATTTTTTGATCAGTTTATCAAATTTTATGGGAATCAGTCCATATTTGACTTTAGCTTTCATATAAAAAACACTAACGGAAACCAAAAATTTTAGCAAAGGCCAGTTAAAAGCTATTAAATTAGAAACTATGATAGCTATGGCCACTAAATTTTGCAAGAATAAGCTGTACATACATATCAGCTAGTGTGTTTTGTTGTAATCGGTCAGCATTTGGCTATAATTCTTATATATATAACATCCCCTTTTTATATCTACAATCAAAAAGCTTTGGAGGTACATTCATTATATAAAGATTGCACCTATGAAATAAGATAGGCATCAATCAATGTTTAGCCCAGACTTTATATATGATGAATGCATTAGGAACTCCTAACAAAATATATGGACCTGCCGTATTACTATTAACTAACTACATATTAACTAACTATTAACTACTACATTTTAACTAACTACATATTAACTAACTATTAACTAACTACATATTAAGCACAATGAAAAGTATTCAACAACTTATTAATGTATAACTATATCCGGTTATGAGACCGAATTTTGATCAAAATAAATACTGGGGAAACCACTAAAATATTTCTAAATATTGAACTATAAAGCTACGGCAACCGAATTTAGTCCAAAGGTTTTACCAACAATACCAATTAGCTTAGCGATTTTTTCAGTTTTAGTCCAGATTTTGAATTAGCTGCAACCTTGTAGATATATGAGATATGATTCTAAATTTAACACAACTTGATGGTGGGTATATAAGATTCGGCACAGCCGAATATAACACTCTTTCTTATATCTTTCTTGTAGGCTTCTATTAAAGCAATAATAACATTTTCTTTAAAAGGCCGGCACAGTGGTGAAATTTGTAAAATGAATTGTCATAAATAAAATTTTTGGTCTTTGACCAGGCCTAAGTCAAAGACAGTTTTTTTTCTATATACAAATTTTCTCTGAGAAAATTTGTTTTCAAACACCCCACTGTGCTTTGTGTGTGTGTGGGTAATTGTTAGCTGTATTCTAGCTGCCTTTTACATTGTAATAAAATTATGTTTATTGGTAGTAGACTTTGCATGTGTTTACCTTAATGGCTAGAATAAAACGGTTAAGATTCTATTATAAATATGGAATACATTACGTACTTTCATAAGACATTGAAAAGGAGGAGTGGGGGTCGAAATTTAATAATCAAGGTAACTAACTGACATGCTTGTGCATGAATAAACTTTTCTTCTTACCATCATAACGCATTGTATGTATGTATGTATCTACAATAATTTGTTGGACATTTCAAAGATCTTAGTTATCTGTACAGGTTTGGTATTTCATTGTCTTCCCTTAGTTAATTATTTAATAAACCCGATGCCATAGCAAAAGTCTAATTAAGGTCATTTAGCATTTAGTACCTAAGTATGTTTAACATGTACTACCTTGTATATCTATGAACAAATTTTGGCAAACAGATGCTAAATTTTCACTTAATTTTGGGTATTTTTAATGAAATTCATAACATCTCAGATAATTATGACAGTTAAGGTTTATTGGAAGGCTGGCGTGTGGACGGTTGACAGGTTAATGATTTGGGGAAGTATTAACACAAAATGTTTATAAATATTTTTGGCATAATGAGATATTAAGGGACGAAAGTACTTTTTGTGGTTATTAAATAATATTATTTAATTATTAAAATTAGACATAGGCAAAGAATATAATAAAACATAGCCAAGATATAAGTACATAGAATATAACATAGACGAAGATATGGACTAAAACATGGACTTAAACAAAGACTAAGATATACCTAAGAAATAGACTAAGACATAGACTAAGACATAGACTAAGACATAGACTAAGACATAGACTAAGACATAGACTAAGACATAGACTAAGACATAGACTAAGACATAGACTAAGACATAGACTAAGACATCGACTAAGACATAGACTAAGACATAGACATAGACTAAGACATAGACTAAGACATAGACTAAGACATAGACTAAGACATAGACTAAGACATAGACTAAGACATAGACTAAGACATAGACTAAGACATAGACTAAGACATAGACTAAGACATAGACTAAGACATAGACTAAGACATAGACTAAGACATAGACTAAGACATAGACTAAGACATAGACTAAGACATAGACATAGACATAGACTAAGACATAGACTAAGACATAGACTAAGACATAGACTAAGACATAGACTAAGACATAGACTAAGACATAGACTAAGACATAGACTAAGACATAGACTAAGACATAGACTAAGACATAGACTAAGACATAGACTAAGACATAGACTAAGACATAGACTAAGACATAGACTAAGATATAGACTAATACATAGACTAAGACATAGACTAAGACATAGACTAAGACATAGACTAAGACATAGACTAAGACATAGACTAAGACATAGACTAAGACATAGACTAAGACATAGACTAAGACATAGACTAAGACATAGACTAAGACATAGACTAAGACATAGACTAAGACATAGACTAAGACATAGACTAAGACATAGACTAAGACATAGACTAAGACATAGACTAAGACATAGACTAAGACATAGACTAAGACATAGACTAAGACTAAGACGCAGACTAAGACATAGACTAAGACATAGACTAAGACGTAGACTAAGACATAGACTAAGACATAGACTAAGACATAGACTAAGACATAGACTAAGACATAGACTAAGACATAGACTAAGACATAGACTAAGACATAGACTAAGACATAGACTAAGACATAGACTAAGACATAGACTAAGACATAGACTAAGACATAGACTAAGACATAGACTAAGACATAGACTAAGACATAGACTAAGACATAGACTAAGACATAGACTAAGACATAGACTAAGACATAGACTAAGACATAGAGTAAGACATAGACTAAGACATAGACTAAGACATAGACTAAGACATAGACTAAGACATAGACTAAGACATAGACTAAGACATAGACTAAGACATAGACTAAGACATAGACTAAGACATAGACTAAGACATAGACTAAGACATAGACTAAGACATAGACTAAGACATAGACTAAGACATAGACTAAGACATAGACTAAGACATAGACTAAGACATAGACTAAGACATAGACTAAGACATAGACTAAGACATAGACTAAGACATAGACTAAGACATAGACTAAGACATAGACTAAGACATAGACTAAGACATAGACTAAGACATAGACTAAGACATAGACTAAGACATAGACTAAGACATAGACTAAGACATAGACTAAGACATAGACTAAGACATAGACTAAGACATAGACTAAGACATAGACTAAGACATAGACTAAGACATAGACTAAGACATAGACTAAGACATAGACTAAGACATAGACTAAGACATAGACTAAGATATAGAATCAGACATAGACTAAGACATAGACTAAGACATAGACTAAGACATAGACTAAGACATAGACTAAGACATAAACTAAGACATAGACTAAGACATAGACTAAGACATAGACTAAGACATAGACTAAGACATAGACTAAGACATAGACTAAGACATAGACTAAGACATAGACTAAGACATAGACTAAGACATAGACTAAGACATAGACTAAGACATAGACTAAGACATAGACTAAGACAGAGACTAAGACATAGACTAAGACATAGACTAAGACATAGACTAAGACATAGACTAAGACATAGACTAAGACATAGACTAAGACATAGACTAAGACATAGACTAAGACATAGACTAAGACATAGACTAAGACATAGACTAAGACATAGACTAAGACATAGACTAAGACATAGACTAAGACATAGACTAAGACATAGACTAAGACATAGACTAAGACATAGACTAAGACATAGACTCAGACATTAACTAGGACATAGACTAAGATATTAACTAGTCTATATTCCTCAATATTACTATTATAACTAAAATGTATCCCAATATCTTCTAAAAATTCATAACTTATTAATAATAAATAGGAAATTACTTTGGGAAAATGTGATGTTAATAGTAAATTGGGTAGTGAAGCTTTAAACTTTATAGCAAAACATTAGCAGTTTTCATTAAAAAAATAACTTGTGGTGTCTTACTCCTAAACCCCTTTTCTTCATGCAACTCATTCATACACATGTAACATGATGTCAGGCCTGAAAGGAGGGTTCATTTAATTTTAAAAGGCAAAACTTTTTTCTATCAAAAATTAAAATCAATTAAGATGAAAATGAACTTTTTTTTTCATTTTCAATTATTTATTACCTCTCAAAAATTTCAAAGACTTTATCGACATTATTGAAAAAGTTTGGCAGAGGAAAGTAAGAAAAAAACGTTTTCAATGGTAAAATTGAAACCCAAATGGTTTATGTTACCTTAACTTTAATTACATAAAAAAATAGCACAGTAGTTTAGGAATGATGATTTGTAGTATTACTTGTTTATCTATGTATTTATAATGGGTGTAATTTGTGTTTTTTATGTTTAATTATAAATAATTGCTAAAAGAATTTTTAAACTCTTCAGATTTGTATATCTACAAAAAAAAATTCGGTATAATTGACTTTCGAAATTCAACAAATTTTAACCATAATTTTTCTCGAAAACAAAACGCTTCTAAACCACTGTTAAATTTTTTCCTACGGAACCCCTTAAACGCATATTTACCGAATATTGAGGAGAAACAGAGAAAGTAGAACAAAAATATAAATTTATTTATTACAACGATGATCCGTCAATATGACCCAAAACAATTGTTGATTTATGCCTTCGCAACTTTTGTTCTAGAGAATTTATGCCTTAAACAGCTGCGACTTGTTCAATGTTAAATTTATTGTACAGAAATTAAAAAATAATAAAAAAAAGTTTTTTATAGAAAAGTTTATTAATGGTTTCAGTTAAATGTTTTTTCAATAAGTTTTCCTTAAATTAATTATTTATTTCGTCCAAAAAAACTGTTTGTGGTCGAGTGCACACAGAATTAAGCAAAAAAAAAAAAAAAAAAATATGTAGTTTTAAAAATGTTCTTCTTACTTTACGAAATTATTTAATATACGAATTGTACAATTGTAAATAATTACGAAAAAATGTATGGCAAACAATTAAACCACAAAATACACAACAAAGCCCACTAGGGGTTAAAATAATTGATTTTTATACAATAAATAAATTTTTAATATAAAATATTAATATATTTTTATTAAATATTAGCCCGGTCCACAATCCGTTGCAAATAGTCAACGAAGCATTTGCAAATCGTAGTAGCAAATGAAAAAAATTTCTATAGACAAAATATATGGAAAATTTTTATTTTGTCATACTGATTCGCAAATGCTGCGACGCTAGACTATTTGCAACGGTATGTGAACTGTGCTATTATTTAAATCATAAATTACCGTTTTTCACGAACAGTTTATCTTTGTTTAATACTCAGTTAATCAAAACTGGAATAAGTCTAAGCAATGTTTTAGTCTATGTGCTAATCGCAGAATAATTGTTTGCCTTAGTCCATGTCTTAATCTATGCTTTAGTCTATGTCTTAGTCTATGTCTTAGTCTATGTCTTAGTCTATGTCTTAGTCTATGTCTTAGTCTATGTCTTAGTCTATGTCTTAGTCTATGTCTTAGTCTATGTCTTAGTCTATGTCTTAGTCTATGTCTTAGTCTATGTCTTAGTCTATGTCTTAGTCTATGTCTTAGTCTATGTCTTAGTCTATGTCTTAGTCTATGTCTTAGTCTATGTCTTAGTCTATGTCTTAGTCTATGTCTTAGTCTATGTCTTAGTCTATGTCTTAGTCTATGTCTTAGTCTATGTCTTAGTCTATGTCTTAGTCTATGTCTTAGTCTATGTCTTAGTCTATGTCTTAGTCTATGTCTTAGTCTATGTCTTAGTCTATGTCTTAGTCTATGTCTTAGTCTATGTCTTAGTCTATGTCTTAGTCTATGTCTTAGTCTATGTCTTAGTCTATGTCTGAGTCTATGTCTTAGTCTATGTCTTAGTCTATGCCTTAGTCTATGTCTTAGTCTATGTCTTAGTCTATGTCTTAGTCTATGTCTTAGTCTATGTCTTAGTCTATGTCTAAGTCTATGTCTTAGTCTATGTCTTAGTCTATGTCTTAGTCTATGTCTTAGTCTATGTCTTAGTCTATGTCTTAGTCTATGTCTTAGTCTATGTCTTAGTCTATGTCTTAGTCTATGTCTTAGTCTATATCTTAGTCTATGTCTTAGTCTATGTCTTAGTCTATGTCTTAGTCTATGTCTTAGTCTATGTCTTAGTCTATGTCTTAGTCTATGTCTTAGTCTATGTCTTAGTCTATGTCTTAGTCGATGTCTTAGTCGATGTCTTAGTCTATGTCTTAGTCTATGTCTTAGTCTATGTCTTAGTCTATGTCTTAGTCTATGTCTTAGTCTATGTCTTAGTCTATGCCTTAGTCTATGTCTTAGTCTATGTCTTAGTCTATGTCTTAGTCTATGTCTTAGTCTATGTCTTAGTCTATGTCTTAGTCGATGTCTTAGTCTATGTCTTAGTCTATGTCTTAGTCTATGTCTTAGTCTATGTCTTAGTCGATGTCTTAGTCTATGTCTTAGTCTATGTCTTAGTCTATGTCTTAGTCTATGTCTTAGTCTATGTCTTAGTCTATGTCTTAGTCTATGTCTTAGTCTATGTCTTAGTCGATGTCTTAGTCTATGTCTTAGTCTATGTCTTAGTCTATGTCTTAGTCTATGTCTTAGTCGATGTCTTAGTCTATGTCTTAGTCTATGTCTTAGTCTATGTCTTAGTCTATGTCTTAGTCTATGTCTTAGTCTATGTCTTAGTCTATGTCTTAGTCTATGTCTTAGTCTATGTCTTAGTCTATGTCTTAGTCTATGTCTTAGTCTATGCCTTAGTCTATGTCTTAGTCTATGTCTTAGTCTATGTCTTAGTCTATGTCTTAGGCTATGTCTTAGTCTATGTCTATGTCTTAGTCTATGTCTTAGTCTTTGTCTTAGTCTTTGTCTTAGTCTATGTCTTAGTCTTTGTCTTAGTCTATGTCTTAGTCTATGTCTTAGTCTATGTCTTAGTCTATGTCTTAGTCTATGTCTTAGTCTATGTCTTAGTCTATGTCTTAGTCTATGTCTTAGTCTATGTCTTAGTCTATGTCTTAGTCTATGTCTTAGTCTATGTCTTAGTCTATGTCTTGGTCTATGTCTTAGTCTATGTCTTAGTCTATGTCTTAGTCTATTTCTTAGTCTATGTCTTGGTCTAGTCTATATCGTGTTTAGTTTTATGTCCTCAGAAAGTGTTTCTGGGTCAAACTTTTAATACCCTTTCCACCTTTGGTGGTAAAGGGGTATAAAAATAGCATAACCGTAAACCCCTTACATTCCCGATACCATTAAAACATTAAACAAATTTCTTTGAATAAAGTTAATAAAGTTGGGTGTAATCAATATGTGTTTTTGTCGATACTTATAAAATAATTAATTATATATGAAGTAGTTTTTATGATAGTTCTCAAGTATTTAAATCGATAAGTGTTTGTATTCACGCAACCACTTCTCCCTTTAGTTTCTAAGATTTTGGCTGTTACTTAAATATCGAACAAAAGTTATTTTAAATATTTTTTCAACTTTAATGACTTTATGGTTTGGTATATGGGCAAATCCGAAAAACGTTAAACCAAGGGCAAAATTTTAAAACTATCAAAATCGCGTATTTGTGTTTATGGAAAAATTAACCATTAGAATATATAATGGATACAATTTTTGATTGCCCTCTTCGTTAATGGCAGGTCTTTATTTGCACCCATCTCGAATTTTTATACGTTTTTTAAAATAATAGGTTTTTAAAAGTTCATAAAAACCGCAAAACATCCATTTAGGTATCAAGTTTCTATAGGGACTCAAAGTCTGCTTAATTTTATGCAATTAGATGTAAAAGACCCCATCAAATGTAATTAGAGTGATATAAATAAGGTCAAGTAAAAAAGGGCTCACTGTGTAGCGTCCGTCACAGAAATAAAGTTTTTTTTTTTTAATTTGACTAGTGCAATTTTTCTTTTTTCTCCAATTGAACTTGTTTCGTAAAGGGAAGTTATATAGGAAGTTATACTTTCCATTAGGCTAAAAATATCTAGATGTTTATATAACATTTTACAGAATAATATGTATAGGAAAGTGTGTAGCGTCCGTCACAGTATATATTTTTTATAAAATTATATTTATTAAATACAATATTTGCGAACACATATCTGTCTTATTCATAAAACAATAACACTGTCTACATCCACATATTAAATTTAAGATATTAGGTATTAAAAAAATATACAGTGGGGCAAATTTGATGCTTTTGAAATTTGTTTTTTTTTGGATTTTGGGACACTCTAACAGCTAGCCGCAGCATTCTTTTGACGAAAAATAAGATTTGAAAAGTATGAAACTTTAAATAAATATATGTATTTAGCCGTTTTGTGAAATATTAAATTGTGCCCAAAAATCGCATTCTAACCGCGAACATGATGTGGAAGGAGATGAAATTCAGGAACAAATAAAACCATTATTTTCACTGATTAACCAATCCTTGAAAAAAATTTGAAATATGAATTTTTTCCTTATAAAAATCATTCAAGTAAAATCTGTATCACGTAGCGTCCGCAACAGTTTATTTATGGCTTTTTGGTGTAACTGGAAACTTTAAAATATTTTTTGAAAACTGTTTTGTAATCCTCTAATTTTCCTCTATCTTTAATGTACTTACAATTTTCTTATTACTATGACCGATTTGATGGAAATTGCAGAAACACATGTTGAAAAAAAGGTCACTTCCATTTTTTGTAGCATCCGTCACAGCACTTTAAAAGCGAATATCTTTTTCCTTCAAAAGAAGTATGTAAATTAATAAATGCCATTCGATAGCACAATCGACGGGCTAATATTATCGGAATTCTGTGCAAAGATATCTTGTGTTGAACGGCAATGGGATACATTTAAGTACAACAAAATCCGTACAAATGTATCGTACGTCACGCAGGATTTGCCCATATGTTTTTTTTATTATTTTCGGTAAATGTTTAATTTACAAAAAAAAATATTTTTATATTGTTTCCATTTACATATACATACATTCTCGTATAATATTTGTATTTAGATATAAGTATATTTTTATGACTTTTTACCCTGTAGCCAACAATCTTTAAGTAGTTACGATAAAAAAAAAACATTTTTTTCATTTTACCTGTTAACTGAACCGTAACATAGAAGAAGAATATTGCCCTTAAGCTAAAATGTTAGACAGTCAAGGAGCCAAAGAATGAAGCAACCAAACAACCAACGAACCCAACAGCCGTTCGTTCAGTCGGTGAACCAGCGAAACAAAGAGGATCTTTTTGCTGTCCTGTCTGTTTGTCTGTGTGTGTGTGTGTAACTTTTTGTAACTTTTCCTTTTTCATAGGCGCATCGTTGTCCTAATTGTTGTCTCGGGTGTACAAAAGGGTGTTAGTTTGGTTATTTAAACAATTCTCGGGGTGCAGTAGAGAAGTGTGCCACCCTCGAGTTACATTTGCATACAAAAGAACTTTAACATTTTTATTTATAATTTTTTTTGTGTCTGAAAAAAAAAACACGTAAAAATTAATTTATACATTTATAAAAATTTTTTCTTTTGTTTTTTATATAAATTATAGCCAAATTGTAAATAGAAATGAAGAAAAATGAAAATAACTGAACATAAATATGTACAAAGTTAACACAATGAACATTCCTATGCAAGATGAACAAACAAAAGCACAGTGGGGTTAGTTGAGTAAAATTGTGACAAAAGGAGAAATTTGTTTACTGTTCGGGAAGTCTTAAAAAGTATGTATGTAACATAAAATCTTGATTTTTAAAGATTATCTGAAAATATAAAGTATATAACAATAGTCAGTTTGTAAGACAAAGAAGGGAATAAAGGAACGTGGTCCCAAAATGAGACGTTAGTCATAGGAATAATCTTATTCCGAGAATAATATAGAAGTCAAATTAACAGTAGAGACCCTATGCTCCACTGGGAGTCAAGGATAACAGAAGAAAGAAATTAACAGTTAAATACGATCGTCATAGTATGAAACAGTAGCACAAGACATTAGTATCAGAAAAGGGATTTAGTCAGACATACGATAGTAATAATCAAAATTAGTAGAAAGTAGTAGTCCCACGGTTCCTCAAACACCGAATACTCTTCTTCTATGTCTTTTTCCTCCCCTTATTATATATTTGTTTCATTATAAATTCTAAAAGAAATTTGTAGAAAAGTTTGAATGTATATAAGTAAGCAATTTGTAATAAATTCATGGTAACTTTTTTAGTTAAAAAAAGAATGCTAGAAAACAAAAGAAATGACCTGCCTTCAGGTGTTGCGTCTTAGACCAACGAATGTCATTCAGAAAACTTAAATGTAAATTTTAAAAAAAGAAATAACTCCAAGCGGTAACTTTAACAAGACAATTTAATTATATTCTAAAGAAGAATATAAGGTGTAGAAAAAAGTTAGTTATAATTTTCACAAAATAAGGCTTTAGTATAGTAATATTTTTTGATCAAAAAGTTTTCTATACATACATTTTTTCTTTAGAAACATTTTTAAAATTTTTTTTCAAAAACTTTTCTATAGAAAATTTTTTTATTAAAAAGTTTTCTATAGAAAATTTTTTATCAAAAAATTTTCGATAGAATTTTTTTTTCCAAAAATTTTTCTATAGAATTTTTTTTATCAAAAATTTTCTATATAGAAAATTTTTTTTATCAAAAATTTTTCTATATAGAAAATTTTTTTATCAAAAATTTTTCTATATAGAAAATTTTTTTATCAAAAATTTTTCTATATAGAAAATTTTTTTATCAAAAATTTTTCTATATAGAAAATTTTTTTATCAAAAATTTTTCTATATAGAAAATTTTTTTATCAAAAATTTTTCTATATAGAAAATTTTTTTATCAAAAATTTTTCTATATAGAAAATTTTTTTTATCAAAAATTTTTGTATATAGAAAATTTTTTTATCAAAAATTTTTCTATATAGAAAATTTTTTTATCAAAAATTTTTCTATATAGAAAATTTTTTTATCAAAAATTTTTCTATATAGAAAATTTTTTTATCAAAAATTTTTCTATATAGAAAATTTTTTTATCAAAAATTTTTCTATATAGAAAATTTTTTTATCAAAAATTTTTCTATATAGAAAATTTTTTTATCAAAATTTTTTCTATGTAGAAAATTTTTTTATCAAAAATTTTTCTATATAGACTTTTTTTTTAATTTTTCTATATAGAAAATTTTTTTATCAAAAATTATTCTATATAGAAAATTTTTTTATCAAAAATTATTCTATATAGAAAATTTTTTTATCAAAAATTTTTCAAAATGGAAATTATTTTTATGAAAAATTTTTCTATATACAAAATTTTTTTACACAATTTTTTAATAGAATTTTTTTTATAGGAATTTTTTTTAACCAAAATTTTTTTTAAAGAAAAATTTTTTATTAAAAATTTTTATCAAAAATTTTTCTATAGAAAATTTATTTATCCATAGTTTATCTATCAAAAATTTTTTTAATAGAATTTTTTTTTATCAAAATTTTTCTATAGAAAATTTTTTTATAGGAAATTTTTTTATCAAAATTTTTTTTTTTTGGAGTTTTTTTAGCAAAACTTTTTCTATAAAAAACTTCTTTATTAAAAATTTTTCTATAGAAATTTTTTTTTATCAAAAATTTGTTTATCAAAGAAAAATTTTTTATCAAAACTTTATATAGAAAAATTTTTTTATTAAAAATTTTTCTATATAGAAAATGTTTTTTGTCAAAATTATTTCTATAGTCAATTTTTTTAACAAAAATTTTTCAATAGAAAATTTTTTATCAAAAATTTTTTTATAGAAAATTTTTTTATTCAATTTTATTAAATTTCTGTACAAAATTTTTTTAATTTTTTTCTATAGAAAATTTTTTTATCAAAAATTTTTCTATAGAAAATTTTTTTAACAAAAATTTTTTATAGAAAAATGTTTTATCAAACATTTTTCTCTAGAAAGTTTTTTTTTTAATTTTTGATCAAAAATTTTTCTATAGAAAATTTTTTATGAAAAATTGTTTCTATAGAAAATTTTTTATTAAAATTTTTGTATCAAAAATCTTTTTTATTAAAATTTTCTATAAAAAATTTTATCAAACATTTTTCTATAGGTAGATTTTTTATCAAAAATTTTTTCTATAGAAAATTTTTTTATCAAAAACTTTTCTTTACAAAAATTTTTTTATAGAAATTTTTTTCAAAAGTTTTTATATAGATAATTTTTATCAAAAGTTTTTATATAGAAATTTTTTTTTTTGTCAAATATGTGTCTATATAGAAAATATTTTTATGAAAAATTTTTCTATATAGAAAATTTTTTTATAAAAAATTTTTCTTTAGAAATTTTTTTATAAAAATTTTTTCTTTAGAAATTTTTTTATAAAAAATTTTTCTTTAGAAATTTTTTTTAACAAAAATTTTTCTTTAGAAATTTTTTTTAACAAAAATTTTTCTTTAGAAAATTTTCTATCAAAAATTTTTCTATAGAAAATTTTTTTATAGGAAATTTTTTTATCAAAAATCATCTATAGAAAATTTTTTTTTTTTTAAATTTTTCTATAGAAATTTTTTTTTTAATTTTTCTATAGAAATTTTTTTTTTTTTAATTTTTCTATAGAAAATTTTTTTATCAAATTTTTTTATCAAATATTTTTCTATAGAAAATTTTTATCAAAAATTTTTCTATAGAAAATTTTTTATCAAAAATTTTTCTATTGAAAATTTTTTTATCAAAAATTTTTCTATAGAAATTTTTTTATCAAAAATTTTTCTATAGAAAATTTTTTTATCAAAAATTTTTCGATAGAAATTTTTTTATCAGAAATTTTTCTATAGAAATTTTTTTATCAAAAATTTTTCTATAGAAAATTTTTTTATCAAAAATTTTTCTATAGAAAATTTTTTTAAAGGCAATTTTTTTGTCAAAAATTTTTTTAACAAAAATTTTTCTATAAAAAATTTTTTTATCAAAAATTTTTCTATAGATTTATTTTTAAAAAAAAAATTGTTCTATAAAATTTTTTTTTCCAAAAATTTTTCTATTGAAAATTTTTTTTATAGGAAATTTTTTTATCAAAAATTTTTCTACAGAAAATTATTTTATCAAAAATTTTTTTATAGAAAATTTTTTAAAAAGAAGAGTATTTGCATTTGATCCCAAACCTGTTGCATTTATTTATTAATGTAACAGATCAATTTATTGATAAAAAGCCAAAAAATGTTTGCGGAGAAACCAAATTCCTCGACGCGTTTCGATGGTTGGTTAAGCCATCTCTCTTGAGGAGGATTATCCCCAATTTAGACAAATCGAAAACCTCGCATTATTACTATATTTACAAACACAACTTTTCAGAATTATGTTCATAAACCATAAGTAAAAGCGTAGTTTATCGACTGAACAAAAACAAACATTTTTCAGTTTTCATCTACCTTCACTTTTTGGCTTTTTATCAATAAATTGATCTGTTACATTAATAAATAAATGTAACAGGTTTGGGATCAAATGCAAATAAATACTCTTCTTTTTGAATAATATTTACATCCCGACTATTTTGTTATTTTTTGAGAAAATTTTTTATAAAAAATTTTTATATAGAAAATTTTTTTTGATCAAAAATGGTTCTATATACAAAAATTTTTATCAAAAATTTTTCTATAGAAATTTTTTTTATTAAAAATTTTTGTGTGGAAAGTTTTTTTATCAAAAATTTTTCTAAAGAAAGTTTTGATATCAAATATTTTTCTATAGAAATTTTTTGTCCAAAATGTTTTTTTCACGAGTTGCACTAATGATCGTATTATTTGCGAATATTACAAAAATTCTTCGGCTTCTGGTGGTATGGGCCATAGACTATTCACATTGACTATGATCATATGTTGCTGCTTACGCCTGCATGTAAAGCCTTCAATTTTATACAAAAATTGTAAATTACTTTTTCCTCCACCTAATATAACATTTATGATACTTTTAGCGAATAACACGAGTAAAAGAAAGAAAAAGTTATGTTTTGACAATTTAGGCGAACTTTGTTTCTTAATTCTTGAGTTTTGCATTTGTCCATTTCGTGTTTATGTTAAGCCTACATATTTGAATACTCATTTCCCATTTTCTTTTAACATCTTTTTATTTTTTTTTGTTACTTTACTTAAGTATAAAAGCATATCAGAAGATTGTTCACATAACCTTAAGGAAGTCTTTCTAAAACGAAAGCTATTAGAGACAAACAAGATTTCTTCAATTTTGACACAAACCTTAAGGCGAGTATCACAGAAATCGCTTCAATTTAGATCCTCTTCGTACAAACAAATGTTTTCATTTTCTGCTTTTCTTGGTTGTCACAAATAAGTAAATAAAAAAGAAATCTCTTAATAATCTTTTTGACTTTTTGTCTTTGGGTCAAAGGCATAAAAGAAATGTCAAGGAAGATATGAGACAATTCGCTACAGTCAAATCTAAGCAGTCACTTACTTTTTAAATTAATCTGTTCTTTAGAACTTTCATTTTTATTTTTTCTTTTAATTTCTGTTTGTTTCATTCATTTCTTTATTGCCTCCAGTTCCATTTGAAATCGTTGTTTACTTAGAGCCACTTGTAGCGAAATTGCTATGGAAATTATTTTACTTTCACCTGAATTTTGTTATTGCCCTTTCTGAAAACTCTTGGAACTTTTCTTGTCGTTTGTTTTTATTAAAGTGGCATCTTCATTAAAACTTTTTGCACTAAATTTTCTAATGACCATTATTTCATTTGTTGCCGGGAAACTAAAGGTGTCAATTCGTGGCGCCTTTTGTCATATAGTGTAACAAATGTTCCATTAATCTAGATTTCCTAAGCCTAAAATCAAAAACTTTTGATTTGTCGTATGGTCTTTTCGATAAGTCCCATAAAAAAGAGCGTATACCGCTTTTACTCTAATTCGGAAACGACTAATGAAGACTATTATATAATGAGGCATAGCTAAGGCACACACACATGCACATGAGATGTATGTTTGTTTGTGAGTTTATAATATAAACTTTATATGTTTTTCATTGCTCTTTATCCACTTTAATTTCATTTTTGACAGAAAACCTAATGTATGGAGTGCAATATTTTTATATCTAAGACTCCAGATAAATTGGGTAATGTAGGGGATTTTGGATAAAAAGTTACGATTCTGATTGGTCTTAATTTGCTAAGCCTTGACTTAAGTTGGTCTATCCTTCATCTTAAATGAGAATAGTGACCTCGTCATGGTTTCACCTGGGCACCTATATTAACACATGATAACTAATAAGCGAATATGTCTCGCGACACATTTTCCTTCACAATTTAACCCATAAGAAGGATAAAAATATGGATTGGGACGCGTAAGTAACCCACTCCTGGAAAATAAAAAATACTATGTAAGAGCACAAAATAAGGATCTTCGACAAGAATTAATTCCTTTGCAAAAATTCTCCCACCGTTTTTACTTTTCGCAGTTACATTAAAGTTTTTATACTCACCATCAAAAAGAATGGGGGTATATTGAAATTGTCATTCCGTTTGTAACTCA